>VCII01000297.1:0-357500 GCA_006030095.1 Triplophysa siluroides
TGGTGATCTTATTTCTGTATCTATAATGTCTTATGTTGAGTTAAACATAGTGTGGTTTTATCAGAAATGGTGCTGTTTAAATCGAAAATTACTTCAGTAATGAAAAAGGAATTATTAGGCTAAAAGAAGAATATAAAGCATTAATTTCATCCTTCATATTGTGTGGGATGATTTATTTAACTTATTTTAATTCGATTAGACAAGCGATGGATAAAAACACAGCTTGGATGTACAGTAGACTACTCATTACTGACGTGTAGTGAGGCCAAACGGACCCGAGAAAAAGATTTTAGGCTGTTGTTGTGGGAACGTTCCCTTAACATCCGTTTCTGGTTCCTAGAAAGTTTTGTTTTTGTTTTTCCTTATGAAAACAAAACGTTAGTTTCATGGTTTCTATAATGTTAGAGGAATCAGAAGCAGATACTAACGTTCTATTTCCTTAAAAACTTTCCTGGAGAACCAAATACAAACCAAATACAAAACCATCAAAAACAAGTGTTAGAGGAGAATTCTGTGAATAAAAATGTAAAGCTGGGACATTTATTAGATGTTTTTATAGATCTCGAGATCTTTAGCATATATACTGTATATATCTGTCAAAACCGAAACTATAGAAATGATTAATAATAATTGATTAAAGCGGTGATCTTTTTGCAGTAATACACTCAGATATGGCATCTGTGCAGTGCATCAGCCCCACATGTTTTATTAGTCCTTCACACATCTTAGATTTATGGGTAATGTAGTTAAAAGGTATGAACGCATTACAGAGATGACTCTATTTTAATGTGCACAATAATAAAGGTAATGAACAACCTACTACTCATATAACACATACGCTCATAACACCAGTGACACTCGTCACTAAATGTGTCGGAGCCAAAACTGTTTTAGTAAATGCTCCACTTTTGTTGGGAACACATCATTTCAGGTCAATTCTTAAATCTTCAAGTTTTAAAGTAATGTCTCATTATACAGTGATGCTCTCACATTTGAGTCATATAAAGCCGGTGGTGTGTAATTCAAAAGACTTTAATGAGTAAACAAAACAGATTAACATACAAAAGTCTATCTTTCTGTTTAATATATTCAGATTAATAAAGCATTCTATTACAACAGGCTCTAATCTGTAGCATAATAAACGTTTTGATGCTGCGAAACAGTTTCCTTATATAGTGAAATTGGTCCATTTAATATCAAACAGCATGAATTTAACATTAAACCTTTAACATCATTGCAAATGTTATAAGTTCTGAATGAACAATAAAAGTGAGTGAAAGTCTTTATGTAGCTATAGCCTAGTAAAACTAATCATGAAGATGTTTAACAGAAACATCGCAACGCAAATCTTCTGTTTATTCATCACTGTGAATTAAACACAATTACAACAATTAACTTATTTGTCTGGAAATGTGAGTAATATTGATCCAAAAGAACTTCAGCTGAAAGACAGTTTCATTTCCACTGGATTCACTTCATTCACTGCAAGGAGCTGTAAATGAGACGCGCTTAATACAAGTTCATGCTTTTTAGACTAATTTCCATTTGGAAATGTACGTCAGACTCACGTTCTTCTTCCACTTCAATCACCTCCTGTTGAGGGGGTTGAGACCACCGCACTGTCACGTCTTTAAATCCTCTGCTAGCCAGAATAGATCCCAACTGTTAACAATAATAATGATGATAATAATAATAATGTTGTTGTAGTGGAGTAGGCGGGGCGAGACGGTTGGAGACCGGTGAGTGAGTGTTAAAGAGCGCCAGCTGTCCGCGCACCGGTCGTATCACGTAGGAGATCGGGAGCATAAGAGAACGAGCGACCGGACCGTCGAGGAGAGAGGACCGGCCCAGACATGTTTATGTTTGTATTTATGTTTTATTCGCCGGCCGTCGACCGTGAGCGGCAACTGTAGAATCTTACCCTGTTTTAACAATAAATGCGGCACTTTCAGACAACTGTCTCCTACCCTGTTCTTCAGATGTATTTGATTAGTAATTATTTGAAATAAGTTTGTTTGTTTCTGTCCTCACCTGTTGAAGGATGTTTTCTCTTATTGTGGAGTCAGTCAAATCCTCTCGGAGCTGAACCGCATCTTTACAGCTGTTCTCTGTTCACAGATGTCTAAACAAAAATGATAAGCACTTCTCCCTGACTCTTATTAACAGAAATATATGATGTGAAGACTTTATTATAAAGGGTACGGACGTGTCGTCACTTGAGCACGCAGCGCGTCCCCGTGGGTAATAAAACACCAGGAATTTAACCATATCAAAATCTCCCTGTACGATTATACCTCATTGAGAAGAAACGTGCCATAAACCTCCTCTTTTCTTCATCCTCTCATCATAACTGTTGCTCAGAGGTGTGAGTTATAGTGTGAGATGTCAAATGACCTAAAATCCCTTTGATCAAATAAAATCATTGCACAGATGGAGCTTGACAAAGGTCATCTCTTGTATTTTCTGACATTCTCTATGTTAGGCGAGGAAGACCTGTCGTTTCATACAGTCATGTGACCACTGTAATATTGAGACGATTCTGCTGTTGCGATAACACGATCTGGATAATTTGTTACATCCCTACAGCTCACAATATCAGGAAACACAATTCCCTTTGCTGTACTTTGGTGGCAGGTTTGCCAGTAACTTACTGCAGATTTAATGTACAATTTTGTTTTAAGCATAAACGTACATAGTTTATATATTTTTCTTTCATAAAACAAGACTAAATATCTTGGGTCACTTTTGTTGTTATGAAAATGTCCCGTAATTTCAGAAGTTTTTAATATTTTTACAATCTCTATTTTTGAATCTCTGCTCCGTTTAGTCGTTCTGAACAGCAGTCGATTCTGTTTGTGATGACGAAGTGTCATGGATTGTCTTGGGAGACAAGGCAGAAGAACCCAATTGCAGGCAGACAAGGCGAGGGTGTGGGACAAACAGATATTTATTAATACAACAGACACTACAAAAAGGCAAAACAAAACGATGGGGAAGACTGGGAAAACTATTAAGTAAAACAAGGACACGGACTTACTAAACTAAGAAAACAAACACTTAATACACCACACTAACTACACTTACTGGAGACGGGGGTAACAGGAGCCTGGAGGACACGGCAAGGTACAAGAATAAACAGCATGCAATGACTTCCACAACATTCACAAAGACTTTCACGGGAAACATTCATAGGGACTTATCGCAAGATTCACATACAATGAACGAGAACAGGACAATGAACACGAGGATGATTTAAAGGGGCAGGTGTGGGAATGAAACACTGATGGGAAGGCAACAAGGAACCGAGATGGCGGGAAACACTGACGAGACACGAGAAGGAGCATGGCATGCCAAAATATAAACAAAGCCATGTCTTTCTCACACAAAACCCAAAGGCTATGCCATGATTCCACGCAAGATCAAGAATACACATGACATGATGGTGGAATAATGACAATAAGATGTTAGTACACAGCAAATGTTTTCCAGATCTTCAGATCTTTAGGAGACCTTTGACAGACGCACCTGTGATGTCTGAAAAACGAATACATGAATAAATCGCTTAGCGTGTCTTAACGTACATAAACATCGTGTCGTGTCGTGTCTTGCCCGTGCTTTACCTTATCTGTGGATACCTTACCTTGCCTGTTGTTTTGTGACGTTGTGTCGGGTTGTTTTGATTTAGTTTTTTGCCCCCTCGTGGGAAATCTTTGTTTCTTGTCGTTATATATATTATTTAGTCTTGTCTTTGTCACCCCCCATCGTGGGCTTTCATTTTGATCCTGTTTTGTGTATAATAATGAAGTGAAGTGAAAGTGACCTATTTGTCAAGTATGGTGACCCATACCTGAAATCTGACCTCTGCTTTTAACCCATCCAGTGAGTAGTGAACACACACAGCATGTGATGAACACACGTACACCGGAGCAGTGGGCAGCTATCTCTGCAGCGCCCGGGAGCAAGTAGGGGTACAGTGTCTTGCTCAAGAGCTCCTCAATCATTACCCGCCGGGCCTGAGGATCCAACCGGCAAACCTTCTGGTCACGAGTCCGACTCTCTAACCATTAGGCCACGACTGCCCTTAATAATAAACCGTTTGTTAACTTCATCACCGTCATCTTGTTAAGTGACCTCTACTGGTGACATGAAGCACCTATTGAGTGACTGGACTTTAATCTCTGAAGCGCTCTCTAAACTAAACGCATGCTGAGAGGAGGTAAGAAAACCTGCTGAGATGTCCAGTTTTTTCATGTTGAAACGACCGATTCAAACCTTTCATGACATTGTAATATCTAAAGCATCAGAGTGGGTTACTGTTGTGAGCGTTTAAACATATGACATGACATGACACATTAGCTCGATGTGCTGTACAAGAGTCACGTACCTGCTATGAACCCATAGACTTCAATCTCTCTGACGGTCAGAATCTTGCCATCTCCAGGAATATGAATGTGCACATAACGTCCCTTCATACCACCACAATAGAAGGTCTCAGTGGCACCGGATGGAATCGTAGAAATCACAGCACATCTACAGAAGATAAGAGACAGTTGACGTTGATATTTGTTTCTATTTCTTCTGAATCAATGATCAAAAGTCACAGAAAAGCCTCACATGGGGTTGCTGTAAAAGTCTTGAGAAACGTTTCCCACACGAATCACAGCCCCATTTATCCGAGTATAATAAGAGGGACTGTGTTTGTTAGTGATGAGCACTCTGTTGACCTTGTACACGTTAACAGGTCGACTCCCCACGGGTCTGTCTCTCCGTTTGTATGGGTATAGGTATCAGGCAGACCATCAACAGCATGTGATGAGACAAACCCATCAAAATCTGATGACTGACTGCTTACACCCAATCGTGCGGAGTTCTCTGACAATGTTTCAGGAATAAAACACAAGTCATCTAATACAGAAAGTCTTCAAAATGCTGTTATTACTGTGTTCAATGGCCCTCATTTATCAATTATAACAGTTTGGAAAGACATCACTGCTGCGGTCAACAGCGTCGGCGTAGTGAACTGAACTTCTTCAGGTTTTTATTTGATTTATTGGATATGTATGTTTTGTAATCATCACTGCAAATGGTTATTATTTCACTATTATTTACACTGATAATATCGTTGTTTTAAATAACTTTGTTTGTAGTGTATTTAAACAAAATTATAATCTGACTTCATTGAATAACTGTGTTTGAGTTAGCCAACATGAATGTGTTTATGTTTAAACGAATGTAGATGTAAAAGTAGCCTGCTGGTCATTTTTGAGGTGCAAATTATAGAACTATATTTATGTAATTTTTTTTACAATTTTCTTCATTTAGGTAAATAAAAAATGGTCTGTGGCGGAGGACAGATGAAATTTTCAAAACAGCATAAATGTTTAAAATCTAATGCTGCTAATCTTGCATTTCAGGCTTCTTAAATCAAGGACATAGTTTCATAGATGCTTCATTTATTTATTTTCTCTTACAGATCTGTCAGGGGAAAGAACCAGCGGTCTTCAGCCCCCACAAACAAAGCCAGGCAACCTCGAGCTGTGACCCAGTGCGCGTCTTTCACACACACAAGCACAAATAAACATGGCACAAATGAAAAAAACATTACAGCTTGCGTGTTTACTATTGTCAAACTGTCGCAGTCCCCAGCTGGAGTGACCTCTCAAATCCACTAGAGGGCACTGCCCAAATCACTCTGACATTACCCATAAACCATTGCCCGGACTCATTATCTATCATTTCTTTCACCTGTGTCCTGTTAACTCTTCTTTGTCTGCTTGTATAAACCCGGTTTTCTATGTCTGGATTTCTGGCTTTCACCTTGATGTCTTTGGATCGCTCTGTTTGCCGTTGTCTTGTGGATTTGTTTGCTGTGTTTGGACTGAGAACATGTGTTTGGATTTGCCTGTTTTTGGGTTTTGTCTTTGGAGACCGTTCTTTAATAAACTGCATTTGGCACCTCATCCGTGTGTCTTCACGCAGTTCATCACACAAACAAAGCTATCCCCTCGCAAATAGATCAACTTACCCATTGCGTCTTATATTGATTATTGCAGTTTTTAATGTTTAACTTTTAATTTTGTATTTAAAGTGTCGTAAATAATTTTGAAGTAGCCTAAAATCTCATCAGTTTTTTTTAAACCAAAGCACCCATTAGCCTTGTAATTTCAAACAATTAAATGCATATATGATTAGGCTAGAAAATAAAATATTTTATTGATGTAATGAAAATAAGAAATCGCTTTGGAATCTATTTTTACATTTCTTTTACCAAACAAAAGAACTGTAATCTTTCTATTTGTCATAATTTTCTTCAGTTATCAAAAGGGTAAAGTGTACATGGACCTTCACCTGATCACACAACTTGCGTACACGAGCTGAGATTATGTCTTGGCGTGAGATTTGATCATCGTAGCAAACGCCCACGAACATATTGATAAATGCCAAGTTTTGTGTGGAAGCAAGCGCACAGTTTTGCCGCATGATTGTTTGATAAATGAGGGCCAATGTGTTTGTTTCCTTTTGCCTTCTCCTGAACTGATGAAAGTCCTGTGTTAAAAAACAACATTCATATTCTGCATAATTTTATATCGATATTTCACAATATTTAACTAAATAATACAAAAGTTGAACACAGAGTTAACAAACAACGTAACACCCATTGTAGAAAAGTGACAAAATAACAACAATATGATAATAAATTGTGTGTTAATAAACAAAGAGAGATGTTGTAAAATATGACTTTTAAAGACAATACATGAAACACTGATGTTGTACTTTACCCAGTAAAACCAGAAGACACCTGTAAAGCTTCTCCATGTCTGATTAAATATGTCTGTCTGTCTGTCCGTCTGTCTGTCTGTCTGTCCGTCTTCAACAATAAACACTGTGACTAATATCAGTATGAAGACCCGCCCTGTCTCTCCATCACTCTCTATCTATGTCACGCTCAGGGATGGGCAGTATTTATGATACATGTATTTGAAATACGTATTTTAAACACAAAATGTTTTTGGGTAATTTGTATTTGACAGTGTGATGAAAATACCTTCATATTTGTATGCAGATAGGAGTTTTACTTACTCAAAGCTGTTCTGAGGGCAGAAAGAAAAATCATTGGTTCGCGGAGACAACCAATGAAATCATAGAGGAGGCGGGACCCAATATTTTGCGAGGACATTCAAAAAAGCATCCGAGACGGAAGACATTTGCAAAGGTAAGTACTGTATTTTTTTGTTAATTGATTACAAAGATTATCAGTAGTAACATAACAGGTTATATGATAGAGATCACGTTTGAACTAGAAAAGCCTTATTAACTAGCCAGTTGAGTTTATTGTCTAAACTTTAGTTTCTTGTTTTGCACAAGACTGACACTTCCGCTATTGCGCGCCATTATTATTTCATCGAGTGCATTTATTAAACGATTGTTTTATACGTCCGCCGCGATAATGTTGAATAGTAGTCATAGCCATAGTTTAACACTACGAGCTCTGAAATCAAGCGAACCTGCGGTTTCCGTCATCCGCAGAGAGTCTTTGTCTTTGCAAGTCTTTGCAAATCAGACAGTTATCAGGACAGGTATTGCTGTATGGTCTACATTTCTATGTTGATATGTGACTATAAGAGCGTCCCTTAGGTCTATAGGTCAGTTTTACAGTCTGTGTGCTGCTCTCAGGGCAGGAGAAGTCTATAGGTCAGTTTTACAGTACAGTCTGCAAACTGTTGTAATTCCTACACCGTTCACATGATTTGGATGTAAATACACATCTTGTTAGTTTCATTTGAAATCCATTGTGGTGGTGTATAGAGCCAAACATGTTAGAATTGTGTTGATGTCTCAATATTTATGGACCTGACTGTATGTCCAAATTTGCTGTATTTCAGGAAAAAGAAAAAAAGACACTGTACTTCTTAAATGCTTTAATATTGAGGTGTCAAATTTGACAAGCACTTTTTAATACTTTATTGGTTAGACATTTGCCAAACCCCGTGACAGACATAAAGGGTGATTAATAATAATGATTTGACAAAAATTAAATATCACAAAATATGGAGATAGGAGGTTTCAGAAGGGAAGCAGCGATATGCTTGGTTGAAATAATCAATTCTAGTATGTTTGCATTTGTTGGATCAGTTTGAATTGACGTTAAAAATGATTCAAATAACATATTCAAATATTAGGCTAAAATTGCGCAGTCCATAATTATTCATACAAACCCAGAAGCTCTTGTGATGTTATCTTAACAGCCGCAAGAAATAACGTGGTTTATTTTATAGATGTGTAACCCTTGTTTTGTGTGTCCTTTCACTTCCTCAAGAGCTCTCACATGTCCGGCGGTGCGGCAGGTCTTGTGAGTGGTGTCAACAATGCTTCTGAAATCACACTGACCATCAATAACTCCAGTCTGACACAAGCTTTAACACAAAACAGCGTCGCTACGTCCACATCCACCACACAAGAGATCACTCTCACCATAGCAGGTACACACACAATATGTCACACACTCTTAACACCATGTCTACACACACCGCTTGTTCTAATGGGATTGTCGCGCCACGTCCGGTGTGGACGACATGTGTAATTATAATGTGTTCTAATGCCTTCTATTGTCTCTGGTCGCGCCGCATCCGGTCTAGACACGGTGTTACAGTAGCACATCATAGGTTAAGGCCCGGCCACA
Source organism: Triplophysa siluroides (assembly GCA_006030095.1). Classification (NCBI taxonomy): domain Eukaryota; kingdom Metazoa; phylum Chordata; class Actinopteri; order Cypriniformes; family Nemacheilidae; genus Triplophysa; species Triplophysa siluroides. The sequence goes on from VCII01000297.1 coordinate 8,681, forward strand.
CCAAGGACCATAAAGTTGTAAAAATCATTGTGTATTTCAGCAGAGCAGAGTTTACACCCCGAGGAACAATGTGGTCGAGATTACTTCCATTTTTATTGATTATGCCGATGAATGATTAAACATTCACAGCAGCGTTTAAAATGTGAAACTGCAGTGAGATTTGAGAATAAACATCGTCTGTTAAAGCGATACTTCACCCAAAAATGAACACCTTCCAGTTGTTCCAAATGTGTATAAATGTCTTTGTTGTGATGAACACAGAGAAAGATATTTGGAAGAATGCCCCAAGACAGTTTTCTCCCCCACGTGATTCCCATAGGAGGAAAAACTACAATGGTAGTCAAAAGTGCCCCAGAACCGCTTGCTGTCCTCTATTCTTCAAAATATCTTCTTATGTTTTCAACAGAACAAAACAAATGATAAAGTGATTTTTCCTACTATATGAGTCAATGGGGGACAAAATCGGTCTGTTATGAGCATTCTTCCAATATCTTTCTCTGTGTTCATCATTATACACATTTGGAACAACTCGAAGGTGAATAAATGATGAAAGAATTTTTATTGGGTGAAGTATCCCTTTAATTATTAGTTAATGTTCTTGATCAGATGGACCTGACAGATTGAAAGGTCTTCACTGGAAGTGGTAAAAATGTGCTATATTGGAATAACCTTTATCTGTTTCCTGTGTAACACGTACCATGGTCAGCTTAAAAAACCACAGTAGTTCCTTCTCATATGGTTTCTTTAATAAAACTGTGGTCATTTGGTTTTAGGCATTTTTATACACCATTCAAGGCAGTGTTTCTCAATTTCAGTCTCTGCACTTTGAGCCAGCATGTTTAGACTGTGCCTTAGTTGAATTTACATATTTATGTTGCTTTCATAAAAATGTCTTTATACTATCGGTTTCCCAGACGAGCGTCAACAAACACACAACGTTCCTTTAGGATTTTGTTTTGAAGTATTTGAGGATCAGGGGTGCACTCCAGAAAGCTGGTTATGTGACATACCCGGGTAAGTTTAAGGGTTAGTTAGCTGAAAACCCCAACTTGCGGTCTAAAAACGGAGATCATTTTCAGGGTATGTAAGTAACCATAGCAACTCTCTCTCTGAAGATAACCTGCTCTGGAGAAGATCATGTTCAGGGTTAGTTCATTTGAAGGAAAGTTACATGTGCATGTGTTTGTTTGTGATGAGCGTCAAGTGGGCCTGAAAGCACAGATTACGTATAATATATAATCATTTTACAGCAATATTACAATCACATTTCCAATCTCCCCCATCTCAATTCAGCATTCACAACTATTTTTTTATTAACTTTTATCCAACCTTTAAAAATGAAATAATGCAAGCTGTTATTGTTTAACTGTATTTATATTAAATACTGTATAACTTTGAAATTGGTTTATTAAAACATCTCCAAATATCACTGGATAAATATACACACCTTACAATTTCCAACAGTTAATGGATGTTAAGAGTGAAGTATTTTAACTCCACTGTATATCATTACTCTTGTCCACTTATTATGCAATATTGATCCATTGGGTCAAAGATGTTTTGTCCTAATGGTTAGAGAGCCAGATTTAAAACGCAAAGGTTGCAAGTTCGATTCCCAGGTTGGCAGGTTTTCAAGGCTTCATTAGGTGACCCCCGAAGTTTCCATGGTGACTCGTGAACTCTGAGATCCATTGACAATGTCTTCATGTTGTTATCGTGGGCGCGTAACTCTGGGGTTGACTGAACGAACTCTTCTCCGGTGTTTTGGAGCCGTCATACCCCGAGTAAGCGAGGTTTGTTGATCAAGCGAGAGTTCCGGGTTCAGCTGACGGTAAATGAACCTTTCTGGAAACACCCCACGACTGCACGACAGCAACGAACAGTAGGAGGCGTTATACACAAAGGCTGTAATGCGCCAAACAACGAGGAAGAAGAATCCGGAGGAGTTAATTTCCACCAGAAGATGGCAGTAGTGCAGCTCTATGAATTCAGGATCCATTAGAAACCAAAGAAAAGAAAGAGCTCGCGCGCTCAACACACTTACGTCAACAATACACTCAATGCGATATTTAATGTATCAATGTTACGCCGCTAGTTTTGAACGTAACGTTTACAAAAGGTTTCCTAGGCGACCTGAATTCAGCGTGTGTTTGCGTCATTAACGCTTACGTCATAAAGAGAGTCGACGCTGTAAACAGATCTTATCAGGACGCCGAGTTGAAGGATCTTCTCAGTGCTGTTTATAGCGAAAGCGACGACGGATCTCACAGAACTTGCTATCAAGTGTTTGCAGACGGTCAGCTAGCGACGATACGAAACTCGACAAGTCCACACAGACAGACGATCGTGTGAAAAAGACCGTTAAAGAGCTTCACATGGCGTCTTCATCTCTTACAGCAAACGACATGGAGAGAAATCGAGGTGAGTGACGAATACATCCCAAAATAAACCATCTTCTTCAAAATATAGATTCAGATAATATGACAAAACGCTTGTTACTGACTCGAGAACAGCACAACATCAGACTTGTTTTGTTTAGCGAGTGTTCATCTCAAGATTGATCATGTTTGAATGCGTTTTAAATGAAAAACATTTCTGTTTGTGTTCAGGTTTAGTTCATTTCATCTCTAAGTGTGTTTTAAAGGATTAAGTGTCGATGTACAGTACTGCAGTTTCAAGTTATAATGACAAAAGAAATGAAGAATATCACATAATTGTCTTTTAATTTCTTTTTAATAAGTATAACTTTTTCATAGTTAAATCTTGTCGAGTCGTTTCATAGAGAATTATGATCGTTTTAGTGTGTAAGTGTAATTTACCACCTAATAACAGCTTTATTGTGTATGTTTGTCTTTGTTTGATCTAATAGATCAACAAACAGAGAAGAAGAAGAAGAAGAAGGGTGTGCGCGCCTGCTTTAAGAAAGGATGGCGGGCTGTGAAGGGCTGCTGCTCTTGCACCCGAAGCAATGACCTGGATCCATCTGAAGAGCCGTATCTACCAGTCTTGAACCCGGTGGTCTGACAGATGGTGGTTCTGTCAAACTCTGAACGTCCACAAATAATGGTGGTCGTCAACAAAACGCTTTCGAAGGGTTTTTGCAAATCAGCTTTCAAAAAAACAAAAAACACTGTACCTATTAGTTTCATTAAGAGATTTCACAATTCACTGTACAACTGTTGTCAAATGTCGTAACAGCGTTGTGTGTTCAGTTCAAATGTGTACATTCTCAACACCACAGTAAACTAAACCCTACTGCAATGGCACGAATGTCCAGCTGTTTGAGATATTTGATATGCAACAGATCTCTTATTTTTTTGAAAAAATTTGACCTGACAAGCATTTCTGCTATCTGGTGGTAATTTCCTTGATTTTTCTTTACTCTTTCTCTGGTTTTATCTTCTAGAACAACAAACAGAAGAGAAGAAGAAGAAGAAGGGTGGTGCCGCTTTAAGAAAGGATGGAAGGCTATGAAGCACTCCTGTGCCCGAAACAACAAAGTGGTGCTTTTACCTACACAATCTGACCTGGATCCATCAGATCCTCAGACAGCTCCCTCAGTCCTGAGATCCTCAGCCAGCTCCTGTAGATCCTCAGCCAGCTCCTGAAGATCCTCAGCCAGCTCCTGTAGATCCTCAGCCAGCTCCTGATCCTCAGCTCCCAGCCAGCTCCTGAAGATCCTCAGCCAGCTCCTAGATCCTCAGCCAGCTCCTGAGATCCTCAGCCAGCTCCTGAAGATCCTCAGCCAGCTCCTCAGCCAGCTCTGTAGATCCTCAGCCAGCCCCTCCTGAGATCCTCAGCCAGCTCCTGAGATCCTCAGCAGCTCCTGAAGATCCTCCAGCTCCTGAAGATCCTCAGCCAGCCTCCTCATCTGTAGATCCTCAGCCAGATCTCTGTAGATCCTCAGCCAGCTCGTGAGATCCTCAACAGCTCGTGAAGATCCTCAATCAAGAGCTCCTGAAGATCCTCAGCCTAAAGATCCTGAAGCTCAGTGGAGAGAAGAAATGGATGATTTCTATCGTGGTTTATCTGACTTTGATCCATTTGTTCACATCCTCATTCTAGAATATCCATATCCCTGTTTGAGCTTGGATGATTTCCTTCGCTATATCTCTAATATAAATGTAAATTGTCCACTGTCTGAAGAAAAGGCACGTCCTCTCATGCGTCAAGCAGTGAACGCAGCCCAACACTGCATCGACCACAACGTCTGCCATGGTAGCTTGGATGAGAGAAACATGCTTATCAATATACAGACCATGACGCTCATGTTCATAGACTTTGGATGTGGCCATCTTGCCTCAACTTGGGGCAAACCAGACCCTAGAAACCCAGGTGAGTTGAGTTTCTGTGTTGCCGATGTAATGACCTTGTACAAACATTGTAACCAACTGTAGCAAAGTTCATTAAAAGGAAGGAAGGAGGCGGGAACCGGCAAACGTTCAAACATTTAATAAAGTAATATAACAGCCGGCGGCCCCTCACGGACGACCGCCGGCGAACAAAACATAACATAAATACAAATACAAATAACACAAGTCCGGGCCCGGTCCTCTCGTCGAATGTTCTGCCAGCTCGTCCTTTTATGCTTCCGTTCTCCTCCGTCATAATGCGGGGCCGGTGTGCGCACAGCTGATATCCATCATCACTCACGCCACCGGCCCCGCCCCTTTGTCTGACGGCTCTCGCCCCGCCTTCCTCGCTACACCAACCCAAAATGAGTTTCCCCTCAACAGCACCCGGTCAGAATTTACAGTAATGGATTGATGGCGTTAGACTTTGACTTGAATGATTTTTGCCAGTGAAATGTTTGCTCGCTTCTTCTTTGTGTTCCATGACGCTCATGTTGATAGACACTGAAGGTGACACTCCTGACCCAACTTGGGTCGAACCAAGCGGTGAAAGCTGGGGTGAGTACTGACCGATGTAATGACCCTCGTACAAACATTGAAGTCAACCCAAAATGAGTTTCCCCCCAACAGCAGTTCGGGATTGATGGTGTTATACTTTGACTTGAATGATTTTTACCTGTGAAATGTTTGCTCACTTCTTGCTTGTGTTCCAGGTCGAGGTCATGCGGTTGCCGATCTGGTCTATTGTTTGGGTAAACTGCTTCTGTGTTTGATGGGTGGACGTTGGAAAATTCATCATTGCCATTTTACTACAGAAGACATCCCTGAGATCAAAGAACTTGGTTTAAGTGAAGGTAAGAGACCAGCACTATCCTTGTGAAACGCAAAGCAAGATTCTGTTCGGTCACTGGGAGATTTCTCACCAAATGCAACTTCCTAAATATAAGTTGAAAGAAAACAGGATATTGTTTTTAAAAATGTGATGAAACTATATATTTCAGTAGCTATTGTTATGTTTGACAATGAGTTTACAAAGACCATACGTGACTAATCGTTCCTCTCGTAAACACTTCTCCTCACAGAATGCTTTGACTTGATCAAATGGTCCGCTCTCGGTCCACCACCCGAAAGACCAACATTAGAGGAGCTCCTAGACCACGAGTGGTTCAAGCAGGGTTAAAAGAGTATCTCTAGTTCAGTCAGTCATATTAGCATAGCCGGTGGTCTTTTAAGCTGGTTGATTTTTACACTTTTTATTTTTTCGTTTTACCTTTTTTACTATTTAGTAATACAGTATTGTATTTTTATGAGGCCAAAGAGTTTAGTTTATGAGAAAATACTCATGCGCATCACACGTTGTATAAAGAAGACGGGTGTCTGGCTCGTGTCTGAGCATCGTTTTAAAGAAGACGGGTGTCTGGCTCGTGTCTGAGCATCACACGTTTTATAAAGAAGACGGGTGTCTGGCTCGTGTCTGAGCATCCCACGTTTTATAAAGAAGACGGGTGTCTGACTCATGTCTGAGCATCACACGTTGTATAAAGAAGACGGGTGTCTGACTCATGTCTGAGCATCACACGTTTTATAAAGAAGACGGGTGTCTGGCTCGTGTCTGCATCACACGTTTTAAAGAAGACACTCATGTCTGAGCATCACACGTTTATAAAGAAGACGCTTCTGAGCATCACACGTTTTATAAAGAAGACGGGTGTCTCGTGTCTGACACACGTTTTATAAAGAAGACGGTGTCTGACTCATGTCTGTCACCGTTTATAAAGACACGAGTCAGACACCGTCTTCTTTATAAAACGTGTGATGCGCAGACACTCAGACATCGTCTCTTTATAAAACGGGATGCGCAGACACGAGTCAGACACCCGTCTTCTTATAAAATTCATAAAACGTGTGATGCTCAGACACGAGTCAGACACCGTCTTCTTTATAAACGTGGGATGCTCAGACAGAGTCACACCCGTCTCTTTATAAAACGTGTGATGCATCAGACCCGTCTTCTTTATAAAACGTGGGATGCGCAGACACGAGTCAGACACCCGTCTTCTTTATAAAACGTGGACGTCACCCGTCTTCTTTAACGTGGGATGCGCAGACACGAGTCAGACACCCGTCTTCTTTATAAATAAAACGTGGGATGCGCAGACATGAGTTAGACACCCGTCTTCTTTATACAACATGGGATGCGCAGACACGAGTCAGACACCCGTCTTCTTTATAAATAAAACGTGGGATGCGCAGACATGAGTTAGACACCCTTCTTTTATACAACATGGGATGCGCAGACACGAGTCAGACACCCGTCTTCTTTATAAATAAAACGTGGGATGCGCAGACATGAGTTAGACACCCGTCTTCTTTATACAACATGGGATGCGCAGACACGAGTCAGACACCCGTCTTCTTTATAAATAAAACGTGACACAGACACCCGCGCAGACACGAGTCAGACACCCGTCTTCTTATAAATAAAACGTGGGATGCGCGACACACATACAACATTGTTAGTGATAGACACCCGTCTTCTTTATAAATAAAACGTGGGATGCGCAGACACGAGTCCACACGCAGACACGAGTCAGACACCCGTCTTCTTTATAAATAAAACGTGGGATGCGCAGACACGAGTCAGACACCCGTCTTCTTTATAAATAAAATGTGGGATGCGCAGACACGAGTCAGACACCCGTCTTCTTTATAAATAAAACGTGGGATGCAGACACGAGTCAGACACCCGTCTTCTCGCAGACACGAGTCAGTCTTCTTCAACAAATTAGTATTTTCTCATAAACTAAAGTATTTTTATACGGCCAAAAAGTTTACTGTATTACTAAATAGTAAAAAATATAAAACGAAAAAATTAAAAGTGAAAACATCAACCAGCTAAAAAGACCACCGGCTATGCTAATATGACTGACTGAACTAGAATAAAAACATAAGATACTCTTGACCTATAACCCTGCTTGAACCACTCGTGGTCTAGGAGCTCCTCTAATGTTGGCCTAATGCGCAGACGCAAGTAAGACAGCCGTCTTCTTTATACAACGTGTGATGCGCAGACACAAGTCAGACACCCGTCTTCTTTATAAAACCGCAGACAGTCTCTTCTTTATAAAACGTGGGATGCGCAGACAGAGTCAGACACCCGTCTTCTTTAAACAACGTGTGATGCGCATTAGTATTTTCTCATTAACTAAAGTATTTTTATGAGGCCAAAAAGTTTACTGTATTACTAAATAGTAAAAAATATAAAACGAAAAAATAAAAAGTGAAAATATCAACCAGCTAAAAAGACCACCGGCTATGCTAATATGACTGACTGAACTAGAATAAAAACATAAGATACTCTTGACCTTTAACCCTGCTTGAACCACTCGTGGTCTAGGAGCTCCTCTAATGTTGGTCTTTCGGGTGCTGGAGTGAGAGTGCACCGTCTGATGAAGTCAAAGCATTCTGTGAGGAGAAGTGTTTACGAGAGGAACGATTAGTCACGTATGTTTTTGTAACACACTGTCAAACATAACAATAGCTACTGAAATATATAGTTTCATTTATTGTTCAGGAAACAATATCCTGTTTTCTTTCAACTTATAGTAGAAAGTTGCATTTGGTGAGAAAAACTGATGACAGAAGAAGCTTGGTTTGTGTTTAACAAGGATGTTTTGTAAGTGCTGGTCTCTTACCTTTAGATAAACCAAAAGCCTTGAGCCTCTGGGTGTCTAGTGGAACCTTATCGATCTTTAACACCACATCTGTAGTCATCATAAATAAGAGCAGCTTGCCCAAAGACAAGACCATCTCCGCAACCCCTTCAGTTCGCTCTGTAACGCAAGCCAAAGTGAGCAAACATTTCACTAGCAAACGTCCTTCAAGTCACAGTATAATGGGATCAATTCATTACTGTACATTTGGACAATCTTGAGTCTATTTCATCTCACCTTCACATGGAGTGTCTGGGATTAGACGGCTGAATCCTAAATCGATAACATTGAGCTCCAAAGTCTCTGTGTTGATTAGGATGTTTTGACTGTTTAAGTCTTCATGGACAATATTGTGGTCAATGAAGTGTTTGGCTGCGTTCACTGCTTGACGCATGAGATGAAGGGCCTCGGTTTCCTTCAGAGGTCCTTTTTGAATTTCTTTCACGATTTTTTCCAAGGTCTCGCAGGGATGTGGATATTCCATAACGAGGATGTGTTTACAATCCTCTACAAACCAGTCCAACATTTGTACAATGTTGGGGCATTTCACTGATTTGTTTAGCTGCAGATTTATAGCCACTTCGCACATCAGTAGCCGGTCATGACCAGGCTGGAAAAAAGGGTTAAAAAAGGTTAGCAGACGGTAGGCAGCGTTTCTAAAGCAATCTTTCATAACAAATAGAAATCTTTTGCAAGAAGGTGTTACATGTCCATGGGCGTAAATCTTATTTAACAGTAGGGGGGACAATACATATATTTCTCAAGAACAATCTTTGAAGGGGACCCAAATAATACAGTCAAAATTGTACTAACTACGACACTACGCAACAATATGCATTAGGTTTATAGGTTTATCATGCAGACTTGTAGTCATTATAACTGAACTGAAGTGTCACATACTGTAATACAAGTGAACAAAAAAGTTTTTTTCCATTTAAATATTTTTTATCTTTGTTGTGAAGACAGGAAACAAATATATAAACACACTACCCATGATACTACATGTTGACAATGAGTCACTTTTTAAACAGTTAAACACTTTTAAAATGTTATCCTGATTTATACTGCAACATCGCTTGACAAAGCCACCGCACATCGACATTAATGAGTGGTTGTTATTTTCCTCTGCAGTGCACTGCCTCCGCCAACAAACTTTGTTCATGTTCGTGTTCGTGTACTCAAACAAACAGCCAGTAACAGTGACAGATGCTTAAATTCTGTGTTGTACTCGTTCATGAATCGCCCGAGTTTCAGTAAACTGAATGTTTAGCTTATCCGCCGCGCACATACTGCACACAATAGATGCTGAGAAAACAACCTTCTCCAACTGAATGAAAGCTGTGCACCTTTTGTAGACGCTAGATAGAGTGCCAACGTCACAAAACTGTAACCGGTGTGTTCGCGTCTGTGTGTGACACGGGCCCTGAATGGCAGGATCGGTGGCTGGTTGTGGCCGTTAATGTTCACATCATCCCAGGTCGCCAAAAATAAAACAATGCATGAGAAACGGCTTCGGCGTGTTAGTTACAGTGTGTGACGTCCTATGTAACAAGCTAACGTTAACTAGCCAAGTTACATTTTAATTGCTAACATAGCAGATTCGTGGAAAATACTTCGGTAATCAGCATTTTTTGCAACAACTAATTTATTAATGAATGAAGCATCAACTACATTAAGGAGAATCACTTCATTTAAAGTGAATAAAATATCCTTCTTACTAGAGTTCAACAACAACTGATGAACTGAGCCGCATAACTGACTTGAATGTGTTGGGCAATGCGCAGGTGAGATGAACGGGGAGAGCAGGCAGTGGACCAAACCACCGTGAGAGGCAGAGGAGGGGGAACTCAACAGTTTTTAAAATGTAAACGCATTTTTAACGTTTGTATTTTATTCTAATTACACATTTAGTTTAGGTAAACATAAATATATTTATGAAAATAGAGAATGTGAGTTTAATTGATCGAGGGGGGACAACCCTCAGATAGAGGGGGACATGTCCCCTCCGGCCTTTACGCCCATGTACATGTCAAATTTGCAACCTAGAAATACATTTCAGATTTCTTAATTTGATAAAGATTTTTGAACCCAACTGTACATATGAAATCCAGTCAACTCACAATTTTCATAAATCCATTGTCAGCCACCCAGAAGATACGTTTGATGGCGACCTGCAAAAAGAATTTCACCACATGTCAGCTTTACATGTGAAATGTTCAAGCACTTTAAAATGTTTGAAGAATATATTGAAGGTGTTTCTACTGCTCGGCCATCAGATCTGCGAGTTCCCTCATAGACTCTGCCACTGACTCCACATCCTATCATCTCGCCCTCTTCATAAAGCGATGAAAATTTTCCTATAATCAGAAAATACAGAAGGAACACTTGAGATCTTATTTCTTTGTGTCACATGAACTTCGATAGCAGTAATGTTTGCAATTTAACAAACAAATCTAGCATTTAATGGAGAGGGGTTCAGTACATCCAGTGCAATTCAACCGAATGAAAATGTGTTATAGTCAATAAAACAGCAGAAGAATCGTTTGAAAAACTAAATACGGAAATCAGGCACAAGAAAAGTTCAAACGACATCAAAAGTAAAACATTTACACTTATAATACACAGTATTTTATAAACACTAAACATTTTTAATTTACATTTACGCATTTGGCAGACGCTTTTATCCATAGCGACTTACATTGCAGTAACCTCTACATCTATACTAAGGTATGTGCCATAGCCCCACACAACCCACAACCTCTTACCACTGGACTACAGGACATTTATGGGGAATTAAAAAACGCATTCAAACATGATCAATCTTGAGATGAACACTCGCTAAACAAAACAAGTCTGATGTTGTGCTGTTCTCGAGTCAGTAAACAAGCGTTTTGTCATATTATCTGAATCTATATTTTGAAGAAGATGGTTTATTTTGGGATGTATTCGTCACTCACCTCGATTTCGCTTCATGTCGTTTGCTGTAAGAGATGAAGACGCCATGTGAAGCTCTTTAACTCGGTCTTTTTCACGATCGTCTGTCTGTGTGGACTTGTCGAGTTTCGTATCGTCGCTAGCTGACCGTCTGCAAACACTTGATAGCAAGTTCTGTGAGATCCGTCGTCGCTTTCGCTTAAAACAGCACTGAGAAGATCCTTCAACTCGGCGTCCTGATAAGATCTGTTACAGCGTCGACTCTCTTTATGACGTAAGCGTTAATGACGCAAACACACGCTGAATTCAGGTCGCCTAGGAAACCTTTTGTAAACGTTACGTTCAAAACTAGCGGCGTAACATTGATACATTAAATATCGCATTGAGTGTATTGTTGACGTAAGTGTGTTGAGCGCGCGAGCTCTTTCTTTTCTTTGGTTTCTAATGGATCCTGAATTCATAGAGCTGCACTACTGCCATCTTCTGGTGGAAATTAACTCCTCCGGATTCTTCTTCCTCGTTGTTTGGCGCATTACAGCCTTTGTGTATAACGCCTCCTACTGTTCGTTGCTGTCGTGCAGTCGTGGGGTGTTTCCAGAAAGGTTCATTTACCGTCAGCTGAACCCGGAACTCTCGCTTGATGAACACAAACCTCGCTTACTCGGGGTATGACGGCTCCAAAAACACGGAGAAGAGTTCGTTCAGTCAACCTCCAGAGTTACGCGCCCACGATAACAACATGAAGACATTGTCAATGGATCTCAGAGTTCACGAGTCACCATGGAAACTTCGGGGGTCACCTAATGAAGCCTTGAAAACCTGCCAACCTGGGAAAAGAACTTGCAACCTTTGCGTTTTAAATCTGGCTCTCTAACCATTAGGACACAAAACATCTTTGACCCAATGGATCAATATTGCATAATAAGTGGACAAGAGTGATGATATACAGTGGAGTTAAAATACTTCACTCTTAACATCCATTAACTGTTGGAAATTGTAAGGTGTGTATATTTATCCAGTGATATTTGGAGATGTTTTAATAAACCAATTTCAAAGTTTATACAGTATTTAATATAAATACAGTTAAACAATAACAGCTTGCATTATTTCATTTTTAAAGGTTGGATAATAAAGTTAATGAAAAAATAGTTGTGAATGCTGAATTGAGATGGGTGAGATTGGAAATGTGATTGTAATATTGCTGTAAAATGATTATATATTATACGTAATCTGTGCTTTCAGGCCCACTTGACGCTCATCACAAACAAACACATGCACATGTAACTTTCCTTCAAATGAACTAACCCTGAACATGATCTTCTCCAGAGCAGGTTATCTTCAGAGAGAGAGTTGCTATGGTTACTTACATACCCTGAAAATGATCTCCGTTTTTAGACCGCAGTTGGGGTTTTCAGCTAACTAACCCTTAAACTTACCCGGGTATGTCACATAACCAGCTTTCTGGAGTGCACCCCTGATCCTCAAATACTTCAAAACAAAATCCTAAAGGAACGTTGTGTTTGTTGACGCTCGTCTGGGAAACCGATAGTATAAAGACATTTTTATGAAAGCAACATAAATATGTAAATTCAACTAAGGCACAGTCTAAACATGCTGGCTCAAAGTGCAGAGACTGAAATTGAGAAACACTGCCTTGAATGGTGTATAAAAATGCCTAAAACCAAATGACCACAGTTTTATTAAAGAAACCATATGAGAAGGAACTACTGTGGTTTTTTAAGCTGACCATGGTACGTGTTACACAGGAAACAGATAAAGGTTATTCCAATATAGCACATTTTTACCACTTCCAGTGAAGACCTTTCAATCTGTCAGGTCCATCTGATCAAGAACATTAACTAATAATTAAAGGGATACTTCACCCAATAAAAATTCTTTCATCATTTATTCACCTTCGAGTTGTTCCAAATGTGTATAATGATGAACACAGAGAAAGATATTTGGAAGAATGCTCATAACCAGACCGATTTTGTCCCCCATTGACTCATATAGTAGGAAAAATCACTTTATCATTTTGTTTGTTCTGTTGAAAACATAAGAAGATATTTTGAAGAATAGAGGACAGCAAGCGGTTCTGGGGCACTTTTGACTACCATTGTAGTTTTTCCTCCTATGGGAATCACGTGGGGGAGAAAACTGTCTTGGGGCATTCTTCCAAATATCTTTCTCTGTGTTCATCACAACAAAGACATTTATACACATTTGGAACAACTGGAAGGTGTTCATTTTTGGGTGAAGTATCGCTTTAACAGACGATGTTTATTCTCAAATCTCGCTGCAGAGACAATCAGTTATCCGCCAGCTGGGTCAACAAAGAAACAGACAATAAAGAAAACATGACTTACGTCTGAACGAATTCCCCTTCTTATTCGCCCCCTCGCCCCCTCGTTCACACGTGGATCTTGGATTAGACGACAAGAGTGACTAGAAGTACCTGAAACAGTGGCAGGCAGTATGGCCTGTCCCACCAGCCCCTGCTGTAGCAGGTTTGAGTCATACTGGCCCGTGAGCACCGGGTTTCCGTGGATGTAGATGTTAGGATCTGTGCTGCTGGTCCCAATGTAGGCTGAGCGACTGCGGAGGAGTGCTGCTCCTGAGGACCACTGTGGTCATCTGCTCCTCCCTGCGGCTCGGTGCTGGAGCTCCGCTTGGCCTTGAGATCAGAGGGTCGGACGTGACACTCAATGTGGGTCTTGCGGTGGCCGGACGTACGGAAGCGAAGGTCACAGAGAGGGCACTTGAAGGGTTTGGAGCCCGTGTGTAAGCGCATGTGGACCTTCACACTGCCCTTGGTGGAGAAGGAGGTGTTGCACATGTGACAGCTAAACAGCTTCTGACCTGCACACACATAAACACACATAAACACACGCACATACACATACACGCACACACACGCACACGCACACACACACACCACACACACATGCACGCACACGCACGCACACACACATGCACACATGCACACACATACACGCACACACATACACGCACACACACACACACGCACACACACACATGCACGCACACGCACGCACACACTCACACACACACACACATACACACACACACGCACACACATACACGCACACACACACACACACACACACACACACATACACGCACACACACATGCACGCACGCACGCACACACACACACACACACACACATACACACACATACACGCACAGCACACAGCACATACACTACAAACACACGCACATAAACACACACACACACATACACGCACACACACACGCATACACACAGACACACACACACCCACACATACAAACACACGCACATAAACACACACACACACACACACAGCATCCACAGGGAGAGTGAGTGTGTTCATCTGGACATTTGGCTTTGAAAGTTTGACATTTGGATGTTTAATATAGTGTTCTGAGTTAAACTGAACCAACAGACAACATGCATGTCAAGACGCGTATTTACAGTTTGTATAAAACATATTGTTTATAGTGTTACACTTTACAGAAAATATCAAAAGATTCTCATGATGAATTTAGCTTGTATTTATAACACTTTTCATCATGTCTACAACACAATATAAATGTAATTTAAGGGATAATCTACGACTCGATGTCGAGTGGTTTTTGGCCTCCATGTCTTGCATTAAAATATTTTATTACTCGGCTCATATGAATGCTTGATTCTGATTGGCCAGTCGCGACATTCCAAGGGTTGTTATTTTCTAATAACAACCGCTCAAAACTAATAACACCGTCCAACTAATATCATCCAAATCAGTGGTTCTCAAACAGGGGGCCGTGGTTCCCAGGGGGGGCCCAAGAGGGATACGGGGGGCACAGATTTTGTGTCATTTTATGAAATGGTTCAAAAATGCAATCAAACATCAGAAAAATAAGCCCACGATGATGTTTCAGCATTATATAACTCTGGTTTGATTAAAATTCTGAATACAAGATTATAAGTCTTTATTTGGGGGCCGCAAATCGATGCACTTAAACAACAAAAACGTTTGAGAACCACTGGTCTAAATGACTTTTATCAATGGTGTGATGATCGTCCCGAATTCATCAGACGTCTCTCTCACTCTCACTAAAATACTTCTCTCAGTTTTCTCTGTCATGTGTCTGTAGTTTCATTCTCCTCATGGAGCAGCTTCAGACAGACACATCGAGTCAAAGTGTTTCATGACCATTTCCCTCCTCCTGACCAGTGATGTGTGTAATGAGTTACTGTAATTTAATAACTTTTCCCTTAAAAAAGTAAAGGGAATTACTTTTTTTCTGTAATTGAATTACAGTTACTTCTGATGTAATTAAACTAATTACTGTGTAATACATGTGTGTGCAATAGTGGAATTGATAGAAAAAGTCTAACTTTAAAATCTGTGCTTTAATGTATAATTCTCACATTTGTAATACTTTGGTCAGTTAATAACTTTAACTACTTTATGTAGTTTTATATTATTAAATAGATATATATGTATATGTATATATTATATTATATAAAATAAATATATTATTATTTATATTTTATATTATTCATTTGAATGAATTAAAAGAACCGTTTGATGTCTATCCATGAATCACTCAACTAATAAAGGTTGATGTAGGATATAGAAAGTCATTCGTAATAAGTCATGAAATACTTTTTGGAGAGAGTCATTTGTACAGTAATCTAATGACACTATTGCATATGTCATTAGTAACTATTAATTCATAACTTTTTCAGAGTAATTTGCCCAACACTGTCCCTGACATTACTACTCTCCAAGGTCTTGAAGAGTGTCTTTCTGGATGTAAACAAGGTGTGTTCCCATTGGCTGACGTAGTTCACCGTACAGAACATCAGGCAGTAAAGTGATTACCTCACCAGGTCACTGGGCTTCTTGAAGCTCTTCTGGCAGTACTGGCAGCCGTTGGCTAATTTTGGCTCCGTGTTGAGTTCCACACATTTATCTTTAACTTCACTGATTCGATCTCGTTCAGCGGCTGTCTGGGCCAGAACCTTCTCTGACAGGGATGCCTCGTCCCCGGGGTCTCTCTTCGCCAGCTCCGCCGTCTGCTCTTCTGTTAACGTGATGATGCCGGTGCGACCTCTCTTTAACCCCGAGCGATCTGAATCGTCATCGTCCTCGCTGGCCTCATCCGCCTCCAGAACTGTGCACATCAATGGAATATAGTTGAGGTCGTATCTGTGACACGCAGAACAACTGCACTGATAAATGTTGGCATCCAAAATGTAAAGGTGAAAAATATGATTATTATAAATAACCTTGTGTGTGTTTTAGAGATCACATTCAGTCAGTAAAAAATCGTTCTAGATTATCTGTGGGACTCACAAACAAGTTTTAGGGGGTCATCTGTGTATATTTGACCAGTGAATGTGAACTGGAGGTGCGGACTGATGGGCGTTACCTCTGGTCTACAGCCTGCAGGAGCTTCATGTGTTTCCTGCGCAGCATGACCGTACGGAAGCTCTCCTCGCACATGCTACACTTGAAGGGCTTGGTGTTCAGATGGATGATCATGTGTCGGTTCAGACTGCCGTTGGTGGTGAAAGAGGCTTCACAGACGTTACATTTGTACGCCTTTAATCCTGCGAGGAGAAGAGCGAGGGTAAGACGGGTGTGACAGGGCTTGAGCGCATCCTGAGAACGGTCTGTCTGGCTGGTTCATACCTGTGTGTGTGTTCAGGTGCGACTTGAGCAGTCCGGCGGACACGAAGCTCCTCCCACAGAGACGACAGCGGTACGGTTTCTCTCCGGTGTGAGAGCGCACGTGCTGCTTCAGGTGACTGGACTTCTTAAAGCGCTTATCACACATATTGCACCTAGAAAGATCCAACCAAAAACATCTGGAGGTGACATCGTAACCCTGGCAAAAATCAACAAACATGTCTAAACCGGAAGAGACATTATCCAAAAGCCGGATTTCAGAAATGCGCTATTTGTTGCGTAGCAGATGTTTCACACATAAAGACACATTACTGCAATGATTCATCTCATCACTTATTAGAGAATATGGAACATCTGAACTCTTACTGATAGACCCTCTTGTTGTTCTCGTTCTGGAAGTCTTGTGTCTGTATGGCCAGCTGTGTTTCATCTTGAGTCGCCTCCTGCAGTAAAGCGCTGGTCTGAAAGCACATGGACAGAAAGACACACATGAGCGAGTGCCGACAGAGGGACCGTCTGATCACAGGACGTCATTTCAATTGAAGCCACAGTTCACACAAGAAATAAAGTTCTGTCATGATTTACTGACCCTCGAGTTGTTCCAAACCTGTAGAAATCTATTTTTGGTTGAACACAATGAAGAATGTTAGAAAATGAGATTTCGCGGGAACCATTGACTAACCTTTGTAAAAAAAGATTGTATGATGCGTTCTGCACAAATACTAAGAAAATAATTTGAAGAACCGCCAACAATTCTGGCTGCAAACAATGATGTCCCACAAATGTCAGTTGCTAAAATTCTTCCAAATATCTTTCTTTGTGTTCATCAAAACAAAGACATTTATACAGGTTTGGAATAACTTGAGGTTGAGGGAATAATGACAGAATGTTCATTTGTAAAAAGTGATCAATTATGTCTT
This sequence comes from Triplophysa siluroides, assembly GCA_006030095.1. Lineage (NCBI taxonomy): Eukaryota > Metazoa > Chordata > Actinopteri > Cypriniformes > Nemacheilidae > Triplophysa > Triplophysa siluroides. The sequence continues at coordinate 26,290 of VCII01000297.1, forward strand.
ACGGGAACAAAACGCATGTTACATTATATGAGACCCGTGCATCTCTTAAAGGGGCAGCAGCATAATAAACGTCTCAGATTTGTTCACCACACAACAAAGAACGCATACAAAACACACTCACTGCTCTTCACTGATTCAATTTTAACTTTAGGAAGGTTAAATCAATATTATATTGAATACAGTGAAGACTATAAAGTACACATGATATCTACTATTATTAGACCAACCTAAAACACCTGATTATTTGTATATGTTTGCTTTATTACATTTATCTGTGCTGTTGCACATACTTTGATTACTTAATATTGTTTTATTACTCACTGATTAGTTGTCTTCAAAAATATCTGAAGTTTTGAGTTGTTTATGGTTTTCATGGCGTCATACCCTTTCTTATTAAAATGACGGTAAAGTAATTAGGTAATAAACAACAAACAAATAACTAGATATTATTGAATACTCTTTTGTGGTGGGGCCAGCAAAGATTTGAATCACTTAGCAAAAAAATCCCTAAGCATTGAGCTCTGGGCTGTTTACACAAGTACGTTTTCAACACTCAACCAAACCAAAAACGTTTGATGCGTTTTGGCTGTTCGTCAACACGAAACTGCCGTACCAACGGGTATCAAAAATGCAAGTTTCTGAAAACGATGTCGTTGTCGTCTCTGCATAAAAACTCGGAGGCGGTGTTTTCCAAAAACAACGACGCCATACACATGCATAGTATGCATTCAGTCTGCAGGCATGCGCGAGTATTCCAGAAACAATACCGGCAACGTCCATGCAGCATTTTTGTGCTGTGTGACATCTTCGGCACAATGTCAATATCAATTGTGTGTGTGTGTGTGAACCTCAGAGTGTGTCACGTGCAGGAGGTTGGGAGGGTGGCAGCTGGAGGTCAGTGCCTGAGAGTCCAGTGTGCTCGAGTCCTGAAGCTGTTGAACTGTTGTGAAACGACCCTGCTGGGTAAATCCTTCAGCTATGGCGAAACCTGCGAAAGAGATCACAGTCCACAATTCAATAACACACTAGCGCTGCTTTCATTAGATCAGCATTCGTAGAACACGAGGAAGCCAACTTAACCTGCAACCACACTCGAGCCAATCACAGGACGGCAAATCACCCTCTTGATGTTATCTGTGCTTTTTTCATGCCTTCAGGACTGATTCGGTTTACATTTACTAAAGTATTGCAGCGCTGGCCTCCTCTGAGTATTTCTGTGGAGAAGCCAGAGCGTGCGTTACCTGGAGCAAGTGCCGACTGCTCATAGGCTGACTGAGGCAGCGCGGGGGTCTCAAACTGACTCATGTGCTGGGGAAGGGCATGCTGGGCGCTCACAAACGATTCTGGAGATAAACACATGACAGGCAGCTGACATCAACCGTAGCTTCAAGTGAACGAGTGAGCGCAAACAAACATACTACCAAATGCATCTTGGTGTGTTAGCACAAATGTAAGTTCAGTCACGCTCACCCGGGTCCTGAAGGGCGTCCTCCTCCAATGGTGCGGACAGGGACACTTGCTGGCCGTCTCCCATCACCTCCAGCATGCTCTGTGACCCTGCGGACACCACGACTGCGGGCTGCATGTCACTCGAGCTCGGCTGCTGCTGCAACTGTTGAGCCAACTCGTATCTGACAAAAACCACACGACACATTGACAGTGAGTCCACAGAAAAGCCGGATCCTTTTATGCACTGGTCCCGTCCATTTGGAATTGTGTCTTCAATATGATGTGCTGGGTGCAATGCTCAGGGAATATGACCAACAGGTGTATAACTGTCTCTGTTATGATAAACATAGAGAAAGATATTTGGAAGAATGTCCCCAAGACTGATTGACTCCCACAGTAGGAACAAATACTTTATTATTTTTTTGTTCCGTGGAACACGAAAGAAGATATTTTGAAGAATGTAAGAAAGCAATGTGAATGTAAGAAGGCCATTCAGATGTGAGCCTTCAGCACGCCCGAGGACGTGAAGCCCTTACTGCACTGCAGGCACTTGTACGGCCGCTCTCCAGTGTGCGACCTGCAGGACAGAGGAACGCATGAGTGCTGAAGGATGCTTTTCCAAACCTCTTTCACTCCCTTTACACAGAGACAGCATATTTGATCAAAACCTCAGCTGTGTCAAGCTTGAGAAAGGAAGGGATGGCGGATCGCAGGATGTTAATGAGAAGGTGTGGTTCACTCTGTGCTCCTGCATATTTGCAATGTGAAATAATCCAGAAGTAATATATCGATACTTTTGACTTTCTTTAGGACTGTCATTTTATAATCGGCACGAGTGACTGTGTCTTTGTTATAAGTTGTCCATGCATGTATCAAACACGTAAAATTGCAGAAATGAAAGTGTGGGAACCTGCCTGAAACGCCTCGTGTAGCCACACCCCCACAAATCTACATCAGTTGGGGGTCTGTTATGACTAAGACCGCCCAAATGTATACTCAAGTAAGGTGGTGTACCTGTCAGTACAAATGAAGAAGAACCTGACGTTCCAAATATGGTCAAAAATATGGTAAAATTGCAGAAATGATCTTGACATGAAAAAACAAACAAGGATATTTCTCAATGGGCAGCTTCACCGTTCAGAAAAGATCGAGTTATGTCTGTCGTTGTCTTTAGAGCAGTAACACAAAAACAAATCTTCATAAGGGGAATGTCAAGTTTTAAGCCGTGACAGTCAGATGATACGAGGGTTTTTCAGAACATGCCTGCTTTGACAACTGCATTAAACCACAACAGTGTTTTAGTCATAATGTTAACACAACTGTTCATGTTTAGCAGGCCGGGCATCCATGTGCTTCCTTCACTACTTTTGACCGAAGAAAACAGAAAAACAAACTTCAGGACATTTCATTTATTAATCCGTACTGTTTGCCGGTCACACTTTATTTTGATAAACTACTTTAGACATTCTTGAATTGAAGTGTTAGCAGATATTAGAGAAACCGTCTGCTAATACTTGACTGGTAGTTGACAAGAAGTTGCGAAGTGTCTTGACAATCAAAACATTATTACACTTGTGCTTTTCTATCGGCATATCCGGTAAGACAACTCGTATATCATTTGATCATTTTTGTTTGAATACTGGATTCTGATTGGCTGGAAGGTGTGCATTAAAAGCCTTTAACGCACGGGTAGCACCGTTCAGTTTGATTACATTAACCTGACAAAATAACCGTAATCATTTTGACCTGTTTGACCTAAAATGACACTGTAAACATCAATAAAAGCTATAAATTGGCAAATAACCATAGCATAAGCAGGATAATAAACAGCTTGCCGTGCCTCCACTTGGGGTCGGGTGGTTCTTTGTCTCCACGTCATGCAGTAAAATCCTTTAATGCATGTCTAGCCGTGGATTCCCCCTGATTTATAAGCATACTGATGTGAATTAGAGCAGGTGAGCAGACAGTTTACAACAGAATTATTTTATATGTACTTTAACTATTTTCAGCTTTAAAGAGCAAACACACACATGAATGTTTCTTACCCATGTCTGTGATGAGGATTGGCTCCTGCAGAGGAATATCAGACAGAGGCAGATTACTTCTGGACAGTCTGCTTTTGTGAGGCTTTCGTGGGCATTTGTGCTTTTTGTGGTGTACGCTCTTAAAATGAGAGGCAGTGTGTGTTTTCCTGTGGCCTGAAGTACGGAAGTACTTTTCACAATGGGGGCAAGGAAAAGGCCATAGACCTGGGCAAAGGAAATACACAGTCAAGCATCAGGCTGGTGTAAAGCAGACACTTGATGATGTGATGAAGTGCGAAAGAAGCGAGGAAACTCAAATGTTCAAGCGTCCAACTACGCGCGAATAGTGCGATTTATTCACGCAAGCGTGTTTGGTGGGAACGCTCTATTAAAGTGAACTCACGTTTAGCCCGGTTGCTCTCAATCGTGCCCGAGCGATGGAAACGCATTTGCTAAATTAAGTTTGGCCCCGGTTAACATTTCTGAGCTGTATCTCATACTACCTGCCTTTCTGTGTATTACCTTTGGACTGCCTATACCGTTCGTGTTTGTTTGCTGCCTGTCTCTGGACTCTGATACCTGGTTACTGGAATTCTAGTTTGTCTGCTGCCTGCCCCGACCTATGCCTGCTATTGGATTAAGAACTGTCTTGCCTTTGATATTGTGTTTGCTGGTGATTGACTCTGCTTGTACAACATTGGTTTCAATAAAGCTGCACATGGATCCTCAAGATGCGAGTGCTTCATTAAGTGATTTATAGACAATTAATAACACTTTGAAGTTGATTCTAAAAGTGACTGGTAACCAGTGTAAGGACCTGAGGATTGGAGTGATATGCTCAGATGTTTTGGTTCTGGTCAGAGTCCTGGCAGCAGCGTTCTGTATGAGCTGCAGATGTCTGATGGTCTTTTTGGGAAGACCTGTAAGGAGTCCATTACAGTAATCCACCCTGCTGGTGATGAAAGCATGGACTAGTTTCTCTAGATCTTGGCTTGAGACAAAACATCTGATTCTGGCTATGTTTCTGAGATGGTAGTAGGCTGATTTGCTTATTGCTTTGACATGACTGCTGAAACTAAGGTCAGACTCCAAAATGACCCCAAGATTTTTTACCTTGCTTTGTGTCTTTAGACCTCTCAAGTCAAGGTATGCGTTTACCTTGTTAGTTTCATCCTTGTTACCAAAAACAATGACTTCAGCTTTGTTTTTATTTAACTGAAGGAAGTTTTGACACATCCAGCTGTTAATTTCATCAATGCATTGGCAAAGAGAGTCAATAGGCCTGTAGGGGGAGAGGGTTATGGGTATATCTGAGTGTCGTCTGCATAGCTGTGGTGGGCAATTTGGTACTTTTTCATTATTTGGCCAAGTGGGAGCATGTACAAATTGAAGAGGAGCGGAGCAAGAATTGAGCATTTATGCATTTAGCAGACACTTTTATCCAAAGCGACTTACATTACAATATCATACGTACAAAGTGTAAAACAGTCAGGATTTACTGTGTAATCTGCAAAACCTTAACCTCTGTTTACCTTTTAGGTACATTACTGTACTAGGACCTGTTATATACCTTTAAATGTACAGTTAAATGTTTTGTACCCTTAATATATAAAAAAACTGTAGGTGCTTAGAGTAAAATAATTTTATGTGTAATGTTTAAAACAGTGTTCTGTCACTTTGGGTGACCTTGAAAGTTCATTTTTTTACCTTTTACGGTAACCCGTAAAAGGTAAAAAAATGAACTTTCAAGGTCACCCAAAGTGACAGAACACTGTTTTAAACATTTATTTCTGACAAATTGTAACAGTTCCAAGAACATAAGGTTGCACCTAAAGCCCATCATACAATTGAGCTACATTTTTAAGATGGAATGTGTAACCAACTCACACTTAGAAGGGTCAAATCCATTTGCAGGGTCTGTTACAAAACAAAAATACACATCCAAAATCTAAAACACGATGAAACATACACTGAGAACATAAGGAGTCCAGGCAAACACACAGCACACAAGGCAGAGCAATAATCCTTAAATATAATCCAACAGGGAGACAGTCATAGACATACAACAATACAATAATTATGAAATGCCCAGTAAGGCAGTGGAACTGTCAGTGATTCCCAAACCTGTCCTGGAGAACTGCCTACTACTGCACATTTTGTATGTTTCTCTCACATCGTTTAGCTTCCCATTAGTGTTTCATCCGCTACAGCTGGTCCTTGTTAATTACCGTTTGTGGGTCTCCCTACATAATATCCTTGTGTCTATTGTCCTGTGTTTGTTCATTATGCGTGTTTGATCCTGTGAGTAGTTGCGTGTTTGATCCTGTGAGTATTTGCGTGTTCGATCCTGTGAGTATTTGCGTGTTTGGTCCTGTGAGTATTTGCGTGTTTGATCCTGTGAGTAGTTGGGTGTTTGATCCTGTGAGTATTTGCGTGAGTATTTGCGTGTTCGGTGAGTATTTGCGTGGGTCGATCCTGTTTGAGTGAGTAATGTGAGTCTGTGAGTATTTGCGTCCTGTGAGTATTTGTTTGCCCCTGTGAGTATTTGCGTGTTTCCTGTGAGTAGTTGCGTGTTTGGTCCTGTGAGTATTTGCGTGTTTGGTCCTGTGAGTATTTGCGTGTTTGGTCCTGTGAGTATTTGCGTGTTTGAGTATTAGTATTTGCGTGTTAGTATGCGTGCCCCTGTGAGTAGTATTTGCGTGTTCGGTCCTGTGAGTATTTGCGTGTTCGGTCCTGTCAGTATTTGCGTGTTTGGTCCTGTGAGTATTTGCGTGTGAGTATAGTATTAGTCGTGTCAGTAGTTGCGTGCCCCTGTGAGTATTTGACAGTAAGTAGTTGAGTAGTAAGTGAGTATTTGCGTATAGTAAGTGAGATCCTGTGAGTATTTGCGTGTTTGATCCTGTGAGTAGTTGCGTGTTTGATCCTGTGATTATTTGCGTATTAATTTCATCCTCCATATTGTGTGGAATAATGTATTTAACTTGAATTAGATTAGACAAGCGATGGACAAAAACACAGCATGGATGTACATTAGGCTACTCATTACTGACGTGTAGTGAGGCCAACGTTCCCTTAACATTAGTTTCTGGTTCCTAGAAATAGGTTAGGTTTTGGTTTTCTTTACGGAAACAAAATGTTAGTTTCATGGTTTCTATAACGTTAGAGGAACGTTCCCAGAACGTAATTGGAACCAGAAACTAATGTTCTATTTCGGTAAAGAAAACTTTCCTGGGGAACCAAAAAAGGAACCTAAGAAATTAATGCTCTGGAACCAAAAACTAACGTTAGGGGAAAGTTTTGTTAAGAAAAATGTATAGCTGGGACGTTTATTAGATGTTTTACACATGCAGATGTTTTACAGATCAGGAGATCTTTAGCATATATTTCTGTCAAAACCAAACACTTAATAAATGATTAAAAATAATTGATTATAGCTGAGATTGTTCTGTTTGTTTTGTCGTATACTTTAGTCTTTTTGCAGTAATACACTCGACTATTCCACACATCAGCCCGACATTTTTTATAAGTCCTTCCTACATCTTTTGGGTAATAAAGTTAAAAGGTATGATCCATAACACATTACAGAGATGACTCTATTTTAATGTGCACAATAATAAAGGTAATGAACAACCTACTACTCATATAACACATACGCTCATAACACCAGTGACACTCGTCACTAAATGTGTCGGAGCCAAAACTGTTTTAGTAAATGCTCCACTTTTGTTGGGAACACATCATTTCAGGTCAATTCTTAAATCTTCAAGTTTTAAAGTAATGTCTCATTATACAGTGATGCTCTCACATTTGAGTCATATAAACAGCCGGTGGTGTGTAATTCAAAAGACTTTAATGAGTAAACAAAACAGATTAACATACAAAAGTCTATCTTTCTGTTTAATATATTCAGATTAATAAAGCATTCTTTTACAACAGGCTCTAATCTGTAGCATAATAAACGTTTTGATGCTGCGAAACAGTTTCCTTATATAGTGAAATTGGTCCATTTAATATCAAACAGCATGAATTTAACATTAAACCTTTAACATCATTGCAAATGTTATAAGTTCTGAATGAACAATAAAAGTGAGTGAAAGTCTTTATGTAGCTATAGCCTAGTAAAACTAATCATGAAGATGTTTAACAGAAACATCGCAACGCAAAATCTTCTGTTTATTCATCACTGTGAATTAAACACATTTACTACATTGAACTTATTTGTCTGGAAATGTGAGTAATATTGATCCAAAAGAACTTCAGCTGAAAGACAGTTTCATTTCCATTGGATTCACTTCATTCACTGCAAGGAGCTGTAAATGAGACGCGCTTAATACAAGTTCATGCTTTTTAGACTAATTTCCATTTGGAAATGTACGTCAGACTCACGTTCTTCTTCCACTTCAATCACCTCCTGTTGAGGGGGTTGAGACCACCGCACTGTCACGTCTTTAAATCCTCTGCTAGCCAGAATAGATCCCAACTGTTAACAATAATAATGATGATAATAATAATAATGTTGTGTTTTACAAACACTTTAAACATCATAAATACAATGAGGTGCCAAAGCACTTTTCTAACTTTCCAAAAATGTTATGTTAGGGCAGTGGTTCTCAAAGTTTTCGTTGTAAGGCCCCCTTTGTGTAGATTGCGTCGCTCTGCGGCCCCCCTAATAAAAATGTAAAATCTTAAACTAAGAATTTTTATTTAAACCAAAATATAGTCAGTTATACAATTGTGAAACATTCATTGTTTGGGTTGGAGGCCTTATTTGTTTGACGTTTGATTGCATAAAATTCATGATCAATTTCTATATTTCATAAGATGCCACAAAATCTGTGACCCCCCCGGATACGTCTTGGGCCCCCCTTTTGAGAAACATGATATAGTGTAATCCTCCTAATATGACATCTAAACAAACTCAGAATTAAAGACTGTCCTGTTAGCATACCAGTGAAAATGTGTGAAGTACAAAAGTGTTTAATCTTGAGAATTATGAATTATCTACAGGAAACTGTAAAAAGTCAAGCGTTATTTAAAATGGTCAATTTTTAAGCAAATCTATCTAATCACATATTGCATTAGTGTATTATTTTGACCATATTGAAGAATATATATTTCACTGCTGTAACTGTAAATGGTATTTGATTTGTGTGAATGAGCTGTGATCTGCCCTGCAGCACAAGAAAAGCTAAAGTAAAAAATCCATTTCCACATTGATAAACTTTCTCAAATTAATTAAAACATTATATATTTAAAACATTAAATCAGATTACCTAAAAGTGATTTGTTTGGTAATATATATGTATTTTGTAGAATCTTACCCTGTTTTAACAATAAATGCGGCACTTTCAGACAACTGTCTCCTACCCTGTTCTTCAGATGTATTTGATTAGTAATTATTTGAAATAAGTTTGTTTGTTTCTGTCCTCACCTGTTGAAGGATGTTTTCTCTTATTGTGGAGTCAGTCAAATCCTCTTCGGAGCTGAACCGCATCTTTACAGCTGTTCTCTGTTCACAGATGTCTAAACAAAAATGATAAGCACTTCTCCCTGACTCTTATTAACAGAAATATATGATGTGAAGACTTTATTATAAAGGGTACGGACGTGTCGTCACTTGAGCACGCAGCGCGTCCCCGTGGGTAATAAAACACCAGGAATTTAACCATATCAAAATCTCCCTGTACGATTATACCTCATTGAGAAGAAACGTGCCATAAACCTCCTCTTTTCTTCATCCTCTCATCATAACTGTTGCTCAGAGGTGTGAGTTATAGTGTGAGATGTCAAATGACCTAAAATCCCTTTGATCAAATAAAATCATTGCACAGATGGAGCTTGACAAAGGTCATCTCTTGTATTTTCTGACATTCTCTATGTTAGGCGAGGAAGACCTGTCGTTTCATACAGTCATGTGACCACTGTAATATTGAGACGATTCTGCTGTTGCGATAACACGATCTGGATAATATTGTTACATCCCTACAGCTCACAATATCAGGAAACACAATTCCGCGCAACATTTCAGTGTCCAGGAACACCTCATCCCCATGGAAGAAGTCTTAAGGATCACCCCGTGGAGACCAACTGCTCGTAAAGTCATCAAATGATCGTGTGTTTTAGTCCCGGCTTCTTTGTTTCTCATATTCTCCTCAGCCATTGGTGTTTTGCCACCCAGGGTAGCGTGTCCAGGGGTGTGTCCGACATGTTCACGTGGGAAAGAGACGTCAGTTCATACCCTCTACAGGTCGGAAAGCATACAACAGACATACCTTCAACATAGACCTCCACCTCACACAGGTTAAGAATCTTTCCCACTCCAGGAAGGAACACATTCACATAACGTCCCACCATTCCACCACATGGGAAGGTCTGACCTGCTGGAATACCAGGAATAACAGCACATCTAAAGAGAGAGAGAGAGAGATTTATTTATTTTAAAAATCTATTTATTTTACAATTAAAATCAAATCAACACAGACCTAATACACAAGCACAAGCTTACATTACAACAATAGCATAGAAAAAAATAAGAATCATCAACAACTGAACATCTTGAATCATTATAACACCGCCGTGTCGAAAAGAACATAAGGTCATTCACCATCTTATAGAATTTAAATTCAACCCACACTCTTGATTTTATCATATTTTTTTAAATAGATATAACTTCACATCCTTCTTATCCCTCAATTTTTTTTCTCCTACTTATATAAATAGACATTTTTTCTCGCACTAAATGTAAATTGTCCATAATCGACCTTCCTTTTACACAGTAAGATTGATCCTTGTGAACAATTGTATGCAATACATTATTTAGCCTATTTGACAAACATTTAGACAGAATTTTGTACTCGGAACACAAAATTGCCACAGGCCTCCAATTCTTTAAAAGGCTTAAATCCCCCTTTTTGGGAAACAGATCATCAATAGTTTCAGCAGTAAACAAGTTGGAACAAAAGTGTACAGCAAGCCTGCGCATCACCACCGGATCTGAAGTGTTTTGACCACCATTGTCTTTCAAACAGTACATCTGCTTTTCTTGTCCCACTTTTCACTCCAGATGGAAAAAATAAGACGTCGGACCGTCCATGTCTTTTAGTGTTAAAAACCGACTCCTGATGAGAGCACCTTTAACTTTCTCATTTAAAACATCCTCAGTCCACAGTTCTTGTAGATTTACAGCATCACTGACGGTCATACTCTTCTCAATGTCGTTTATCTCTTTTTCAAGCAACTCTAATGTCTTTTTTAAACAAATGATTTGCATATTGTTGACAGAATGTTCTTGTATGCTCAATTTCCCACCATTGGGTAACACTTTCATACAGACAATTTTCGCTCTTCCAAGTTTCCCAGAAAGAGGGAGAGGGACTCACACTCGCCATCCTCAAACTGTTTAATATCATCTTAAGTACAGGTATATTTCCCACAGTCTGGAACCAAGGTCTCATAACTCCAATCCATAAAAGCGGAGACAAATTCGACCCTAATAATTACCGCGGAATATGTGTAAACAGCAACCTTGGTAAACTCCTCTGTAACATTCTTAACAGCAGACTTCTCCAATATCTAAACAACCAAAACATCCTGAGAAAATGACAAACTGGTTTCCAACCCAAATACCGCACATCCGATCATATATACACTCTCCGTACCTTAATTGACAAAGAAACAAACCAAAATAAAAGAAAGCTCTACTCATGCTTTGTTGACTTCAAAAAAGCTTTTGACTCAATCTGGCATGAGGGACTTTTTCTTCAGTTGATTCAATGTGGCATCGGAGGAAAAACCTACGACATCATCAAATCAATGTACACCAATTACACATTTGCAGTTAAAATTGGCAACAAGCACACAGACTTTCTCTCCCAGAGCTGTGGAGTGAGACAGGGCTGTAGTCTAAGTCCTACACTATTTAACATTTACATGAATGAATTAGCTGGAGCTCTAGAACAGTCACCAGCACCCGGTCCGACCTTACAAGACACTGAAGTGAAATGCCTCCTGTTTGCAGACGATCTGGTGCTGCTGTCACCCACAAAAGAGGGTCTACAGCAACATCTGGACACCCTGCACACTTTCTGCCAAACATGGGCCCTATCGGTTAACCTTAAAAAGACTCGAGTCATGATATTCCAAAAAAAGCCCAGTCGCCAAAACCAACATAACCGTTTCAAACTAAACAACGTGCCCCTAGAACACACCAAGAACTACACATATCTTGGTATAAACATTAGTAACACCGGAAACTTAAACAAGGCTGTGAATGACCTGAGAGACAAGGCACGAAGAGCCTTTTACGCCATCAAAAAGAATATCAAAAATTGACATCCCAACCGTAATCTGGCTGAAAATAATACAATCAGTTATAGAAGCAATGGCGCTGTATGGAAGTGAGGTTTGGGGTCCTCTCGCCAACCAAGAGTTCAGCAGATGGGACAAACACCCAATAGAGATTCTGCAAACAGAAATGTGTAAAAACCTTCTACGGGTACAGAGAAAAACTCCAAACAACGCCTGCAGAGCAGAACTAGGACTGTATCCTCTAATCATTAAAATACAAAAAAGAGCTTTAAAATTCTACACGCACCTTAAGAACAGCGACACAGACACACTCCATCACAAAGCCTTAAACCATCAAGAGCTGAGCCCAGAGAGAAACCCCTTCATCCAACTGATCTCACAACCCCAAACATGCCCAAGCCAACCCCAAACCCCAGCCGGACTAAACCAAATGATCCAAACACATAAAGAGAAATATCTCCAACACTGGACAGAAGCAACAGCTCAGCAAAGTAAACTGGAATGCTATCTGTCACTAAACAGAGAATATAAAGTGTCAGAATACCTCACGAGCGCATCAGACCCTAAACTAAGAAAAGTGTTGAGCATGTACAGACTCAGTGATCACCAGCTCACTGTAGAGACGGCCGACACACACACACATGGACACCGAGAGAAGAGCGACTGTGTCCACACTGCACACACAGAGCTGCACTTTCTCCTCTCCTGTCCCAAGTGTGAGTGAGAGAGAGAGAGAGAGAGAGAGAGAGAGAGAGAGAGATTATGAATCTTTCAAGGTTGTGATCCTCACAGGGGATTGTTGTTGCCGTTGTTCTCCAGAGAGTTTCCGATGTGAATCTCTGCTCCGTTTAGTCGTTCTGAACAACAGTGGATTCTGTTTGTGATGACGACTCTGTTCACACAGTACACGTCACGCAGATCAAGTCTCCACCACGGGTCATTATTCCCAGGAGCGGTTTCAGTGCAGCTGGTGTTCTGCTCCACAAGACCTCGATTACCATCCATTCCTCTGTCAGCAGACCAGTCTTCAAGTGTTGAGGATTGTGTTGCCACTCCATCTAATGCCACATTTCCTAACAAATGAGAGAGAGAAATAAACATCTGCAAGATGATTTTATTATCGTTTGCTCCTCTGTAGTGCATCCATGAGATGTAAAATGTTCTATAGAAGAAAGCACATAGATGTTTATCGTTAAGTCTATGTTGTATGAAAGTGTAAATTTGCTGTTTAAACTGTGGCAGCCGCTGCAGAATGTTGATGCAGAACAATAAACCACTCGGTCCATGTCCATGATAAACATCTTTACTCTTCCAATAGTACATATGCGTGTGGTTCTGCAAACGAATAATAAGTGTAAGTACAGCAATGAAAGAGGAACAGTAATGACTCAACAGTTTACAATGACTTTAACCATGACACGTAATAATGCAATAGCATAAGAATGTCTTTACATAATTACAACAGGTGTAAATGAGCTCAGATTAATAAGTATCAACTTTAAATCAACCTTCTGAAAAGCAGAATTCAACATCTCCACATAATAATTAGAAAAGTTGCATCAAGTCTAATCTATTGTGTTTAATGTTGATATTAACATCCAGTTGAGATTCTGTGTGCATGGAACAACACTTCAGAGGATAAACACAACAGATAAAGGGGCCGATGGGAGTTGACATTTCTGTGGGTGATTTACGAACAAGGCGCACATTAAAAAACACAGGCGCAATATTTCCCATAATGAGCAAACCAACCACCAAACGTTTCGCACATTAGCGCAGAGTGATGCTGATGCTGAGCGGGTCTGGAGGGTCAATTGATATGAATGAAAATTGATTCATTCCGGGTGGAAAATATGAATGATGACAATATCAACACTATCTAAAATATAAAGGTGTTTCAAACCTGCTCTTCACCAGGTGCTGTACAGTCGCTGGTCAAACGGTGATCTGGTGAGGGGAATGGCATCAGTCTGCCCTGCACTGAATGAATGAGGTTCAATAAAGCGCACTGGCCGTTTATCTGTTTCTAACCATAGGCCTACCCGTCAATTTGGGTAGAATCTGGGAGACATAAGCGTCCATTCGCACCACTCCAGCGCGGGTTTAATGACGTGCCTTTTTCGGGCTTTAAATAATGGCGCGCAAATACCAGACGATTGATTCGCGCAAACCTTAGTAAAGCGCCCTGTGTGATTCATTGAAATACTCTCCTCCCGTAAAGGTGCCGTCTGAAGAGGAAACGCCTATAAATGCATATGCAATAAGGTCCGTCACGCAAACACCTGTGGCCACGCCCTTTCAGCGCTAATGTTCACTGCGCATCTTTAGTTAATACCGACAGGAGCATTTTAACGCCAAAGAAGGTGTTTGCGCTGCCGCGAGCTATTGGTAAATCTGGCCCTAAGAGTTTAAGCAAGAATTTAGCTGCTTACTTTCTTCACAGCTTGAACAAAACTGTGAGAAATTTGAGCAGATAATAGTGATGATCACCGTAACTTCTGCCATTAGCCTTGGTACATGTCTGAACACCAACGACACATGACTGACGGGCAGTTTGGACCAATGAATGAAGTGACAAGAATAATTCATGTGCGCTTCACATTCAAACACAGTAGCGTCAAATGTCCGGTAGAGGGCGCCAATGTCATTAAAAAGTGACCTTTTAGTACAAACGTGACCCTGGACAACAAAACCATTCTTAAGGATCAATTTTTGGAAATTGAGATTTGTACATAATCTGAATAAATAAGCTTCCTATTGATATATAGTTTGTTAGGATCAGACAATATTTGGCAGAGATACAACTATTTCAAATTCTGGAATCTGTGGGTGCAAAAAAATCTAAATATTGAGAAAATGGCCTTTACAGTTATTTAAATCAAGTCCTCAGCATAGCATATTACTCACAAAAATAAAGTTTTTATATATTCACCGTAGGAAATGTAACATATCTTCATGGAACATGATCTTAACTTGATTTTTGGCATAAAAAAGGATCATTTTGAGTCATACGATGTATTTTGCCGATTCCTTAAAATGTTCTGGCGCTACTTAAGACTGGTTTTGTGGTCCAGGGTCACATATGTAAAACGGCTCTTTCTAAAACGTTCTAAAATGTTTGTACATATGGTAGATTTAGGCATATAATAAAATCAATTATAGGGTACATTTAATAGATTATTAAAACAAAACATTTAATCAATTGTATGGTAGATTTAGGTTATAACATTGAAACGGTGAATGTCACACATTGAAACATAGAGTCATTGTTTCAGAAGTTGCAATGTTGCATATGTACAGGATACATCATGTGAATGCTATAAGATTTTTTTTCCCTGTAGCTCAGTGGTAAGAGCATTGTGTTAACAACACAAGGTTGTGGGTTGGATCCCAAGGGATTGCAAATACCGATGTGAAATGTATAGGATAAAGCAATGTAAGTCGCTTTGGATAAAAGCGTCTGCCAAATGCGTAAATGTAAATGTAAAAAGCCATGACACACATATTTTTGAATATTCAAGGAGGCGCTTGCCAGGATTAAATTCAAATGAACAACCAATGAGACATGATCATGGCAAAATGTAAAGAGGATGGTCTGGACTCATATATAATTGTAGCAGATCAGAAGGGGCAGGACTAATGCAAACGATGATATCATGTGATTTCTGATTGGTGAACAATGTGAGGGACAACTCAAGATCACTGTATAAATATTGGAGTCAGATGTATAATTTGTTAGATGAACTCTGAGTGTCTCAGTTTGATTAAATAAATCGAGCAAATAAAGACACATTTCTTGACCCTTGTACCCTGCCTGCGAGATTTCTTTCTGCATTGGAATGTGGATTTGCCACAACATACACAGCAGATGTTTTCCAGATCTTCAGATCTTTAGCAGATATTATACAGATGTGCCTGTGCTGTCTGAAAAACGGATACGTGAATAAAATGCGTAGCGTGGCATAACGTACCTAAACACACAGCGATCAGTGACAACCACACTTCTGTCAAACACTAGCTGCTGTCAAAAGAACAAGCTCTTATTCCACAGATTAAGAGAATCATCTTACACCAGACGGTTTCTCCCCATGAAGCCCATTGTAAGGAAACAGCTTAATGCATTACGTGATATAAATCTAGAAGTGTACTTCACATACTGTAATTCAGGCATGATATGAACAGACAAACTTTGAGTCCATAGGAACGCAACAAACTAAGTTTCACGTCAAGCATTTTCCCATAGAAAACTAATATAAAGAAATGACTGAACGTGGCTCATCTCACAAACTGAGAACAGGGACTTTTCCTGTTATCATGTGGATGTTTGATATATAAGTGATCAAAAGATTCAATAATTTAGATACAATGATAAAAATGTCCCTGGTTGTTGTCACGTACGTTACGTTAAGCCACGTTGAGCTGTGGTGAGAAGTGGATCATTTGTTTTAACGGGAGAATGTTCACTTCATTGAATGAAATAAGAGCTCATACTTTTGATAACAGTTAGTAAGTAAGCTTGGACAGAAGTGTGTTTTCCCCTAACCGTGGTTCAGATGTGCTGAGAATGTCCCCCAACATTGAGTGTACTTTATGACTTCTTGTCGAGTGACCTCTACTGGTGACATGAAGCATTTCATCTCTGAAGCACTAAACGCATGCTGAGAGGAGGTAAGAAAACCTGCTGAGATGTCCAGTGTTTTTTCATGTTGAAACGAGATTCAAACCTTTCATGACATTGTAATATCTAAAGCATCAGAGTGGGTTACTGTTGTGAGCGTTTAAACATATGACATGACATGACACATTAGCTCGATGTGCTGTACAAGAGTCACGTACCTGCTATGAACCCATAGACTTCAATCTCTCTGACGGTCAGAATCTTGCCATCTCCAGGAATATGAATGTGCACATAACGTCCCTTCATACCACCACAATAGAAGGTCTCAGTGGCACCGGATGGAATCGTAGAAATCACAGCACATCTACAGAAGATAAGAGACAGTTGACGTTGATATTTGTTTCTATTTCTTCTGAATCAATGATCAAAAGTCACAGAAAAGCCTCACATGGGGTTGCTGTAAAAGTCTTGAGAAACGTTTCCCACACGAATCACAGCCCCATTTATCCGAGTATAATAAGAGGGACTGTCTTTGTTAGTGATGAGCACTCTGTTGACCTTGTACACGTTTAACAGGTCGACTCTCCACCACGGGTCTGTCTCTCCGTTTGTATGGGTATAGGAATCAGGCAGACCATCAACAGCATGTGATGAGACAAACACGGAGAAGTCTGATGACTGACTGCTTACACCCAATCGTGCGGAGTTCTCTGACAATGTTTCAGGAATAAAACACAAGTCATCTAATACAGAAAGTCTTCAAAATGCTGTTTATTACTGTGTTCAATGTGTTTAAGTTTCTTACCTTCTGTTCCCTTTGCCTTCTCCTGAAGTGAGGAAAGTCCTGTGTTAAAACATCAAAACAACATTCATATTCTGCAATATTATATATCAATATTTAACTAAATCATACAAGTTGAACACAGACGTAAGAAACAACATAACAACAACCATGATAGAAAAGTGTCAAAATACAAACAAAATGATAATTGAGATTATAAACAAAGAGAGATGTTGTAAAATATGACTTTTAAAGACAATACATGAAACACTGATGTTGTACTTTACCCAGTAAAACCAGAAGACACCTGTAAAGCTTCTCCATGTCTGATTAAATCTGTCTGTCTGTCTGTCCGTCTGTCTGTCTGTCTGTCTGTCTGTCTGTCCGTCTTCAACAATCAACTCCGTAACTTATATCAGTATGATGACTGTCTCTCCAACTCTTACGTCACCAACATCACTCTTCACTCACCAAGTCTGCCTGTCTCTCCTCCTCTTTGTTACATCACTCTTGTCTGTTTACACTCTCGCCTGTCTCTCCTCCTCTTTGTTTACATCAACTCTCTCTCCTCCTCTTTGGTCACGTCACTCATCCTCTTTGTTTACATCACTCTCGCCTACTCACTCTCGCCTGTCTCTCCTCCTCTTTGTTTCACTCCCTGTCTCTCCTCCTCTTGTTTACGTCACTCTCGCCTCCTCTCCTCTTTGTTTACTCACTCTCGCCTGTCTCTCCTCCTCTTTGTTTACGTCACACTCACTCTGTCTCTCCTCCTCTTTGTTTACATCACTCTCTCCTGTCTCTCCTCCTCTTTGTTTACATCACTCTCTCCTGTCTCTCCTCCTCTTTGTTTACATCACTCTCGCATGTCTGGTCGTTTACGTCTCTCGCCTGTCTCTCCTCCTCTTTGTTTACATCACTCTCGTGTCTTCCTCCTCTTTGTTTCACGTCACTCTCTTCTCTCCTCTTTGTTTACGTCACTCTCGCCTGTCTCTCCTCCTCTTTGTTTACGTCACTCTCGCCTGTCTCTCCTCCTCTTTGTTTACGTCACTCTCGCCTGTCTCTCCTCCTCTTTGTTTACATCACTCTCGCCTGTCTCTCCTCCTCTTTGTTTACATCACTCGCCTGTCTCTCCTCTCTTTGTTTCACTCTCGTTTACATCACTCTCGCCTGTCTCTCCTCCTCTTTGTTACGTCACTCTCGCTGTCTCTCCTCCTCTTGTTTACGTCACTCTCGCCTCTCCTCCTCTTTGTTTACATCACTCTCTCCTGTCTCTCCTCCTCTTTGTTTACATCACTCTCTCCTGTCTCTCCTCCTCTTTGTTTACATCACTCTCCTTCCTCTCTTTGTCACTCTCCTCTCTCCTCTTGTTTACATCACTCTCGCCTGTCTCTCCTCCTCTTTGTTACGTCATCATGTTTACGTCACTCTCGCCTGTCTCTCCTCCTCTTTGTTTACATCACTCTCGCATGTCTCTCCTCCTCTTTGTTTACATCACTCTCGCATGTCTCTCCTCCTCTTTGTTTACATCACTCTCGCCTGTCTCTCCTCCTCTTTGTTTACGTCACTCTCGCCTGTCTCTCCTCCTCTTTGTTTACATCACTCTCGCATGTCTCTCCTCCTCTTTGTTTACATCACTCTCGCCTGTCTCTCCTCCTCTTTGTTTACGTCACTCTCTCCTGTCTCTCCTCCTCTTTGTTACATCACTCTCTCCTGTCTCTCTCCTCTTGTTTACATCACTCGCACTCTCGCCTGTCTCTCCTCCTTTGTTTACGTCACTCTCGCCTGTCTCTCCTCTCTTTTTTACATCACTCTCGTGTCTCTCCTCCTCTTTGTTTACGTCTCTCTCTCTTTGTTTACGTCACTCTCGCCTGTCTCTCCTCCTCTTTGTTTACGTCACTCTCGCCTGTCTCTGTTTACGTCTCTCCGCTGTCTCTCCTCCTCGTCACTCTCGCACACTCTCTCCTGTCTCTCCTCCTCTTTGTTTACATCACTCTCGCATGTCTCTCCTCCTCTTTGTTTACATCACTCTCGCCTGTCTCTGTTTACATCACTCTCGCATGTCTCTCCTCCTCTTTGTTTACATCACTCTCTGTCGCATGCATGTCTCTCCTCCTCATCAATGTGTCTCTCCTCTTGTTTACATCACTCTCGCCTGTCTCTCATCCTCTCATTTATATGTTTACACATTTGTGTATACAAAACAATAACGCAGACTCATTGTCCAGCGGGCTTATCAAACATTAAAGCAAGCATGGGCCAGCTTATGAGAGCATGATTTGGTAGTTTTAAAGAAGATTGTAACGGCTTTTCTTCAGTTTTAGCCATTTCTAGTGGGAAACAATATTTGACGCTACTACATACTTATTGTGACAAAAAGAAGATTCGCCCCAAATACTGTGCTTTCCTTCTGTTTCATGCAGGTAAACAAACTATCTGCCTTCCCACCTGGCTTTCCACATCACTTCCTTCCTAATATGGCTACATACAGGAAATGCAAAGGCTACTACAGAGGAAGCACTGTAATATGCATAAATAAACAATGAACATGGACAATTATGTAACATACATAACTATGGCTTCTACAAAGATGAATGTGACAAAACAAAACATAATATTTGACCAATATGAATTGTGGGAAGACTATCTCTGTCTGAGATGTAAATGATATGCAAGATTCAAATGAAAATATACAAATCACTGACCAAAGAAAACTTGCGGCATCTTAAAAACTTACCATCAGACAATTGATTTCATTAAGCCACCAAAATAAAAAGATATTCACTGTTTTCCATTAAAGATATGTTTATATTCATAATTTCCTTTAAGACCTGTATTTTCATTCAGAGCATCATTCATCATAGAAACTTTTATTTTCATTCACGTGTAAATATGACACCTCCTAGAAACATGCCCAGACAAAATGGCGCCAAATGGTAGGCTGCCCATTCGTGGGCGGATAAGGTCAGAAGGTCAACACACGTCAATAATTTTGACAGAATGTACCACAAATATACATAGTACAACTTGACCTTGATCACTACGACAAACCACATGGCAGAAATAGTGTCCAGGAGATGAGGTTCAGATGCGGGTGCAATCATAGGATGATCAGGTGCAAGGGATTATTTGAATTGAAGTCCGAGGGTTAAAAGTCCGGTGAATTGGAATGGGTGAAACTGGGTGAAGGCGCTGATGCGGGGGTGGCTGGCAGCAGGCGAGCTCATTACACTTGGTATATCTAACTGACTTGATCCTATTGATCTAAGTGGTCTGTAAGGTTATGTTTATATTCAGTGAGCACATCTGCAATGTATTTTGGTCCTTGACAATTTATCATTTTGTGATAAGGCTAGGTAAATATGGGTGTCATCTGCATAGCTGTGATATGCAATTAGGTTCTTATCCATTATTTGACTCAGTGGTAGAAAATAAAGGCTGAACAAGAGTGGCGCAAGAATCAAACCTTGTGGTACTCCGCATGTCATTCCATGTTAGCATGACCTGAACCATGTGAGGACCGTCCTAGAAAGACAGATCCAGTTTTCTAATTTCTCTAGAAGTATGTTATGATCGACAGTGTCAAATGCAGCTCTGAGATCTAGCAGTACCAGCATTGATATTTAGCCAGAATCAGAATTTAGGTGAATATCACTTATTATTTTTTATGAGCGCTGCCTCTGTGCTGTGATGCGGCCGGAAACATGATTGAACCTTGTCCAGGTATCCATTTGAGTTGAAGTAGTTGTGCAGTTGATTAAAAACAACCTTTCAATAATCTTGCCCAATAAAAGGAAGATTTGATATCGGTCTATAGTTGCTCAATATGGTGTTATCAAGATTGTTCTTTTTCACGAGGGGCTTAACAACTGCATTTTTCAGGGAGTTTGGAAACGTCCCAGGAAAGAAGTGAGGAATTGAACACTTCTAACAGATCTGTGTAATGTGGTTCGTAAGGGTGGAAGGAAGGAGATAGGGTCGGCGTGGCTGGTAAGAATCTTTTATTCCTCCAAAATCATAAAACATAAAGAAAAGGTAAATAATATTTAAGTATGGCCTCCTGGCACATAAGTTCGCTTTCTTGGTTTCCGGTATGCGTCCTCTCGACACCGTCTACTCCTCAGCCAAACTCTTTCTCCCGATTCTCCCCTCGTGTTGGCTTTTATCCTCTTCCCGCCAATCACTGTAAATACAGACAGGTGTTTACAATCAGTCTTTGACCTACTTATTTCCCGCCGATTTCCTGTCTCTCTCTCTCCAGACTCCGCTAGACCACGCCCCCCTTGCCACATACCCCCACCGCCCGACTCAGGCCGGGGCCCCATCCGGCCTGCAGCTTCCCCCCCCCCCTCCTGGAGAGGAAGTCGGCTACTACCATCTGGTTCCCCGGTCTGTGGACCACCTGGAACTTGAAGGGTTGTAATGCCAGATACCAACGGGTGATCCGCGCGTTGGTATCCTTCATGCGGTGGAGCCATTGGAGGGGTGCGTGGTCCGAACAGAGGGTGAACTCCCGCCCCAGGAGGTAATAGCGGAGGGTGAGAACGGCCCACCGGATCGCTAGGCATTCCTTTTCAATGGTGCTGTACATCGTCTCCCTCCTCGAGAGCTTGCGACTGATGTACAGCACCGCCGCTCTGCCCCCTCCACCTCCTGGGAAAGGACCGCTCCCAGCCCCCTGTCCGATGCGTCCGTCTGTAAAAGAAAGGGGAGAGAGAAATCAGGAGCGTGCAATAGCGGGCCACCACACAGAGCAGCCTTAACTTGGGTGAAAGCCTGCTGGCACAGCTCCGACCATTGGACGGGATCTGGTGCCTCCTTTTTAGTGAGGTCCGTCAGGGGGCTGGTGAGGGTCGAATAGTCCGGCACAAACCTTCTGTAGTAACCTGCCAACCCCAGGAATTGCCTCACCTCCTTTTTGGTCTTGGGTCTTGGGGAGGTTGCAATTGCCGCTGTCTTGTCAATTTGGGGACGCACCTGCCCGTGACCCAAGTGGAAGCCCAGATACCTGACCTCCACTCGCCCAATTGCACACTTCTTCGGGTTAGCCGTGAGCCCCGCTCCTCTCAGCGAACTCAAGACCGCATTTAGGTGCTGCATATGCCGCTGCCAGTCATTACTATAATGACAATGTCATCCAAGTAAGCAGCGGCATATGCCGCATGTGGGCGTAGGATACGGTCCATGAGCCGCTGAAATGTCGCTGGGGCACCGAATAAGCCGAACGGAAGTGTGACAAATTGGTGTAATCCAAACGGCGTAGTGAAAGCTGTTTTTTCCTTGGATAAAGGAGATAAGGGTATCTGCCAGTATCCTTTTGTCAAATCCAACGTCGAATAAAAGCGAGCCGCACCTAGCCGATCAAGCAGTTCGTCAATCCGCGGCATTGGATATGCATCGAACTTCGACACAGCATTCACCTTGCGATAGTCCACACAGAACCGGACCGAGCCGTCGGTTTTGGGAACCAAAACTATCGGGCTGGCCCAGTCACTGTTGGACTCCTCTATTACTCCCATCTCCAGCATAGCGTCTAATTCTTCCTGAACCACTTTTTTCTTGTGTTCAGGTAAACGATACGGCCGGCCACGTACAACCACTCCCGGTGTGGTCTCAATATGGTGCTCTATGAGTGTAGTGCGGCCAGGCAGAGGCGAGAACACATCGGCAAAACGAGCCTGCAACCTGGCAACGTCAGTGATCTGGGATGGCGAAAGATGATCCCCCCAGGGGCCAGAGTGTTCGGTTGAGTTTTTTCCCACCTCTGGCCCGAGATCATCCTCCCTTCCTACCACCGTCGCCAGCATCACTGCGTCCGCCTCACTCCATTTTTTAAGGAGGTTGAGGTGGTATAATTGATGTGCCCCGTTTCTGTCTGGTCTTACCACCTCATAATTGAGATCCCCCACTCGTCGTGTAACCACAAAGGGTCCTTGCCACTTGGCGAGTAACTTTGAGCTGGATGTTGGGAGTAATACGAGGACTTTCTCTCCCGGTGTAAATTGCCGTAATCTGGCGCCCCTATTATATTGCCGGCTTTGTCTGTCCTGGGCCTGTAACAAATTCTCCATAGAGAGCCGCCCCAAGGTGTGGAGTTTTGTTCTCAGGTCCATTACATACTGAATTTCGTTCTTGCTAGCGGTAGGTCCGTCCTCCCAAGTTTCCCTTAGGACATCTAACACCCCACGGGGCTGACGTCCATAGAGCAACTCGAAGGGGGAAAACCCCGTGGAGGCTTGGGGAACCTCGCGCACGGCAAATAACAAGGGCTCCAGCCATTTATCCCAATTTTTGGCGTCCTCGTGAACGAACTTTCGGATCATGGTTTTTAAAGTACGGTTAAAACGTTCGACCAGTCCGTCCGTTTGTGGGTGATAGACGCTGGTCCGAATCGTTTTCACCCCCAACAACCCGTATAGTTCGCGGATCGTCCGTGACATGAACGTCGTGCCTTGATCCGTGAGAATCTCTTTCGGGATTCCCACGCGGAGATCAATGAGAACAATGCGTCCGCCACGCTTTTAGCGGAAATTGCGGAGCGCCACTGCCTCGGGGTATCGTGTTGCATAGTCCACAATGACCAATGCAAAACGGTGCCCTCGTGCGGAACGCTCTAACGGCCCGACCAGGTCCATACCAATTCGTTCGAAGGGGACCTGAATTAAAGGAAGAGGGCACAATGGTGCTTTTGGAGTGGCCGGTGGGTTTACCAACTGGCATTCACGACATGCTGCACACCATCTGCGCACATTCTCGTGGATGCCCGGCCAAAAAAACCGGGCCGTTAAGCGATTCAGTGTTGCGGTATTCCCCAAGTGTCCTGCCATCGGATTAGCATGAGCCGCCTGAAAAAGCATTTCCCGGCGGCTCTTTGGGACGACCAATTGTGCTGTATCCTTCTTTGACTGAGTGTCTTGGGTCACTCGATACAACCTGTCTTTTATCATGGCAAAATATGGATAGGTGAGCGGCTGTGCCGGTTGGAGAGACTGCCCGTCGATCATGCGGACCTGCTCAAACGCATTTTTAAGCGACTCATCTCTAGACTGATCCAGGGGAAAATCATCACACGATGAGAGAATTCGTCTCTCAATCGCGCTCCGTTCCCCGGATCCGTTGTTGAGGGTCCCGGCTCTGCCTCTCCAAATTGCGCAACCGCCCCTCTCCGCTCATGTTTATCCCCAGAGACACCCGCACATAAATCCATTAATAACACGCTAAAATCCGGCCAATTCGTCCCCAAAATTAGGATGTCGGAGGTGTGAGTTAACAGCTACCTCCACTGTATGTTTTTTTCCCCTGAATTTGATCGCCAGGGCGACTAAGGGATAGCTCACCACCTCCCCGTGCACACACCTTACCTTAACCTCGCGGCCCGTATCCAATGCCGTGGCTTGAATCACGCCTGGGTGGATCGAGGTTTGGTTGCAACCTGAATCCACCAAGGCCTGATAAGTACCCCCCTCAATACTCACAGGTATTTGATACAACCCCGCCTGATCGAAGGCGGTCCGCGGGGCGTCGGGGATCCGGATCACCGCACCAACCTCCATAACCGGACATGATCTGACGAAGTGGTCCGGGTCCCCGCAGCGCCAGCAGACCGGCCCAGGCCTACCCGCTGCCCCGGTAGGCGGAAGCGGGCCAAAGGATTGGCGGGAAGAGGAAGGGGGGAAAAAACGGGAGGGCGCTGCCCCGCTGGTCATTCCCCCACGCCGGAGTTCGGCCCTTGCGTCCGGTAGGGACCGGATTGGAGGACTGCTCCGGATAGGAGCCGCTGTCTGCGGCACCGGACGGGACCTACTAGAGGGAAACACCAGAGGGGAAGAGGGGAGGAGAGAGGTCTGGGAGTCGCCGACCCCACAGCACGCCGCCATGTGGTCCTCCGCCAACTGGACGGCTTGTATCAGCGACGTCGGCCGGTGGCAGTGGACCCACTGGGCAGTCCTCGCAGGCATCCGTCCCACAAACTGCTCCAGTACCACCTTCTCTACCGTCGTATCGACGTCGCTGACATCATCCAGCAACCATTTGCGGCACGCATCCCGGAGCTGCTGGGCAAACAAAGGGTTGGCCACCGTCCCCAAACTCCAGCGACCCGAAACCGCAGTCGCTGCTGTTCCGGGGTCCGCCCGACCCGCTGGAGGACTGCCTTTCGGAGGTCCGTGTAATCCAGGAGGTTCTGGACGGGCAGCTGTTGAGCCGCGAGCTGAGCCTCACCTGACAACAGCGGGATTAGCCGGGTCGCCCAGTTCTCGCGGGGCCAGCCAGAAACCTCCGCGGACCTCTCGAAGAGGTCTAAAAAGGCTTCCGGGTCATCCTGGGGACCCATTGTGGAGCAGCACGGGAGTCGGGGAGGCGGTGCCAGTTGGTCTGCCCTCGGTTGGCTCCCCCCGCGAAATCCAGCTCCGGAACAGCTCGCGGTCATCCGTCTGAGCTTTGAGGAGCCTCTCGAATCGTCGTTCCTGCTCCCCCTGTAGCGTCAGCAGGGCCTGGTGTTGCTCCTGGTGGAGACCAGCGAGCGCGTTGATAACCTCCGCAAACGGTGAGGCTGGCGGGTTCTGCATTGCGGCGGTGTTCTCCTACCTTCCCGGGTTTCGGCACCAATGTAATGTGGTTCGTAAGGGTGGAAGGAAGGAGATAGGGTCGGCGTGGCTGGTAAGAATCTTTTATTCCTCCAAAATCATAAAACATAAAGAAAAGGTAAATAATATTTAAGTATGGCCTCCTGGCACATAAGTTCGCTTTCTTGGTTTCCGGTATGCGTCCTCTCGACACCGTCTACTCCTCAGCCAAACTCTTTCTCCCGATTCTCCCCTCGTGTTGGCTTTTATCCTCTTCCCGCCAATCACTGTAAATACAGACAGGTGTTTACAATCAGTCTTTGACCTACTTATTTCCCGCCGATTTCCTGTCTCTCTCTCTCCAGACTCCGCTAGACCACGCCCCCCTTGCCACAATCTGCTTCTGAACAGTTTAACACACTTTTTAAAAAGGATGTGGGGAGTGTGTCGAGGTAGCAGGTTGACCATGTAAGTCAATAGGTTATAGTTCGTGACAATGTCACAAATTCCCTTGAGACTGTGTTGCCTCTCCACCTCCGTCAGGCTCACCTGTCTCTCCTTCTATCTACATCATGCTCACCTGTCTCTCCCCCTCAATGATCAAAACAATCATTGAAGTTTCATTATTACTTTGAAATGTAACTGTTGCTTTTCTGAAATAAAATCTGAAATAATAAACCCCAATGACATAAGCGGACGACAAAACCGACCTCCTGAGGACAAAGCCTTCGAATTGAGATGCAGCTGATGATATCAAGATATTGTGAATTCTGCTTCTTATATTTCAGTGGCTTCAGGAGAACAAACATCTGATACTACAGTAAATGTCCCACGCAGTACAAAATTGTTAGAAGACATAAGGGGTTTTATTTGTTTTGAATGCTGGACATCATTAAATGGTTCTTGTAACCCAGTTTAGGTCAATAATTATGTTGAATGAAACTCTAAAACTTTCCAGTGTTGTTTTGAAGAGCCTGCTGTGCTCATCTTCGTTGATATGTTTTGGATACCCAAATTTGTCTCTGTGCAGAAATTTCTTTGAGTAGCCTACCTCAAGGCTTACAGAACATTCAAATTATTTCAAGGTGTTGTTTGTGTGTCAAGCGGCATCTTATTTTGATCTTTTGCCTGACTCATCGTCTCTTTTTCCAGCTCATCTGTAATTCAAAACTGATGTACAGGCTGTAATGTAAATCAGTGTTTGTTTTAGAGCAGTGTTGTAAAGCAGGAACACTCACATTACACACAAATGAGAAAAACTGGCAAAACGTGTTAAACAAACTCAACTATTAGTAATGATAAATCATTTATGTTTCAAATGTAATCATGTGTTACTTTTGTCTGTGTTGCCATCTAGTGGTTGAACAGGAAAACCAAATTAAACAATGCAATGTAACACTGTCGAGTTAGCTATCTGACTTTTATTTATGATTATTTGACCCATTGAACGGGTCATCTTAGCCATAAACGCAAAAGTTGCCCCCCTGAGAAATGTGTGAGGAGCCGCCACTGCCAATGTCGGCATACTTTATAAAACGATCATGATGATATTAGCGCACAGAAATGTGTCATTCAGGATGAGGTGCTGTTTTGTTTTTCTGCACCTGAGAGCTGACGGTAGTTTTGAGAGCCCTGGAAAGATGACGGGCTGAGGGAGTTTGTTAGGCCTCGTGTGATGTTCATTGTTCTGAGTTCCGAGTGAAAAGTGTTCATAGAAGCTCTTTGCCGTTTTTCAGACGCTTCAGTATTTGTATTATTAATTGAATATATATTGTGGATGTGATAGATGAACACGCAGTCATGCACAGGACTCACAGCGCTCGTGCGAATCAGAATGAAATGCAGGGAAACATCCTATCAGGTTATTCCTTCTATTAAATAATGATCTGCAGTTGATTGTGACATTAATATATGGATTTGCAGCTGTTGTTTGTTTACATCACTCTCTCCTGTCTCTCCTCCTCTTTGTTTACGTCACTCTCGCCTGTCTCTCCTCCTCTTTGTTTACATCACTCTCTCCTGTCTCTCCTCCTCTTTGTTTACATCACTCTCTCCTGTCTCTCCTCACGCTCTGTCCTCTCCTCCTCCTCTTTGTTTACATCACTCTCTCCTGTCTCTCCTCCTCTTTGTTTACATCACTCTCTCCTGTCTCTCCTCCTCTTTGTTTACACTCACGCTGTCTCTCCTCCTCTCACTCTCTCCTGTCTCCTCCTCTTTGTTTACATCACTCTCCCTGTCTCTCCTCCTCTTTGTTTACGTCACTCTCTCCTGTCTCTCCTCCTCTTTGTTTACATCACTCTCGCCTGTCTCTCCTCCTCTTTGTGCCTGTCTGTTTACATCACTCTCTGTCTCTCCTCCTCTTTGTTTACGTCTCTCCTCTCTTTGTTTACATCACTCTCGCCTGTCTCTCCTCCTCTTTGTTTACAACTCACTCTCTCTCTCTCACTCTCTCCGTCTCTCCTCCTCTTTGTTACATCACTATGTCTCTCCTCCTCTTTGTTTACATCACTCTCTCCTGTCTCTCCTCTCTTGTTTACATCACTCTCGCATGTCTCTCCTCCTCTTGTTTACATCACTCTCGCCTGTCTCTCCTCCTCTTTGTTTACATCACTCTCGCATGTCTCTCCTCCTCTTTGTTTACATCACTCACATCTCTCCTTCCTCCTCTTTGTTTACATCATGTCTCTCCTCCTCTTGTTTACATCACTCTCGTCTGTCTCTCGCATGTCTCTCCTCCTCTTTGTTTACATCACTCTCGCCTGTCTCTCCTCCTCTTTGTTTACATCACTCTCGCATGTCTCTCCTCCTCTTTGTTTACATCACTCTCGCCTGTCTCTCCTCCTCTTTGTTTACATCACTCTCGCATGTCTCTACATCACTCTGTGTTGCACATCACTCTCGTGTCCATCCTCTCATTTATATGTTTACACATTTGTGTATACAAAACAATAACGCAGACTCATTGTCCAGCGGGCTTATCAAACATTAAAGCAAGCATGGGCCAGCTTATGAGAGCATGATTTGGTAGTTTTAAAGAAGATTGTAACGGCTTTTCTTCAGTTTTAGCCATTTCTAGTGGGAAACAATATTTGACGCTACTACATACTTATTGTGACAAAAAGAAGATTCGCCCCAAATACTGTGCTTTCCTTCTGTTTCATGCAGGTAAACAAACTATCTGCCTTCCCACCTGGCTTTCCACATCACTTCCTTCCTAATATGGCTACATACAGGAAATGCAAAGGCTACTACAGAGGAAGCACTGTAATATGCATAAATAAACAATGAACATGGACAATTATGTAACATACATAACTATGGCTTCTACAAAGATGAATGTGACAAAACAAAACATAATATTTGACCAATATGAATTGTGGGAAGACTATCTCTGTCTGAGATGTAAATGATATGCAAGATTCAAATGAAAATATGAATTGTGGGAGGACTATCTCTGTCTGAGATGTAAATGATATGCAAGATTCAAATGAAAATATACAAATCACTGACCAAAGAAAACTTGCGGCATCTTAAAAACTTACCATCAGACAATTGATTTCATTAAGCCACCAAAATAAAAAGATATTCACTGTTTTCCATTAAAGATATGTTTATATTCATAATTTCCTTTAAGACCTGTATTTTCATTCAGAGCATCATTCATCATAGAAACTTTTATTTTCATTCACGTGTAAATATGACACCTCCTAGAAACATGCCCAGACAAAATGGCGCCAAATGGTAGGCTGCCCATTCGGTGGGCGGATAAGGTCAGAAGGTCAACACACGTCAATAATTTTGACAGAATGTACCACAAATATACATAGTACAACTTGACCTTGATCACTACGACAAACCACATGGCAGAAATAGTGTCCAGGAGATGAGGTTCAGATGCGGGTGCAATCATAGGATGATCAGGTGCAAGGGATTATTTGAATTGAAGTCCGAGGGTTAAAAGTCTGGTGAATTGGAATGGGTGAAACTGGGTGAAGGCGCTGATGCGGGGGTGGCTGGCAGCAGGCGAGCTCATTACACTTGGTATATCTAACTGACTTGATCCTATTGATCTAAGTGGTCTGTAAGGTTATGTTTATATTCAGTGAGCACATCTGCAATGTATTTTGGTCCTTGACAATTTATCATTTTGTGATAAGGCTAGGTAAATATGGGTGTCATCTGCATAGCTGTGATATGCAATTAGGTTCTTATCCATTATTTGACTCAGTGGTAGAAAATAAAGGCTGAACAAGAGTGGTGCAAGAATCAAACCTTGTGGTACTCAGCATGTCATTCCATGTTAGCATGACCTGAACCATGTGAGGACCGTCCTAGAAAGACAGATCCAGTTTTCTAATTTCTCTAGAAGTATGTTATGATCGACAGTGTCAAATGCAGCTCTGAGATCTAGCAGTACCAGCATTGATATTTAGCCAGAATCAGAATTTAGGTGAATATCACTTATTATTTTTATGAGCGCTGCCTCTGTGCTGTGATGCGGCCGGAAACATGATTGAACCTTGTCCAGGTATCCATTTGAGTTGAAGTAGTTGTGCAGTTGATTAAAAACAACCTTTCAATAATCTTGCCCAATAAAAGGAAGATTTGATATCGGTCTATAGTTGCTCAATATGGTGTTATCAAGATTGTTCTTTTTCACGAGGGGCTTAACAACTGCATTTTTCAGGGAGTTTGGAAACGTCCCAGAAAGAAGTGAGGAATTGAACACTTCTAACAGATCTGCTTCTGAACAGTTTAACACACTTTTGAAAAAGGATGTGGGGAGTGTGTCGAGGTAGCAGGTTGACCATGTAAGTCAATAGGTTATAGTTCGTGACAATGTCACAAATTCCCTTGAGACTGTGTTGCCTCTCCACCTCCGTCAGGCTCACCTGTCTCTCCTTCTATCTACATCATGCTCACCTGTCTCTCCCCCTCAATGATCAAAACAATCATTGAAGTTTCATTATTACTTTGAAATGTAACTGTTGCTTTTCTGAAATAAAATCTGAAATAATAAACCCCAATGACATAAGCGGACGACAAAACCGACCTCCTGAGGACAAAGCCTTCGAATTGAGATGCAGCTGATGATATCAAGATATTGTGAATTCTGCTTCTTATATTTCAGTGGCTTCAGGAGAACAAACATCTGATACTACAGTAAATGTCCCACGCAGTACAAAATTGTTAGAAGACATAAGGGGTTTTATTTGTTTTGAATGCTGGACATCATTTAATGGTTCTTGTAACCCAGTTTAGGTCAATAATTATGTTGAATGAAACTCTAAAACTTTCCAGTGTTGTTTTGAAGAGCCTGCTGTGCTCATCTTCGTTGATATGTTTTGGATACCCAAATTTGTATCTGTGCAGAAATTTCTTTGAGTAGCTCAAGGCTTACAGAACATTCAAATTATTTCAAGGTGTTGTTTGTGTGTCAAGCGGCATCTTATTTTGATCTTTTGCCTGACTCATCGTCTCTTTTTCCAGCTCATCTGTAATTCAAAACTGATGTACAGGCTGTAATGTAAATCAGTGTTTGTTTTAGAGCAGTGTTGTAAAGCAGGAACACTCACATTACACACAAATGAGAAAAACTGGCAAAACGTGTTAAACAAACTCAACTATTAGTAATGATAAATCATTTATGTTTCAAATGTAATCATGTGTTACTTTTGTCTGTGTTGCCATCTAGTGGTTGAACAGGAAAACCAAATTAAACGATGCAATGTAACTCTGTCGAGTTAGCTATCTGACTTTTATTTATGATTATTTGACCCATTGAACGGGTCATCTTAGCCATAAACGCAAAAGTTGCCCCCCTGAGAAATGTGTGAGGAGCCGCCACTGCCAATGTCGGCATACTTTATAAAACGATCATGATGATATTAGCGCACAGAAATGTGTCATTCAGGATGAGGTGCTGTTTTGTTTTTCTGCACCTGAGAGCTGACGGTAGTTTTGAGAGCCCTGGAAAGATGACGGGCTGAGGGAGTTTGTTAGGCCTCGTGTGATGTTCATTGTTCTGAGTTCCGAGTGAAAAGTGTTCATAGAAGCTCTTTGCCGTTTTTCAGACGCTTCAGTATTTGTATTATTAATTGAATATATATTGTGGATGTGATAGATGAACACGCAGTCATGCACAGGACTCACAGCGCTCGTGCGAATCAGAATGAAATGCAGGGAAACATCCTATCAGGTTATTCCTTCTATTAAATAATGATCTGCAGTTGATTGTGACATTAATATATGGATTTGCAGCTGTTGTTGTCACTTTGAATTAAAAATGTTGCAGATTGATAGATTAGTGTGATGTAAATTTGAATAACAACAACTTGTCTTTATTCTGCATATTCCTTCTTAAAGATTTGTTTTAGTAATGGTTGGAGGCTGAGCCCCCCTTATATTGAACACCTAGAAATGCCCCTGCTGTTAGGCTTAAATTATTGCCTTTTCATTATCCTTTGCATTATTCATGTAATCGACGTGAACAATATTTAAGTCACAAGTAAATATCAAAATGCACAATAATCGGCAGATACAGCAACTCTCTCTCTCTCTCTCTCTCTCTCTCTCTTTTTTAATGCATTTAGCAGAGTATTGAAACTAAGTTCAAACATTGTAATTCACATCGTTTATGTTCTTTGGGAAAGTATTTTGACTTTCAGTGACATACATTCTTTTTTTTTGTCAGATGCTTTTATCCAAAGCGACTTACATTGCTTTATCCTATACATTTATACATAGGTATTTGCAATCCCCTGGGATCAAACCCACAACCTTGTTGCAATGCTCTTACCACTGAGCTACAGGAAAGCCTTTTTTAAGCATCTTTTATGTTTTCATTGGCATTTCACCAGACAAAACAAAACACATTCATGAGACTATCAATTATCCCAATTCAGTGACATGCGTTTTAAATAATATTATAATAACAAATAATTTATTATAATAATAATTATTATTTTTACTATTATTATTATGACTACATTTTGCCCATTATAATTGTGGGGGGCGGTAAGGGACCTGGAAAATGGATAGGGAGGCGCTGGTCCAAAAAAGGTTGAGAACCACTGACCTAGATGGTGCTGATGACTGTTGTGCAGCTCTCCACAAGACAGTATAATGCAATTTTTTTCTGACTTCACCATATTAAAATGCAGTTTAGGATGTCGCCCAAAGTCCCACTTTCATTGCTGCTGTTGTTCAGCGAATATTATGTCTCGTTCAAATTTACTGAAGCATATTGTCAGCCATCCTTTACCATCAAACCAGCCTCCCACGTCTGCATTCCTCATGAAACGCACTGCAAAAAGTCTTTGACTTAAAGTGATTTGACCTTGGTGGCCCAAAATCTACGAACTCACATTAGAAGATGTCCCACTGACAAAGCCAACGCAATCACTCCTGAGAGGCACTTTCAGTCTCAGTGCATTGATGAAGAAAATGAAAGTGTCATTTTCTTCATGATTGTGAGTACCGTTGAAAAGCAACACCCATACATGTAATAAACAATACATGGGACCCAAACTATCGCTGCATGTGTGAACTTGACCAGTGTGCTTTAACTTCAGAATTTGCACACAACTCTAGAATACTGCCTTTTGAGTTTCCTTTTGTAAACAAGTTTCTAACCCCACTATTGCACGGACAGAGAGAAATATGGAGTGGAATGCAGCCTGGACAGTTTCTCTTTCGATTTCAACGACCAACATGGCACTCAGAGCGGGTAAGAATAGAAGTAATAGTTCAATTAAATTATAAGTACACATGAAGTTAGCAAGTTTGGATCGGTTTCTGATTTCATCTTGAGCACAATTTCATAACTTTATTTTGTGTTCTAATGTTTGTGAACCAGCCTTTGGGCTGAAATGCAGAAAGTAATGGGGTGAACACTCGCTGACTATTTTTTACGCAACATCAGCCATACGTTTAACTTCACTAAAATAAAAGCGAGACACATCTTGAACTGAGTTACTGGAGTTTTAGTTCATTTGTGTGTTTTGTTTACTTACAGGTGATATCCTTCGGGAGCAGTCGGCAGAGAAAGGGCGACTTCATGTAAGTTACAAGCTTTTATTTGTTAATGTAACACAACAGCTAATCTTGAATATAAAATAAAGAATTCAAACGCAGAATGGCCACAGTCATGCTAGCAAAATATGTATGAGATGATTGCTAAAATGTGACTATAATAATGCCGCCCCGGGTGTAATGCGGTCTCGACTTGCTCTGGGAAATAATTCAATAATTCCCTTCAACCGGGGAATAGTTTATGGAACGGTGCTTTTTTAATGTAAGCAAATATTTTTTATGTTTTAATTCTATTAAATCATTACAAACATTAATGTTTTAATCTCACTAAACACTTTAATAATGTTAAATCCTAGGCTGTATTCCAGAAAGCAGGGGTAATTTACCGTCAGCTAAACCCTGAACTCAGTGCAGGCTGTTTTTTTAAATAACCATAAAAAATAAGGTTCCTTGATGGTTCTTTTTTAGTGTTATAAATTGTCAAAACTGGTAAACGTCAGTGAGATGTGCAAAACAGAAATAAATATCACATTAACACATGTTATACTGACCAAATGAAATCAATATATGTGCCCTTTAATGGCATAAATAATAAACTAGTTAAACTTAATGAAAATACAATCATACATATCCATGTGTATGTCTTTAATGTAGTTGTCTGTTATGGACAGGTGCATTACCATTGAACATTTTAACTCCACCTTCTCGGAAACGCTAGACACAGTTGCTCCTCTGCCCTAAAGAAGATTAAAAATGGCAGCCCAACACCGTGGTATAATTCATCTTGCATAGCCAGACCTTCATACTGAAAAATACTCAAAAGTTAACAGAAACAACAATGATTATTAAGTTTATGCCATGAACTTCGCATACTTTTAAGAATTGAGCATTTAATTAATCATGATGAATTCTTATAGCAATTGTTGTAACAACTTACTTCTTAGATCAGAAAGCTTTGTTGTTTCCAGGCGGACCGTTAAAGAATGGGTCATGCTTGTCTCCTGGACATCCTGGGAATTTTAACCAATCAGATGACGACTTCGAACGTGCTGAAGTGTTTCCAGAAAAGTGTGCCATATGCAGACTTTCAGCCGACGGATCGTGCGTGTGACGTCTGAGGCTGAGACTATACTATAACAAACACATTTATACAGAAAGCGTCCCGTAAAATGGAGCGCAACTTTAAGAAAACTAATTTAGAGGTATTTCGTACCGCAGGGAAGGATAGTACTCGAAAATACAGGAATGCCATAAAAACGTCTAGATCCGCCTACTTTTCATCACTAATAGAAGAAAACCAGCACAACCCTAGGTTTTTATTTAACACCGTGGCTAAATTAACAAAAAAAGTCGTCAGTGACTTCAGATTCTGATTATCAGCATAACAGTGATGAATTTATGAACTACTTCACTAGTAAAATCCAAGATATTAGAGAAAATATTATAACAATGCAACCAGAAGTGAAACCCGCTGAACAAATTAACTACAGCACCACTAAGGAGAAATTACAATTATTTTCTACAGTAGATCATGATGAACTCTCTAAAATCATTAGATCATCAAAATCAACAACATGCGTGCTAGACCCTATACCTACGGAAGAGATGCTCCCAGAAATTATAGATCCTCTTCTTAGTATTATTAACTCATCTCTGACATTAGGACATGTGCCTAAAGCATTTAAGGTGGCTGTTATAAGGCCCCTTGTCAAAAAACCCAAACTCGACCCAAGAGAACTAGGCAATTACAGGCCTATATCAAATCTACCTTTTATATCTAAAGTTCTTGAAAAGTAGTTTCAACTCAGTTACGCTCCTTCCTCCAAAGGAATGACATTAATGAAGGATTCCAGTCTGGATTTCGAGCATGTCACAGTACAGAGACTGCTTTGATCAGAGTTACAAATGATCTGCTTTTGGCGTCCAAGCACTGTCGAGCTTGTGCCAGAGGAGAACTGGAACCCCCTGGCTGGGTCTGGGTTCTCCTGAGGGTTCTTTTCTCCATTGGAGTTTTGGGTTCCTCGCCACCGTTTGAATACTGTTTTGCTCTGGCTGGGGGCTGCTATAGAATTAGAATAAGAATTTTAAAGTTTTACTTAATTAATACTGCATATAGGAATTTATTGTCTGTTCAATACTTGACCTGTGTTTCTCTCTCCTTTATCTTAAATGTTAGGAGAACAGTCCCAGAACAGTCAGCATAAACTATTTTTCTCGGGTCCATTTGGCCTTACACGTCAGTAATGAATACATCCATGCTGTGTTTTTATCCATCACTTATCTGATCTAATTAGTTTCTGGTTCCCAGAAAGTTATTTTAAGGTTCGCTTTTGGTTATATTTACGGAAATAAAACGTTAGTTTGAATGGTTTCTATAACGTTAGGGGAACCTTTCCCTAACATTAGTTTTTGGTTCCCAGAAGGTTATGGGAACGCTTTGGGAACCAAAAACTGTTAGCTGGGAAGCAAGTGCTGCAAGCCCAGAAGGATTTAGCAGGAATAGCCGTGCAGTCACAAACAGCATCTGCAACATCCCCAAATCACAACTGAACAGAAGTGCGTGAATATCGGCGGCTTCCTCTGCGAACACAAACAAAGTGTATGTTGCGATCTATATACTCCAAGTGTTAGGTGATGATCGGTTAGGTCTACACATAGTTAGTGATGTAAGATTGAGTCTTTCCTGAAGAACTTGCGCTGAAGCTTACATATATAGATTATTTATGGTACATTTTTAAGTGTTAGACTATGTCATTTCTAAGAGTGGAATTCAATGTCATAATTAATATGAATTTGATTTTTAAGACATGTGTAGCCATGACACTCAAACCTAGTTTTTTGATATAGGTTTGGATGATTTTTTGTCTGGGGAAAGACTCATTTACTGTACTAATTTCACTGTTTACAGATTTCAGACTTCGGGTTTTCCTAAGAATCAAGTGTTTCATATCTGCACACAAGACAACTACAGTAGGTATATATGAGATATTTCAAAAGAAAAGATCATTTTGACTTTTACATATTAATTATCCAGTTTAGAAGTTAATATGAATATTGTAAAAGGATATTAGAGCACTTCTGTTGATTTACTAAAAGAATCCATATATCTAGATGATACAAACCCAACCATGGGGTTATAAATTAACCTGCCGAATTGTTTTAAAACACTGTTTGGTCAAATCTAAACATTTTCCGGGTCAATTTAACCCAACAGTTTAGTTTGTCTGCTTTAGAACTTTTCATAGTTTAGTTATGACTACAGGAGTTTTGTATTGATCAGATTATTTTTTTTTCATTTAGAACCTTACATCTGTTTATATTTATTTTATTTTGTTGTTGTCCAAAATGGCAGCACAAAGAGTTACACATAAAACAACTACATACACATCAAACAATGAGTGCATACCAGAGATCATAGAAGTTCATTAAAAACATTCACATGTTTCCCTTAACTTAGTCCATAAAATATCTAAAATATAGAAGATCTAGTCATATAACTACAAGTGTGATAAAATACACAGCGAGGCAGTAACACATGACAGTTCTTTGACAGATCGAACTGACTGAACTGATCGTGTGTCATAATGTGGGGAGTTGTATGGAATGTACAACAAATCTGTCCAACCGGTTTGTGATGATTGCTATAATAAGAGCACAGTGTTTAAATATAACACACACACATTAATAAAACATATGACCGAGCTCCTCACAGTTTACAGTGTTTCACAGTTAAAACTGACAGTTGTGTGAAGATGTGGAACACCTGGAGTGCGTCATCGTTGAGTCCAGGTTAAGTTATTTATTGTCTGTTTTTTTATGAAATATTGTATGTCATAGATAGTGTACATTCTGTCGGCTGACAGTTGGACCTTAAAGCGGTTTATTTTGAAATATGAACTGGCTGGCTGTACATTATCCTGCTTCTGTTCAAGTATTACAGAACGCTGTGTAATAATGTACAGTATTAATGAGATTTGCGTATTATTAATGTCATGGATTTTAAAAGCATTCAGCATTGTAATGTGAAGTTTAAATGATTGTTTTTTACAACAGATGAAGATAAAAGTCGCTCAACATTATTTCAGAGAAAAGGAAGCAAACGAAAGAGTGAGTTAGTTTTTAAATATATATATACTGTTTATATATTGTTTGTTGTTTAACAGAATATGGGCTTCAACATGTCAAATTTAGCAAAAACTGTGATAATAAAACCATTGCATTCATTTTTTATTTTGATTTAATAATATTTATATTTACTTTATGTAGGATAAGATGATTTATGATTTTATGATAATTTCAGTGCTTAACCTTCCTCACATATTTTGTAAGTACTCTGAGAATTAAATTCAAAAACATTGAAACCGTTGGGTTTAATAAACCTGAGAAATATTTATATTTGACAAAGAGTTCTAACAGCCCAGCATTAGGTTGAAACAAACGTGATAAACCAACAGCTGGGTTTGTCCCTTCTTGACCCCACACCAGCATTTTTTGAAGTGAATAGAACAAAAGATGCAGTCGAAACCTGAATGTCGTGTGTCGTTTCACTTTCATTTGATCTGAGGCCAAGAATAACACACTCTTTTAATGGAGGAAAGTAGTGTCAGAGCACTCAGTCACACATTTACTTTGGTCAGAAACTGTGAAATCATACCCTACAAACACTGGAGATTAACAAATGAATGTTTGTTTGTGTGTCATTCTAGTTCACGAGATCAAACAGGAGAGGAGAATCTTGCTGTTGGGATCACACACAGATGCCAAAATGTCCTGTGGAAACACCATCCTGGGGAGAGAGGTGTTCTCAGAATCTTCATCAACCCTTCACTTGTATGAGAAGCATGCTGGCACAGTATTTAACAGACGTCTGATGGTCATCAACACTCCTGACCTGCTTGATCTTGCGCTCTATTCTGAGGAATATGACGTGAGGAGATGTTTTCAGTTGTCTTCTCCTGGTCCTCATGCTCTTCTTCTGGTTCTCAAGCCCGGCACGTTCACATATCAAGAGAGAGATGCTCTCAAGCTCATAAACATCATCTTTGGTTCAGGTGCATCAGAGTTTGTGATTGTTGTCTTCATGCATGAAGAAAAGATGTCTGACAGAACTGAATACTCTGACTATGACCACAGACCCATGGAGTCTCTATTACAGACCTGCAGACGACCCCCTCATGACCTGAAGAAGAATGGAGACCCATCACAGGTGCAGAAACTTCTGGAGAGCACAGAGAAGATGGTGGAGGACAACAGAGGCTGTTACTGATTCCTGAGGGTGTTTCCAGAGATACCGACACAGTCGTCCAAACACCAAAGGGTAAACAACTAACTGTATATGTTTTAAAGAATAGTTGTTATAAGTTATTTACCAATCTTTTTTTTTTAATAATTCACCTGTAAGAGTTTGTTTAAAGGTAAATCATCTCATTATATAACCACTCAAGGGCCAACTTAGCTATATATGACTTTCTTCTGTCTTCAGCAGCCAATAGATCATATAGATGGTTTCAGCAGCAACAGCATAAACAAACATTGTGTGGCCCAAACTTAACCTCAGGTGATAATTTAATGTAATTATATTTAATATAATTAATATATACAATCAAATAAATTGTTATATTACTAGACACTAGTCACTAGCTTTCCTGTAGCTCAGTGGTAAGAACATGGCGCTAGCAACACCAAAGCAATGGGTTCGGTCCCAGGAATTGCACATACTTAAAAACAATTGTATAGTATCATGCAATGTAAGTTGCTTTGGATAAAAGCATCTGCCAAATGCATAAATGTAAATGTAGTCAGTCACAAACAAAGACCGGATGATACATTTGGGCCGGACGTGTGCGTCCGATAAAATCCTATATACGACACCATCAGCTTTGTTGGTTTCACATAATGACCATCCATTTATTTTCTTTCATTTAGATACTTAGACAAAATACAGGAGATATGTAGACAAAATGATTTTCAGAACAAAATTATTTTTTATATTCAGGCTTCAGTATATAGTGTGACCTCCTTCGGCAAAGCATCAAGTCATAAGTCATTACATTAGAATTAGACATTAGTCTTCCATTCCATGTGTCACTGATGGGCAAAGCCCATAAGATTTACTCTACCTGAACAAAGAAAACTTCTGTGTCTTATGTTGAGATCATGTGTGTTTGTCATTGGCAGCTGGTGCTGGTTGTCAGAAGAGCTCCAGTGATGTGAGGATTGTGATGATTGGAAAAACTGGAGTAGGCAAAAGTGCAACAGGAAACACAATTCTGGGACGAGACGCGTTTCCATCTGAAACTGGCACAGATTCTGTGACGAAACAGTGTCAGAGAGAGAGAGGAGAGATGTGTGGACGAACAGTGACTGTGGTGGACACACCAGGACTCTTTGATACTGACTTGAGCAATGAAGAGATTCAACTGGAGATCATGAGATGTATTGAGCTCTGTGCTCCTGGACCTCATGTGTTCCTGCTGGTCTTCACTGTTGGCCGGTTCACACAAGAAGAGAGAGAAACTCTTCAACTCATCCAGATGACGTTTGGACAGAAAGCTCAGAGCTACACTATTGTGTTATTCACACAAGGAGACAACCTCGGAGATAAAAGCATTGAAGAAATATATTAAGAAAGGTGGTCCAGATGTTCAGAAACTGATCAGTGACTGTGGAGGAAGATATCATGTGTTTAATAATAGAGATAAAGAGACTGATCAGGTCAAGAGTTTATTGAAGAAGATTGATATGATGGTGAAGAATAATGACGGCACTTTCTACAATAACACAATGTTCCAGGAGGCTGAAGGAGCTTTTAATCTCATTCAAGTGTACAAGAAGAGAGAAGAGGAGGTGAAACGACAGATGGAGACCATTAAAGCCAAATATGTGTCAGATATTCAAGAATATAAACAGAAACTACAGGAGGAAAAAGCGAAAGGAAAATTTCATGAACTTCTGCTGATGTTCAGAGGGATAACACTGCCTCAAAAACATCATGCTGGAAAACACAGAGATGATGAAGATCCTGAATGGTTGCAATATTCAACCCATTTGGAGAAAGAGAGGAACAAAGATGAAAAACAGAAAAATCCACTTTTGAAAAACACACACGTGGACACAGAGGGAACCACACATGGAGCAACAGGAGGAGAACATGATCAACATCAGAAGAACAACAAGAAAGCTGGTCACTTAAAAAAATTCACATTGAGAAACAAAGTAAAAAAACAAAGGCCAACAGTGTTTATGGGAGAAGATGTTGCAAAAACAGCAAGTGGAGACAAGAATAGAGAAGAAAAAAACCCTACAGTGAAGGATGAGAAGATCAGGAAAGATTCAGAGTCTTTGAGACAGGATAGACCCGTGATGAATCCAGAAGATGTGAGTGACACAGAGGAAGAGCAAGACAACATGTGTGTGCCTCAAATATCTGAAGAGTTGAGAGAAACAATAAAGGATAAAGTTCTTCTTCAGCAGATGAGAGACATGGAGGAACACATGAAGATGATGATGGAGGAGATGAGAATGTACAGAGAGAGCGCTCAGGTGTATGCTGAAGATCTCAAGAGAAGAGAACAGACATATAATGAAAATGTTAACACCTGGCAGAAGAAAGCCAGAAAAAATCAAAGATGTGTCCTTCAGTAACAGACACACCGCTCCAGTTATCTGTGTTTCTGTCAGAAGAGCGCCCTCTCTTGAACGGTTTGTGAATGATGATAAAATCATACACATGTGTCTTATTTGCTCCTGTAAAGCTGCTTTGGAACAATGCACATTGTGAAAAGCGCTATATAAATAAACTGAATTGAATTGAATAAAATGATGCCAGTAATGTGCAGGGTAAAGCGTAGCCGAACGCACAGCCTTGCAAAGTGTGCTTCCTTCTAATCATATGCTTACACGCGAGTTTTGACGCAAACGCATTACAACATATGGCAATACCCCTCCAGGCCTACAGGGGTCCGTAAATAGCATTTATGCAGGTTCCAGGGTGCCAAATGACGTTAGTTGTGTCTCAAATTACATACTATACACTATGAACTATGCACTCAACCATGAAGTGTATACATTTTAGAAGGGTCGTCCCAAATGGAAATGGTTTTATACTTACTGGAAATATTTCGGTTTCCCAGACGAGCAGAAATGACGTCAATCGCAGAGCACAATGTGAGTCAATATAATCCGTTCATTTCCCTGTGTTTGGCCCAGTATGACTTCAGCCATTATCAGATTGAAGCGTTATCACTCCGCAGGAGAACTTTGCTTATGCGTCTGCTAGCCCCGGCCTCCCTTCTGCTAAGTAAGCGAAACTGCGACCATGAAGTGTCCACAGTTACACACTTAATATTGAAAAAGTTGAATGAGCGCATCATCTGGATGCTTAAAGTGCACTTCTTTTTTGAGAATTTTCAATGTGAACGCACTGTTCACACTATTAATACTACAAAATGGCATGGAATAGTGCATTATGTTCATAATTTTGCGTTTTCTGATGCACCTTGAATGGACACACACAGGACACGGTTGCTTTCTGGTGGTTTACGTAACTTATTACTGCAATAAATGAAATGTGCATGCGCGGCCTGCGCATACTATATACACGAGGTAACAAAATTCCAGCTGTGCGCGCACTATTCTGATGATGGAATTTGTGTCACATGCACTGTATGTTGTCCCTTTGGTACACATAAAAAGGTAACTATACTTCGACCTTTAGATTTGTGAATATGTACACAAACTTACAAGCATAAAATAAATGTCTGTGTGCAAAGTAAGTTTCGAAAATATATAAGAGGGTAAAAGATTTGTCTTACACTGTAAATATTTGCCTGAAAGTTTTTCAGACTGTTTTATATGGCTAACTTTTACAATGGTATGCTAAAATGTCATTTAACTAGAACCCTTTAAATGTAAATGTCCAATGTGTACACCCATATTAAAACTACATGAAATGTATAAAACTACAGGTCATTGACAATATTTAGCTCTGATAGGTTTGTAAATAAAGCTTGTTCAGCCATGATCAGAGTGACTACCTATAGCATAAGTGTAAAATAACACTATTTAAATGCTCTTTGTAACTATTGGATGTGTCTTTTGGGAGAATGGACATTAAGTTGCACATTTTTTATAATTATTAATGTAGCAAACAATTTCTAATAGTAAATAAGCATATGGCTGATAAGAAATAAAATGTTTTAAAGCGGTCTTATGAATGTTTTTAGCAGCCATGAGATGACTTCTTTGATCAGTGTTTACATATTTCATTCTGTATTCTGATCTGAAGGTTTGTACAGGGTAGTTCTAGCTTGTATGGTGCCTGGACGAATGCCCCCAGCCGCCACAGCATCCCTCCACACGAGCTGAAGCTGTTATACATCTACACATCTGTAAAACATCTGTTCACAATCAGTTATTATGAAATTCTAATGTTCATATATAGCAAAGGAGGGGTAAGTGCATTATTGATAAGCAAAGTGTGAAACGTGTTCTCATCATACATAGATATGGCACATTAATGGCAAGACAAATTAAATGTATGCATTTATCATATACTGTTCAAAAGCATGTGTTAAGAAGGCATGAAACGCCAGAGAGAAAAGGGAGCTGAAATAACGTATTAATCTACAGCCCCCTCTAGTGGACAGTATTAGTTATAAAGTTTAAATATACGTTTAAAATCTCTCTCTCTCTCTCTCTCTCTCTCTCTCTCTCGGTGTTGTTCTGGCTTTGTCAAAACGTCTTATCTCATACAAAATCTTATTGTATGTTTGCCTTATATTGACGAATCACTTACTTGTTTGCTTATTTACTCTGTAATGTTGTGTTCAGACCAAACGCGAATGGCGCGTCAAGCGCGAGTGATTTACATGTTAAGTCAATGCAAAGACGCCATTGACCTATTTGCGGCGCGAATCGCGCGAATGAGGCGGCGCGAATGACGCGAATTGCGCGAATGAGGCGGCGCGAATGGCGCGAATTGCGCGAATGACGCGAATCGCGCGAATTGAGCGTTCGCGTGATTCGCGCGATACGCGCGATTCGCGCGAGTTGAAAAATCTGAACTTTGGCGAAAATTCGCGCCGCGTTAACCAATCAGGAGCTTGCTCTAGTAGTGACGTGATTAGACGACGTAGCGAGCGGAGGCAGAAATCCGAAACTGGAGGACAAAATGGAGGACAAATTGATCGTTACTGTTTGTGGACACCCGGAGCTG
Source organism: Triplophysa siluroides (assembly GCA_006030095.1). Lineage (NCBI taxonomy): Eukaryota > Metazoa > Chordata > Actinopteri > Cypriniformes > Nemacheilidae > Triplophysa > Triplophysa siluroides. Next base: position 70,280 of record VCII01000297.1, read on the forward strand.
TATGATTCTTTTTCTTACTTTTATAGGAACAGTAATAAAAAGGATCTTGTTTGGAAGAAAGTGAGTGAGGAGGTCGGAGAATCTGGTAAATTGTAAAAACGCTCTTTACTCAATTTGAGCTATATATATATACGAGTTTACGCCGTTTTTCAGCCTTCCATAGCACATAAAGCGCAGCTACCCTCTCAACAAAAAACATGTCCGCCATTTCGAAATGATCGGGAGCCACCTGCCAGAAGCCCCTCCCATGACGCGAATGAAGCGAATTTGACGCGCGAATGAAGCGGATTTTACGCGCGAATGAAGCGGATTTTACGCGCGAATGAAGCGAATCTGACGCGCGAATGAAGCGAGTAAACTCAAAATGTTCAAGCGTCCAACTACACGCGAATAGCGCGATTCATTCGCGCCATTCGCGTTTGGTCTGAACACAACATAAGTCACTTTAGATAAAAGCGTCTGCTAAATGCCTATGCAGGCCTTCATTTAAATATACGTCGGCCTTTTCAAGCTAACATAAAAAACCTCAGAGAAACATCACCCATAATAACATACAAAAAATGAAGGCATACCAAAGAGATTATAGTTGTCGCCAACCTTGGTATTTTTGTTAGTTTCTTTTTTTTTTTTAGCTCACGTTTTGACTGAAGTAGCCTATTTTCACTATTTATCAACGGTAAATAGAATATTCACATATAGAGTAATAATCTGTGTCAGCATAATGTTTCCCACATTAACGAGTTGCTCTTGGACGTCACAGCAGAAAAAAGGGGCGTTTCAGCGCCACCCAAATGGCAAATGAGAAATCGAAACAAAATGTAATTCTCTCAAGGAAATAACGAAAAATAAGTTGTTTATCCGTTTTTCGGTTTTCCGTTTTAAATCGGATATCACGTGAATAAAACGTACACGGACCTTCATTTGATATCCTATTTGAAATGAATTAACGGAAACTGAAAAATGACTCATTTTTTTATGTTTCGTTTAGGTCATCAAACGAAAAATTCAATTTCGGCCCGATTTGTCATTTTCAGTTTGCCGTTTAAAAGACGGATTTTGGACTCAATGTGGCATTCGAACACGTTGGCGGCGTGGTAACGCCCCTTTCACCCGATTGGTCAAATCGCTCACCATTCTGTACGGCAGAATAAGAGTCTGTACGAATGCGATACAGACAAACATGTTTAGTGTAACCACCAGACAGCCCGCATATCTTAAACCCCTCACTGCACTTTCTCTTTCTGTGCTTGTTTGCTGTACACCCGGTCACACAGCAGTTTTTAGGCACAGTCTTAGGCCAGGTTTTGTGAAGCCAACATAAAGTTTGTTCTCATTTATTCAATCATTATTCTTATGAGATTCATTGAATAACTCCTCATAGAGTTGTAATGCTTTAGCAAATTGGGCTGAGATCTATAGAATGGTCCGTCTTGCGTTATCTTCCATTGACTTGCCTTATCTGAACAATAACGACCAAAATACTTAATGCTGTCCAGAGGGGTTGACAGTCGGCAATCTTTACTTTATCCCCTCTGCATACAGCAGTTAAAGTAACAAATACATGTTTACATTTCATCTGTGCTGCCATGAATGTGCCAAATCTGTATGAGAACAAAGATCACACATAAGAACCATCAATGAATCGGCACTGTTAGGAGCCTTCACGCAGATGTCAGTTAGTAAGCTACAAAATGTAATCTGCAGAAACTTTATTTTATTTTCACAATATTTATTTATCACATGTAACCAAATTAAATGTGAACCGAAATGTCTTAGATTTTAGATCTATTCCAGCCAATGCCAGATTCACAAAAGTGGCGTGTAAGAGCACTTGAAACAGCTCCATGCTGACAACAAGCCCACACTGTGAGTCTGAATGTGCTCCAAATTAAATGTTTTGCAGGATGTGGAAATATTGATCACTTTTTTTATACAGAACTAAAGCTCTTGGTTATTTCAAGAACACTGGGAAGGCCGGCAACTTCAGAAATTATAAGATCTTCCGCTCAACATTTTGGACATTGTGTTGAGTTCTCCATCCACTGTTGCATGCAAACCTTGTATAGACATAGTTATTGATATTGAATCGAATTGGAACCTCTAATTGTTCCTTCTCTGTATGATCCTTAAAATATATACCTTTATTTGATTTTCTGAAAACTGACTTTATTTGCATCAGTCGCTGATGTCGTCATATTGATGGAGACTCTTTTAATTCTAGAAACTACCACATTGGTCATAATTTAGGAAAAATTTGTTTAATGCTTTTTAGTACACTACACTATACATGATAATTAATTTGCAGCAGAGGATGGAGGTTTGCTGTGACAGAGGTCGAGGTTGTTTTTCTTTTTTACTTTGTTTGCTTAAAGGCTCATTGTCATTTGGAGAAAGACCTTTCAATACTAAACTGTAGGAGGAGGCTGAGCAACAGAAAGACATTTTTAAGGAATACAGTCAGTATGAAAAAGTTTTTTATGTATTTATTTATAATAAGAATGTAAATATGTTAACAATATGCCGTGGTGATCCCATTGGGGGGGGGGTCACCTAATGAAGTCTTGGAATCGAATTTGCAACCTTTGAGTTTTAAATCTGGCTCTCTAACCATAAGGCCACAACTATATTTGCCTAATAAGTGGACAAGATGATATGCAATTGCTCTGGAGTTCAAATACATCACTATTAACATCCTTTAACTGTTGGAAATTGTAACATTTCCTTAAAATAAAATAAATGAGGCCTTACAGAATGGTGAGCGATTTGACCAATCGAGTGAAAGGGGCGTTACAGCCGCCCACGTGTTCGAATGCCATATTGAGTCCACAACCCGTTTTTTAATCGGCAAACGAAAAATGAAAAATCGGGCCGAAATCTAATTTTTCGTTCGGTGAACTAAAGGAAAAATAAAAAAACGAGTCATTTTTCAGTTTCCGTTAATTAATTTCAACTAGGATATCAAATGAATAAAACATACACAGACCCACAGGTGCTCTAATTATCCATTAACTCACATGCGCCATCTAGTGACCTACATGAAATCTGGATGAGAAGGGTTCAACTTTCCCCAACTTAACCCTAACCCTAAATGTCTAGTCGTATGTTGAATATGCAGCGGGAAGAGAGAACTGTTGTCTGTATGATCAGGCAGTAGAATGTACTTCATTGATCTCTGCAGTTTCGGCTGATGTGAAAACGATAGTGATGTTGTTCGCAACCATGCCGGCTCAACACCGGCTCCGGCCCCGCCTGCCCGCTCGAGCGAGACAATCGTGTCATAACTGGACAGATCGGGTTATTTTACACACACAGAGGTTCTGCGCGGTGGATCCCCTTTGCAGTTCATAACACCATTGTTTATGACCGCACGCCTCTGTTTTCAGACTCAGTATTTCAGTGCAAGAAACGTCTCAGAAGTTTAAGGGTGGAACAACAGTGGTCACAAGAATACAGGTCATGTTTATTAGGCGTTCATATGAAGTCGCAGTTTCACAACACATGAATTACACTTACGAAAAACGCTACAATGCTGCAAACCGTTTTCTTTTGCTAGCAGCTTAGTTTATATCTTTACAACACTTTTTTGCGCATGCAAATTAATTTTATGCTTGCAATGTCATGTAGACTTTCACTAAGTGTATCCTGCACATGCAAATCTTTTTGGCATCATTTTACCTTCATAAGGAACAACCAGGAGAAATAGTAATGGCATAATGCAACTTTATTCCTCCGTTGTCTGATATCGACCACAAAACAAGGTCAAACCAGACCCACACAGCCCCAACAAATGAACCCCCAACATATGAACCCCCAATCATCCTCAAGGCCTCATACTGATGGAAGAAATAATGCAGACCCAGCATCACATGGTTAATGCTGTTGATGCTGTTTTGTTGAGAACTAAAAGACAAAAAAACTACTTAAAAATGTAAATGTTTGAATTCACTTGCATTTTCACATTCCATTTATTACATTTAAATGCAGCTGAAATCCCCCGGTATTGAGCACTGCATTTGGAGGGCCAGGGTCGGTTCATTGCCGTCAGTATCTGCGTTCAGTGGAACAGATAGCCTGTGTGTTTGAGCGATGTTGTGCAACACTGTGCAAGCCACAATGCGTTTTGGATAAAAGCGTCTGCCAAATGCATAAATGTAAATGTAAAAGGTATTACACACAATTACATACCTCCTGCGGCTGACTTACCAAGTAGCCATCCATCACGCACAGCTCCTGTTTGCAGTCTGTTTCCTACACTGCTGTTGGATAAAATGTAGGAATCATGAGTTGACCCAGGCCGTCTCGCAACTACATTTGTCAGAGACATATGCGCATCACATATGATCTCATTCAATGAGTGAAAATGTGTGCGGTTAACTAAACCAAATTCATTCTCAGATGGTGCCTTTATCGTAACATGAGTGCAGTCAATAGCACCGATGTGTAAAAACAAGTGTTTTTGAAAGTTAAAAATGTTAAAAATGTGTGATGTTACAATCTGTGCCGAGGCTTTGGAGCTTGTGTCGAGAAATCCCGAAAGCATCAAAGTGCATATTGCAAGCTGGAGACCCCAGAGAGCAAATGTAAAGAAAAATAGCATATGAATTATATGTTCTTTAAAATATACTCATAAATATGCTAATTAGACTTCTGGAGTCGTTTTTTGAGAGAATTTTCTTCTCCGCATCTGAAAACCGCCAAGACCGGAAGTGACGTAACAAGAGGGAGTGCGGTCGATGTAGACAATAGGGATAAATGGATTGCGATGACAAAGAGAGTTCGGAGGGCATTATAAATGTTTATTCACATGACGGACCAGTGCCATACAATTATGAGCCTGCTATGCAGAAAGAGAGCAGGACAGACCGGCTGAGACAAAACGAGGAGACAGAGGAGACGTTGTGAGCAGAATCAGTGGAGAACAGCGCAGGTGTCTTGCTGAGAGACCAGTGTTGCTCTTATACATACACGTTAGCTGGCGATATGTAACAGTGCTCAGATCACAATATTGCATATATTATTATCATCTATCAGCCAATAGCAAAGCTGTTATTAGTTATATATGAGTATTGATACTTTACCAATACAGACACACTAATAAACGTTGATCAATCGTATGTCACACTCGTAAGTATCCGTACACACTAACATTACCTGACGTAATACATTTTTTGATGAAAAGAAACAGCAACCTTAAAATAAATGTCCTTAGTAACGAAGTATGATAGAAATACTTGAGTAAAAAAGTTATCTTAAAAAGGAGATTTTTTTCTACTCAAGTAAATGTATGGAGTAAATGTAGCATGTTATCTTTGATGTTTTTCCACTGTTGTGCAACACAAACTCACATCACCAAATTTCACCAGCATTGTGATCAAGTGGAAATTCAGCTGATTTCTCACCTGCTTAAAACTGTTTGTCCTGAAGGTGGAAGCATGTTTTAGGACATGTAAAAGTTTACACAGATGGCAAACAGTTGGACATTATTGTATCATTGAATCATGTTTTTATACTTTTACAGTGTCAGGTGAGAGAGAGATTCCTGGATAGATGAATGAGAGTCTCCCACACAGAACGGTTGTGCTTCTGGGTAAATCTGGTGTAGGAAAGAGTGCAGCTGGAAACACTATACTGGGAGAGAAGGCTTTTAAATCTGAACTGAATACACAGTCTGTAACCACTGAATGCTTAAAGAGACGTGCTGATGTTGAGCGCAGGAACGTGTCTGTAGTTGATACTCCTGGATTCTGTGACACACAGATGAGTGTTGAGATGTTAATAACAGAGATGGCCAGAAGTGTTCTTGTTTCCAGTCCTGGACCTCACGCTTTTCTCATCGTGTTTCCTGTGAACACGAGGTTCACTGAGCAGGAACAACTGATCGCTGAACAAATTCAAACACTCCATCATCCTCTTCACACATGGAGATCTGTTGAGAGGAGAGTCTATAGTGTTAGGATTGAGCTGTGTTTGGTTGGGTGTGTTGGTTTCGTCTTCTTTGTGACAGGTTCTGATTGGAGCGCACCTGATGCTTGTGTCACAGGTCGGGGCGGGCCAAGCCAGACTGCACCCACCCCTGAAAAACCCGGGGAACCACCTCGAGGAACGTGTCAACCAGACAGACTAAAATAATACAGTTTTTTAAATTAAAAGATTGGTGAATTGGATAAGTCCTAATTAAAATCTTCTTCTTGCCGCCAGGTAAGTATGCAGATGCGGAGGCGAAGCGAGTCACTGGTGTTACTCCGGAGGGAGGTACTCGGATGTGGGGGCAAGCGATAGAACGAGACAGCAAGGTTTAACTGTCCAACAGTATATGGAACATTCAACTGATATACCTCTCTCTTCTTCTGAACAGGGTAAAGGCTTCCAACAGGAACGTGTGGAGACCACCAGGCGGGAAGGACGCTTTGGACGGGACGCTCCACTTCAGCTGAGCACTGGAACAGTACAGCAAGGTCTCAACAGTATGTGAAGCTTTTCAACTGATATACCTTCTCTCCTTCTGAACAGGGTAAAGGCTTCCAACGTGTGGCGACCACCAGGCGGGAAGGACGCTTTGGACGGGACGCTCCACTTCAGCTGAGCACTTCTCTTCTTTGAACAGGGTAAAGGCTTCCAATAGGGACGTGTGGCGACCACCAGGCGGGAAGAACACTTTGGACGGAACGCTCACTTCGGCTGAGCACTGGATCAGACACAGCACAGTTTCAACGGTTCAACAGTACATGAAGCTTTTCAACTGATATACCTTCTCTCTTCTTCTGAACAGGGTAAAGGTGTCCAATAGGGGCGTGTGGAGACCACCAGGCGGGGAGGGCGCTTTGAGCGGGACGCTCACTTCGGCTGAGCACTGGAACAGACACAGCACAGTTTCAACAGTTCGATAATATATGAAGCACTCAGCATTAACAGGGCCAGGTCTTCTCAAAGCAGGAAGTTGGGCGTTTGCTTTATCAAAACCCTTCTTTAGAGACAGCGGATAGAAGACTGTAGGAGGAGAGTGCACGGCAGACTTCTATTACTTCTCCACACACCAATTTCACTTCACAGCACAAACCGTGTGAATCGTCACTTCAGGCACTGCAATTCCACTCGCACACCGTGTATTCGGGCCAGCACTCACCCACCGGTCTTTTCTCCCACCAGATCGGATCGTCCTCGATCAGGGCTTGACTTCACTCCGGGAAGGTAGAAGAACGGTGCAGCGATCATCACATTCGGCAAGGAGAGGACAGAAGTTGGAGACAGATCATCAATTCACTCGGTGTAATAGTTCGCTCGTGCCACACATTTTCCAAACTCTCCACACCACTTCAGTGTTAGTGTATATAAACAACGGATCCAATACTCATCACTTGCGTCTTTCTCACTGCTGACGATATTCCTCAAGTCTTCGCTAACAAATCCTTCACTCCTTCCTTTCTCTTCCACAGCTTCAATCTTCACCCTTCCACAGCTTCAATCTTCACCACTCCACAGCCCAGCCTCAATAAAAAGAACAGCCCAGCCTCAATAAAAAGAACAGCCCGCTGACAAACACAGCATCACACGGGAGGAGATCCACACCACAGTCTGTTTTCTCTCTGTTTTTAAAGCCCCCTTGAATGTGTCCCTCTCACAGCGTTCTCTGTAATTGCCCCACACCTGCTGTCACTCAGGCAATCAGCCCCGCTGCCACGGCAACAGATTCACAGTGCATAGAATGGATGTTCACTGGAAAATCCTGAATAACTGCATTCACCAGGATCTTAGTCCCGTTCTGGTTTTTGTCACCCCGTGACACTTGTCATGGCAATTACTTAAACCTGGTAGAGAGTTCATCTGGCGGATGCTTATTTGTTACCGGAGCAGGTTTGGCAGAGCCACGGTCAAACCTTGTTATGTTTTGTTAGCGTTGGTTTAGTTTTATTTCATATAGATTGTGGTTATTCATTCATTTCATTATTGTTATGGTTTTATTATGTTGTAATACATTTTATATCTTTATGGATTCCGCCATGTCGTTTCCCATCATGTTACATCTTTGAGCCAGGTGTAACATATGGGGGCTCGTCTAATTTAAATGAGTTTGATAAAGATTGGTTGGGAGCGGTCAGCAGGCAGAAAGATCGGGTTGGAGTGTGGGTTTGTTGTTTAATCGGCTCTAAAGGTAAGTTCTTGCGGTTTGGGGATTGTGTATTTCTTCAAACTTCCCAGTTAGGTTTAGCACCGCTTGCGGGGATTTTATTTTTTGTGTGTCTCCAGTTAGTTCCACACTATTTGCCCGGTCCTATGCCAGCGGTATTTGGGTGCCTCAAAGGGCTTGACTCTTGGGAGTGCACAAAGACTAGGCGATAGTTAGTTATAGCAATTTTGCTAAGGTTAGGGGGAGTGGAGGAATTGTGCACAGATTAGAACCGCAAGAATTTCCTGAGCTGAGTTGTGATTAGAAAACATTGAATCAATTGTAGGATTAATTCGTGCGAATTTGATAGTACATTATGACATCAGTTGAGGAATTTTGTGGGAATCCTTCAAATGAGAGGGAGAGAATATGAGTCAAAGTTAGCTGAACTTAAGGCAGAGCTAGAAACAAATACAGAAAAGAGTCTGAAGAAAGAGAACAGAAGATCAGATGAGAGGGGTCAGACAAAAAGACAATCATGATAACAGTTGTACAGTTCTTTAAAATGATTTTGCAAAGGTGTCAAAGTGAGGTCACATAAACACATAAAAGACCTTTCTAAATGGATCAGATTTCTTTTACTCTTAGAGGCCGTTCACTAAAGTCTAACACAGGGAAAACTTACTGTCATGGTTCCGCCATCTTGTCTATTCTTGGTCTTGGGGCGGAGCCATGACAGAGCCTAAGGTTCTTTGTGGACAGAGAGGTTGGGCCTTATTGATCCTCTCACTCTCTCTCCGAGTCTTGTCTGTCTCCCTATTTAATGCCTTTGTGTTTGCTGTCGTGTCCGTGCCTATGCAAGTATTACCTGTGGATAAATTTCCATGCCTGCTGTTTTGTGACGTTGTGTCGGTTTGTTTTGATTATTTTTGCCCCCTTGTGGGAAGGCTTTTGTTTGAGTTTATCTTTTTTAATCAGTCTTCCCCCATCGTGGGCTTTTGTTTTTTTCCTGTTTGTGTTTTATTTATTAGAGATCTTTTGTTAACCCATCGCCTGCCTGCACTTGGGTTCTTCCCCGCAAAACCCTGAGTGCATTCTCTGTGACTCCATGACACTATTTGATGCCGCTTGCTGCTTATATCTATTTAACATGAAGAACTTGAGCACACAAAAGACACAACAGGTGAATGCCAAATTTAAATCCCCTAAAACCAAAATTACCAAGTGTTTATTTTAGTGGTATTGCAGTGATAAGATCTCCTCCATGAGTGGTTCTTGAAAATAAATTTTGTTAAGATTTCAGTTAGGGTGAATATAATGATACATTTCTTAACTTTCTTATTGTATTTTATTCATTTGGATTTCTTTCACATTTCTTCTCTACATGCACGAAACTGTCATTTATATACCTCATCAAAAGTCAAATTAAACTTGAATCACTGTTTTGGTTTATTTTATACTTCTAAATTCATATTTCAAGATTAAAAAACTAAGAATAATTATTTAAATTAAATTACAGACTTTCTATTGATGATTTCCAAAAAAGGGACATTTTACTATTAGGAAAACGTTAGATTTTAAAAATATATTTCTTGTTTTACTACTCTAATGCCATACACATTGTCCGTGACGGGGTGGTAAAAGAAAGACTCTCTTGCCAGAATAAAATTGATAATATTATTAAGGATTTTGTGCCTGAGGTGGGAAAATATGTTTTTTTTTGAGGATTAACATATATTTAAAGTTGTAAGTAAAAAAAAAAAGTTTGTCCTTAATGAAAATGTGGAAAATTGCAAAGTGGAAATGGCACCCGTTTCGTAGAATGACTCAGAAGATGACCGTTGGTTTTTCCATAAAACTGAAAGTGGGAGAAGTTTATCTGGAGGTTAAAGTGTTTAGACAGACCAGAAGATGATTTCCTGGGCTTTAGGACAACACTTTAAAACATGTCTTACTTTTATTCATGAGTCTTCTGTAAGAACACATCTGAAGTTTCTCACTGAAAGGTGAGTAAATGTAATCAATGTACACTGTAATGTTTCTGTCAAATCCAAAGGTTTCTAAACATGAAGGACCATGAACCTTGTTTAACAAGTCATTCTCATCATGAGAGCTTTCATAGTTACTTTTACACTTCTGAAAAACAGATGAATCTGTAGATTACAAGATTGAACTTTCAGATAAGATTGCATTGTGTTGGCACATCACTCACCAGCAAACACAATGTCCCAAAACTGTTCTACAAAATCAAAACAAATATAGTTTTTAACATTACATTTTATATAAGTCAGTTTACTAACATTGAACTCTGTACGTTGATAGAAATATGACAAAGGTGACAGTGTTTAATATTGCCCGAAATGCTGTGAAGATTTTATTCGGCCATCATAGACAATCACTCAACATTCAATATTGTGTAAGATAGACTTTACAAGACTAGATTTGTTTGCGTGAGTGTGTGCGTGTGTCACACAGAAATAATGACGAGAATAATTCATGAAGTCTAAATCCAGCATGTTGAGGTTTAGTGACTGTTGTGTAGACTGCAAGTGTGTGAGTGTGTCTGCGTGTGTCTGCGTGAGTGTGTCTGTGTGGGTTACACAGATTAATTAAAGAGTTTCTAAAAACTGTAAATCCAGCACAGAGAGGTTTAGTGAATGTTGTGTAGACTGCAAGTGTGTGAGTGTGCGTGTGTCTGCGTGTGTCTGCGTGTGTCTGTCTGTGTGTGTTACACAGATTAATTAAAGAGTTTCTAAAAACTGTAAATCCAGCACAGAGAGGTTCAGTGAATGTTGTGTTGAATGTGTGTAAGTGTGTGAGTGTGTGTGTGTCAGAGACGCTGTAGAAGGACAGAGCGCCGGCCGGCCAGTCCACATACACTCCTGCTCTATTAGAGAGGGGTGAAGACACACGGATGGATGTTTTAATATTATTGTGCCATGCAGTGATTCTGTTATCCGAGCAGTGCAGACTCCATGATTTGACATTGTACCCAAACATAATATCTTCACTCTCTCCTTTCCTCTTGATGCTTTTATATGACACTGATATAAGAACATCTGATCCGCTCCATTCAACCTCCCAGTAACAGCGTCCAGTCAGACTCTCTCCACACAACACCTGAGGAACATCATCAAATCTGTCTGCATGACCAGGATACGACTGAAGCTCATCCACATGCGTGATCCTTCTGTTCTCTTCAGACAGTTTGAGACGAGTGTTTGTTGTGTTTAGATCCAGTGTAAGATCACAGTTATCTGAACACAAGAAGAGACATTTATAAGACAACAAAACAACATTTACTAAATCAATCTTTGTGTTTGTGACTAGACTTACACTTGTGTAGTCCTGCTGTAACTCGGAACTCTCCTCCATGATCGACACTACACACACACACACACAAAAACACGCAAACATGATGTCACAGTCTGCTCTTCTGACACACAGTTAGAACACATGTTTACAGTGTAAACATTAGTCATTTGTATAGTCCACTTTGAAATACAAACTTTTATACAAAATACAAACAAGAGAACTTTTCTAACTGAATCAAACAGTTAAATTAAAGTTTGTATGATTTAATATAAAAAGTATCGGCAGTCCTGAGGCGTAGAGAGATGCCCGGAAATCCCCCATAGAGATTCAATAGTGAAGAGAATGACCGTTGACTGCCATTATACAAACACAGATGGATATATTTGCACCACAGTTTCATAGAGTCAAGGGATTGGACTCATTTAACTCAGGGAACCACACAGTCTCTCGGGATAACTATTGGGCTATCAAGGAGACCAGCTTTGCAGGTGTATGCCCAGCCAGCCGCCGGTCTCGGACTCCCCAGGGGGAGTCGTCGTCAGAAGAGTCAGACAATGGGCGGTGTCCAAGGAGGCAAACAAGTCCACCTGTGCCTGCCCGAGTTGCGCCCAAATGAGCTGGATGGCACGGCGTTGGATTCGCCACACTCCGCGAAGCGTAATCTGCCAAAAGAGCGTGTCGGCAGTCTGGTTGAGGTCAAAAAAGCATGTGATGCTGGTATTGTGCCTGTCAGGTTCGAGAACAAAGCGGCCGCATCTAAGATTATAGCGGCGAGACATGTCAGCGACACGTGCACGCTGTAGGAAATTTCTCTTTTTGGGCACACCTACAGTTGTGTTCAAAATTATTCAACCCCCAATGCTGTAAATGGTTTTAGGGAATTTAGTGTACATTTGTAATTGTATTCAGAATGAAATCCTACAAGGACTTCTTAAAGAACCATATGCAACTAAAATGACATCAATTAGTTTTGTAATACAGTAGTAAATGTTTCTTTTGTGAATTCTTCATTGACATAATTATTCAACCCCTTAAAGACTACCACTCTGAAGAACAGAGGTTCAATGAAGTGTTTTCAATCAGGTATTGAAAACACCTGTGGATATCAGGGAGCAGCAATAACCTAATAAGCACCAAAGGCAGCTTTAAAATGACTGTGATACTCAGCTCCTTCTAGACATTTACTGGTGTGGTTACAAAATGGTGAGGTCAAGAGAATGGTCCAGGAAGACAAGAGAACAGGTGATTACTCTTCACAGGAAGGGCAATGGCTATAAGAAGATTGCAAAGATGTTAAACATACCAAGAGACACCATAGGAAGCATCATTCGCAAATTCAAGGCAAAGGGCACTGTTGAAACGCTACCTGGTCGTGGCAGAAAGAAGATGCTGACTTCGACTGCTGTGCGCTACCTGAAGCGTAGAGTGGAGAAAAGTCCCCGTGTGACTGCTGAGGAACTGAGAAAAGATTTGTCAGATGTGGGTACTGAAGTTTCTGCTCAGACAATACGACGCACCCTGCGTAATGAAGGCCTTCATGCCAGAACTCCCAGGCGCACCCCCTTGCTGTCCCCAAAGAATAAGAAGAGTCGACTGCAGTATGCCAAAAGTCATGTGGACAAACCACAGAAGTTTTGGGATAGTGTTCTGTGGACTGATGAAACAAATTAGAACTGTTTGGGCCCATGGATCAACGAGGAGGAAGAACAAGGCCTATGAAGAAAAGAACACCTTGCCTACTGTGAAGCATGGCGGGGGGGTCAATCATGCCTTCTGCAGGTACTGGGAAGCTTCAGCGTGTGCAAGGTACCATGAATTTCTTCAGTACCAGGAGATATTGGATGACAATGTGATGCAGTCCGTCACAAACCTGAGGCTTGGAAGACGTTGGACCTTTCAACAGGACAATGATCCCAAGCATACCTCCAAGTCCACTAGAGCATGGTTGCAGATTAAAGGCTGGAACATTTTGAAGTGGCCATCGCAGTCACCAGACTTAAATCCGATTGAGAACCTCTGGTGGGACTTAAAGAAAGCAGTTGCAGTGCGCCAGCCTAAGAATGTGACTGAACTGGAGGTTTTTGCCCATGATGAATGGGCAAAGATACCCGTAGATCGCTGCAAGACACTTGTGTCAAGCTATGTTTCACGTTTAAAAGCTGTTATAACTGTAAAAGGATGTTGTACTAAGTACTAAGATTGAATGTCACTTGGGGGTTGAATAAAACTGATAATGATGTGAGCTCAGAAAAGACATTTGTGGTTATTTCATTATAAATGTTATGTTATATTTGTCTGACCTACACGTGCCTCTTTGATTTAATTGTAAGCAGGATGACTGAATGATCATAATCAATGTCAAACCGACCAAAACAATCAATTTCAGTGGGGGTTGAATAATTTTGAACACAACTGTATGCCTTCTACCAAAACACAAGTCACACACGCGAGGACGAGTCTGCTTCTCTACATCAAAAGACCAGTTGGATCCAGAAAGTTGCTCAGTATTAGTGCCTCGCACAAAAGGTGAATTAATGGGCACGCCATCTTCCTTTTATACCCGTGTGTACTGGGTGGAGACTGGCATGCCATGCCATTCGCCATATTTGACATAACGCAGAGAGACCAATAGAAAGGAAACCTAAGTAAAAGCTTAGCAAAATCAATATCTGCATCAGACCATCTGCATCAGAACATCATAGAGATAAGGGGCTTTGTTCGTTTCCACTAGCTCTAACCTAATGTTACATCCTGTATGTTTTTGTTGTATGCAATGTACTTTGTGTCCTCTCTTTCTTCTTCTCTCTCTCTTCTCTCCCTTGCAGTTTGAGAAGGGGCAGTCCAGTTGCTATGGATGATGCATGGGATTGGCTGATTCATTGGTGTTTACTTTAAAACAATTGCGGCTTGTAGGTCGAGGAGTTGGGTCCCATGCTCATAAGCTCCGTGGACAATCCCTCCACCCACAGACCAGACACAGACTCCGCCGCATGCACATACACACGCACAAACACACAGGTCGGTATGTGTCAGTATCAGTGTTGTGAGTCATACTTGAGTTTGTCGAGTGTGCAGTTTGGATCCTTGAGTCTATCAGAGAGCAGCTGAAGTGCTGAGTGTTGTGGGTGATTGTAGCTCAGGTCCAGCTCTCTCAGGTGTGACGGGTTTGAACTCAGAGCTGAAGCCAGATAACAACAACCTTCATCTGTCACCATACAACCTGATAACCTACAAACACACACATCAACATGTCAACACACTCTTCACTTTTCACTCTCACTTGTCTTATAATAATGCTTTTGTGAAATCAGTGTCTAGAGAGAATCACCTCAGTGTGTGTAGTTGACACTTGTGAGTCTGGAGAGCATCAGAGATCAGCTTCACTCCTGAATCCTTCAGATCATTGTTACTCAGGTCCAGCTCTCTCAGAGACGTCGATGATTGTAGACATGAAGACAAACTTTCACAACACTCAACAGTCAGATTACAGTTCTGTAGACTGAAAACACAAACAATACATGTATTTTAACTTTACTGCTGTAATAGACAACAAACACACAATACACACAAATCATATTTACTAGAAGAAAAAGATGTATGTGAGTGCTTAGGGTCTCGCCACCACTAGGGGGCCCCCAGGAGCACATGTAATTACTGCTTTTTTCAGATATATTAAAGACACACATCCATTTTCTCTTGTAGGGCAGTACCCACTATTATTTCTGTAGTGTGTGTCATAATTTGTGAAATTACTGACTAAACGCAACAATGCAATATCAACATAGGTGAGGCAGCCAAATGAAAGGAGACTGGAGTTACTGGTTACAGAGCTGAGCAGTGACCAATCAAATTAAAGAAGATGGAGCTACTGTCACATCTTTAGCTGTTCAACAACATGCTTTGGTTGAAAGAGTGATGTGCACCACACAACATACTGTAAGTGACTAAAAACATTTAATGTTTGACTACTGTTTAGTGTTTAATGATAGAAATCTTGAATATCTGAGAGTATTCACTGATACCGAAAGACTTAAATTGACTTAGCATGTAAAGATTGTTACGTCGGGGCTTTGCAGATGCAGGAGATGCAGCCCTGAATTAACTCTGAGCCACCTTGGCGAGGAAACACTATCAGCGCCAACGCTGTGACAGGACACGTAAGCGAGGGAAGAGAGCAGGTGTTAGCAGCAGGCTAAGGGCTAACCCCAGTTAACCGGCCATTCATTCGGTCCAATGCAGACCTTTTTATTTACCCGTGAACTGACAGCAATTTTTATTACTGCGGTGTATGTTCCCCCAAATGCAGATGTAAAGCAGGCAATGGGAGACGTTTACAACACTCTGAGTCCGCTACGGACAGCCCATCCTGATGCATTTCATATTGTTGCTTGGGATTTTAACAAGACTAACCTTAAGTCTGTTTTACCTCATTTTTATCAGCATGTTACTTTTGCAACAAGAGGGAATAATACACTTTATCATTTATACACAAATATTAAGAATGCATACATTGGCAGCTCGGATCACCTGACTATTCTGTTGAAACCTGCATACAGGTCCAGAGTGAGACAAGAGCCCCCAGTAGTCAATGATATTAAAGTGTGGCCACAAGAGGAAATTCCATCTTTACAGGGCTGCTTTGAGTGTACACAATGGAGCATCTTCAAGGAGGCAGCAACATCTGGGGACTGTGTCAATCTAGAGTAATATACAGGGACTGTGTTGGGATTTATTAGTAAATGTATTGATGACGTCACTGTTATAAAAACTGTCAGTTGCGTTCTACTGATAAGCCTTGGTTTATTTCAAAGGTTTGCTCATTGCTGAGGCATCGTGCTGCTGCATTTAGATCTGGTGACACTGAAGCATATGAGATAGCAAGGAACAACCTAAAAAGAGGAATGAGAGAGAAAAAAAGAGCTTATGGGGAAAAGTTGTGAAGTAATTTTGCTGACACCAAGGATACAAGGCGCTTATGGCAGGGATTTCGGATGACTGTTCTGTGAGTTCAGTACTAATCATATCATAAAGTTTGCGGACAACACCACAGTTGTTTTCCTCATCACTACAACGATGAGTCTGCATATAGACGGGAGATGGCGCAGTTGACAGCGTGGTGTAAAATACACAACCTTTCCCTTAACACCAATAAGACCGAGGAGATGGTTGTCGATTTCTGGAGGACTGGTCATCGACACCTTCTCCCTCTGACCATCAATGGTCATGAGGTAGAGATGGTACACAGTGTCAAGTCCCAGTGGGTCCATCTAACAGATGAGTTGACCTCCAGTGAAAACACCCATGCTGTCATCAAGAAGGCCCAACAGTGACTTTACTCTCTCGCGCAGACTGAGGAAGGTGGATCTTCCTATCCCAGCCATGATTATGTTCTATAGAGGCACTATTGAAACATGCTCACTGAAAATTGAATGAATGAATGAATGAATGAATTTAATGAATGAATTGAATTTTATGATCCCCTCCTTGAACTGCCACCTTACCATGGTGGGGGGGTTCGAGTACCCGAAAGACCCTAGGAGCTATGTTGTCTGGGGCTATATGCCTCTGGTAGGGTCTCCCAAGGCAAACAGGTCCTAGGTGACAGGTCGGACCAAAAGCGGTTCAAAAACCCTTATGATGCCAATAAATTTGAGGACCGTGACGTCGCCCGGCATGGCGCAGCCGGGGCCCCACCCTGGAGCCAGGCCCAGGGTTGGGGCTCGTATGCGAGCACCTGGTGGTTGGGCCTCCCCCCATGGGGTCCGGCCGGGCTCAGCCCGAAGGAGCGACGTGGGGCCACCCTCCCGTGGACCCACCACCTGCAGGAGGGACCGTAAGGGGCCGGTGCTTAGTGGATCGGGCGGCAGTCGAAGGCGGGGGCCTCGACAACCTGACCCCTGGACGCGGAATCTAGCTCTAGGGACATGGAACGTCACCTCTCTGGCGGGGAAGGAGCCTGAGATTGTGCGTGAGGTTCAGAGATTCCGACTAGAGGTAGTTGGGATCACCTCTACGCAAAGCTTGGGCTCTGGAACCACACTCCTCGAGGGAGGATGGACTCTTCACCGCTCTGGAGTTGCCCATGGTGAGAGGCGGCGGGCTGGTGTGGGTTTGCTTATAGCCCTCCAGCTCAGCCGCCATGTGTTGGAGTTCACCCCGGTAAACGAGAGGGTCGCTTCCCTGCGCCTTCGGGTCGGGGATAGGTCTCTCACTGTCGTGTACGCCTATGGGCCAAACGGCAGTGTAGAGTACCCGGCCTTCTTGGAGACTCTGGGAGGGGTGCTGGAAAGTGCTCCGACTGGGGACTCCGTCGTTCTACTGGGGGACTTCAACGCCCACGTGGGCAGCGACAGTGACACCTGGAGGGACGTGATTGGGAGGAATGGCCCCCCTGATCTGAACCCAAGTGGTGTTCTGTTATTGGACTTCTGTGCTGGTTACAGCTTGTCCATAACGAACACCATGTTCAAGCATAAGGGTGTCCATCAGTGCAAATGGCACCAGGACACCCTAGGCCGGAGGTCGATGATCGGCTTTGTGGTTGTTTCATCTGACCTCCGGCCGTATGTCTTGGAGTTGTCAACTGATCACCACCTGGTGGTGAGTTGGATCCGATGGCGGGGGAGGAAGCTGGACAGACTCGGCAGACCCAAACGTACTGTGAGGGTCTGTTGGGAACGTTTGGCCGAATCCCGTCAGAGAGATCTTCAACTTCCACCTCCGGCACAGCTTCGACCAGATCCCGAGGGAGTCTGGAGATATTGAGTCTGAGTGGACCATGTTCTCCACCTCCATTGTCAACGCGGCCACTCAGAGCTGTGGCCGTAAGGTCTCCGGTGCCTGTCGAGGCGGCAGGGTGGCTGGGCGATCCCTTAGAGATAGGGTGAGAAGCTAGGTCACTCGGGAGGAGCTCAGAGTAGAGCCGCTGCTCCTCCACATCGAGAGGGGCCTGCTGAGGTGGCTCGGGCATCTTTTTCGGATGCCCCCTGGATGCCTTCCCGGTAAGGTGCCTGTCGAGGCGGCAATCCCCGAACCCGGTGTTGGACACCGTAAGTAAGGGATGCCATTAAGCTGAAGAAGGAGTCCTATCGGGCCTGGCTGGCTTGTGGGACTCCCGAGGCAGCTGACGGGTACCGACAGGCCAAGCGGACTGCAGCCCGGGTGGTTGAGGAGGCAAAAACTCGGGCCTGGGAGGAGTTCGGCGAGGCCATGGAGAAGGACTATCGGTCGGCCTCGAAGACATTCTGGCAAACCGTCCGGCGCCTCAGGAGGGGGAAGCAGTGCCCTACCAACGCTCTTTACAGTGGAGGGGGGCAGCTGTTGACCTCGACTAGGGATATCATCGGGCGGTGGAAGGAATACTTCGAGGATCTCCTAAATCCCGCCGTCACGTCTTCCATTGAGGAAGCAGAGGCTGAGGGCTCGGAGGCGGACTCGTCCATCACCCGGGCCGAAGTCACTGAGGTAGTCAAGAAACTCCTCGGTGGCAGGGCACCGGGGGTGGATGAGATCCGCCCTGAGTACCTCAAGTCTCTGGATGTTGTGGGGCTGTCTTGGCTGACACGCCTCTGCAGCACCGCGTGGCGTTCGGGGACAGTGCCTTTGGACTGGCAGACCGGGGTGGTGGTCCCTCTTTTTAAGAAGGGGGACCGGAGGGTGTGAAGCTCTCGATTTACCGGTCAATCTACGTACCTACTCTCACCTATGGTCATGAGCTGTGGGTCATGACAGAAAGGACAAGATCCCGGATACAGGCGGCCGAAATGAGCTTCCTCCGCAGGGTGGCTGGGCGATCCCTTAGAGATAGGGTGAGAAGCTCGGTCACTCGGGAGGAGCTCAGAGTAGAGCCGCTGCTCCTCCACATCGAGAGGGGCCAGCTGAGGTGGCTCGGGCATCTTTTCCGGATGCCCCCTGGACACCTTCCCGGGAAGGTGTTCCGGGCATGTCCCACCGGGAGGAGACCCCGGGGAAGACCTAGGACATGTTGGAGGGACTATGTCTCCCGGCTGACCTGGGAACGCCTCGGTGTCTCCCCGGAAGAGCTAGAGGGATGTCTAGGGAGAGGGAAGTCTGGGCATCCCTGCTTAGACTGCTGCCCCCGCGACCCGGCCCCGGATGAAGCAGAAGAGGATGGATGGATGGAATTTAATGAATGAAATGAATGAATGAATGAATGAATGAATGAATGAATGAATGAATGAATGAATGAATGAATGAATGAATGAATGAATGAATGAATGAAGTCAGTGCATTGTTAATGTGAATGAAAGTTGAGTTGAATCTTACAGAGCTCTTCTGGTGTTTCTGATCACTGGCAGAAGTCGAATCACAGCTTCATCAGATCTTCTGTATTCCTGCATCTTAAACATCTCTTGAGTTTCTTCAGACATCAGCAGCACAAACACCAGAGCAGACCACTGAACAGAAGACAGATCTTGTGCTGAAAGATCTTCTGAATTCAGATACTTTTGGATTTCTGTGATCAGTGAATCATCATTCAGTTCATTCAGACAGTGGAAGAGATTAATGCTCTTCTCTGAAGATACATCATGATGAATTTTCTTTTTGATGTAATCAGCCGTGTGTCTCATGTCTTCTGCTGTGATCTTCAGTGAGGGCAGAAGTTCTTTCAGCTCATTCTGATTTGACTCCAGAGAGAGACCCATGAGGAACCGCAGGAGAAGGTCCAGGTGTCCGTTCTTACTCTGAAGAGCACTGTCAACTGCACTCTTATGGAGATTAAACAGTGATTTTTTCATGAATATCCATTTCAGTGTTTCTGTCCAGTTACGCAGGAATGGGTTTGTTTTTGTATTTTTGTAAATGAAAAGCACGTAAAGAGCAGCGAGGAATTCCTGAACACTGAGATGTACAAAACTGTAGGCCTTTGTCTCAGAAACAGACTTTTCTTTCTGAAACATCTGAGTGCATAACCCGGAGAAAACCAAACCATCATGAACATCCAGCCCACATTCCTCAAGATCTTCTTTATAGAAAATCAGATTTCCTTTCTGAAGCTGTTTGAAGGCCAGTTCCCCGAGCTTCAGAACAACATCTTCAAAAGACTGAGGATGACTGGCACTTTGTTTTTTACTTTTCATCTGTTCCATCTGAGAGAGTAAGAAGAAGATGTACATCCCTGTGAGAGTTGTGGGAATACTTTCCAGATTGTCTTGAGTCATCAGAGGCTGGAGAACACTGAGACAGATCCAGCAGAAGACAGGAATATGACACATGATGTGCAGACTTGTGGATCTCTTGATGTGTGAGATGATTCTCTCTGACATGTCAGGTTTGCTGTTTCTGGTGAAATATACTTTCTTCTGCTCATCGTTGAATCCTTGTATCTCTGTCACCTGATCGATGTGGCGTCGGGGTATCAGATGGGCTGCTGCTGGTCTGGAGGTGATCCAGATGAGAGCGGATGAGAAAGCAGATTTCTCTCGATCAGGCTTGAAACTATCACACTCACTGTTGTTTTCTCACGAACATCTGTGAATCTCTCGCTCTTCTCAAAGCTCAAAGAGAAGCGACACTCGTCCAGACCATCAAAGATGAACATCACTTTACCTTCTTCTTTAGGCAGAGATGACAGTTGTTTATCAGAACTAAAGAAGTTTTTATTGATCAGTTCCATTAGACTGCGGTTCTCTTGAATCAGATTCAGTTGACGGAAGGCCAGAGGAAAAATAAAGATAATTTCCTGATTTTTTTTTCCTTCAGCCCAGTCAAGGATGAATTTACTGACAGAGACAGTTTTGCCCACACCTGCGATGCCAAGCGTCAGCACGTTTCTGTTTTGTCGACCTGTATCATGCTGGACTTTAAATATGTCATTACACTTGACTGACGCGTCCTGAGCCGCAGTTCTTTGGTTTAATTCAATCCGTCTCACTTCATGTTCATTCACTACCTCCCGTCTGATTCTTCACTATGTAGAGGTCAGTGTAGATATTGTTCAGGTATTTGTTCTGAAGGGATTTCTCTGAGTTACCGTCCAATATTCTCTCGTATTTCTGTTTTAAGTCTTTCTTCAGTCTGTTGCTGAACTCACTGTAATCACCATCAGCGGCTTTACTGTAAACTGCAGCTGCACCTTCAAGACAAAAAATAACAAAGAAGATTAAATCTTTGATCATTTTATGGTTCTTAATGTTTATTTCAATTCTGTATTTGTTTGTTTCTTTAATTCAAGACACTTGAAGAAACCTACATGCAAAGATACCTGAGAAACGATCTGTATACCTTGTACAAAAGGGTAGTCACACCAAATATTGATACTTGATAATGTATAATATAAGTTAATTGACAAATAAAATGAATTAAAAAAGCAAGCAAACCTTTTTTTATAAAGCACTTTACACCACCAAAGTGGAACAAAGTGCCGCAAAGAAAAAAATATTAAAACTCATACAAACACCCTAAAAGACCCCAGACACACTAAAACACTCAAAATGTCAACATCAGGTATTAAAAGCCAAGGCGAAAAGATGAGTTTTCAGAAGAGATTTGAATGAAGATAATAAAGAGGTCTGTCTAATAAACGGCAATTCGTTCCACGATTTAGGAGCTGCCACAGCAAATGTACGGTCCTCTCTAAGCTTGCGTTTTGTTTTAGGCACACTCATTAACAGCTGACCTGAGAGAACTCTCAAACGAAAGCTCTCAAAGAACTGCAATGAAAGAAGTGGATTTATATTTAACCACTGAATTGATCCGACTATCAAACTTAAGATTTAGTCAATTTTGACCCCAAAGTTAGTGATGGTTGGCTTGACGTACTGAGCCAGGGAACCTAAATTAGCCAAAGGGATCCCATGGGTGCCTCCAAAGACCACCACTTCCGTCTATTTTCATTAAAACTGTCTGTCGCTGAACTCACTGTTATCACAATCATCAGCTTTATGGTCAAATGTAGCAGACAGAATAAAAGAATAACACACATTTGAACTGTATCATGAGATGAAAGTCTCTGCTGTACCTTCTTTGATATCTTTAGCCAGCTGGTTCTGGTTCATCTTCCTCAGGATCTTCAGTGTGATCTTCACGGCGTCTTCTGGTTCATAACTCTGCACCATCCTATCTACTGTGTCTAAGACATCTGCTTTCTCCAATTGAGACACTGGAATCGTATTATAATTCCCCAGGTGCCACTGAAACTTTTTGAGTTCATGTTTTTTCAGATTATACAGCCAGTTGACGAGAAGCTCTTTAACAGACGGCATCATCCAGCACTGACTCACTTCTGCAGGACGAGAAGAAAACATTCTAGTTACTGGAGCTCAGATGACGTTTGCGTTCTGAAATGATTGTGAGATCAGATCCGTCATGAGCGTGACACTGAGAGATCAGTCAACTGCAGTGTTAAGTGTAACATGGTAGACTTTTGCAGTATTCATCACGTCTTTATACCCATTTCATCAGGCTGCGTAAATTCTTCAAAAAGAACACAAAGAATGTCCTTCTCAGCTGGCGTGGTTCAACTCTTGCATCATCACAACAGGGTGTTCAGCCGCACCACCGTTTTCATTTAAACATGTTTTGTAACGTTTTGTCGGGGCTGAACGCAGCCCTGCTCTGTACAGCAAAGTGATGTGTTGCTTATTCGTTTTTATTCCAAATATTCACAAACTTCAAGTGTATTTTGAGATGTATGATATTGACAACTCTCAAATATAAGTAAACGTACTGTATTTGGTCTTCTTAGCACCTTTTGCACCAAAATGTTTTGCTCCTCCTGACAGACATGAAAGTAAGTTGGCGATGAACGAGAAGAATAGAGTGAACGTTATAGTTACCTATACATTATCTGACATGAATAAAACACGTTGTCAAATAACATTTACCGTTAAGGATCATTGTTGCCGCATCCATAAACATCGTGTGTCTATTATGAGCTATTATTATGACTAAATGTATTACGGCTCATTTGAATGCTTGATTCTGATTGGCCAGTCGGGACATTCCAAGGGTTGTTATTTTCAAAGAACAACGCTAACTCATAACACCCTGTAAATCATTTTGAGAGGGGCAGTTTAATATTACACAAACATTAATTATAGATATGTCTTTTAATAACATATATGTAGGGATGTAAAGATTCACCTTGAGCCGGTTGAAAATCAATTATAATGTGTGACGATTCAAATAGTTGAACTGAATCGTAATACATTCTTTGAACAGCAGGGGCCGCTATTTTCACTGCAAACCTAAACGTGGACATGCTGATATTTCTTAAATGCAAAAAAATCCAAGAAAAGCATTGACAGTATTGGTTTGTTTATACGTGACGTTTGAACGTCGTTTCTTACTTTAACACCGAAACTAAACGGCTTTTCCTCACAGAAGCTCTGCATTCGGTAAACATGAGCTAATCAAATATTTCAAAATCACAATTTCTGTTCTGTTTTTACTCATGTGGCAAGTAGCCGTGTAATAAGCGGGATAATGTACAAGCAGCCGGCTGTTATTGTGAAATAAGCCTCTTTGGTGACACAAGACCCTCCGTTTCACGTCCTGATCACACTGTCGGGATTATTTATGTGATAACAACCGGCTGCCTGTACATTATCCCTTACTAAATGTATTGTGTTGCTAGAACTTTTGTGAATGTAAATGTCTGAAAGCTAAAACAAACAATACATGTGCTTGAAAACACTGATCTGGGGCAAGTGCGGAGCTCGTCCATCTCTGACTCAGCGCCAGCTATAAAGCGTGAACGCAGATTTGAGTTCAGCAGTAGATCAAGTGATGTGCAAAGCGTCATTGTTACCGAAAGCTCCGGGGATCTGACCCGATAAAACGGGTGTGATTGTTCGCGTTAAAGTGTAAGCCGCTTAACCCAAATAAATGGGAGGGGCAATGACGTCACATGGAAACCTATACCTCTCGACGCACACACCTGTTCTGTGTTAGCGGGGGATAAATGAAGTAATAAATGTAGGTTGTTTAGTGTGGGAGGGGGCCGCTGAGTGGGTGGGTGAAGGGTTATCTTGCACAACCTGTGGCAGGTCTGTGGGTGACAACCTCTCCATCGCTCCGTGAGACTGCCATCTAGTGGTAGGCCGTAGTTTATGCAGGTAGGCTGTGCGTGGATCTCAAGTTGTTTGTGTTCGGATTTTCCAATGCAAAACCGCGAAAACAGTCTCATAATCCAAATGAACCGAACAGGAGGAATAAACGCGCGTCGCGGGATGCTCAAATGCAGAGCTTCTCGTTGGTATGCGCCAAATGATTATACATAAACACAAGATAAAACATTGTATTCACAAATCTGTCTGTCTCTATTCGTACAAATGTTTATTCAAATCTAAATTTCACAGATTCAAATCATAAGGCATTTGTTTGTGTATAGTAAAATACTGACATGCATTTGGTAATCATTTTGAGATTAAATTCATCCCATATTTGCGCCGCAAAAAACGGCGTCACAATTCCAACTAGGGGTCGACCGATTATCGAATTGACCGATTATCCACGTCGATATTAAGCATTTTGTCGATTATCGACATCGGTCATTTTCAAAGCTGATTTGCTGATAAAGTAATTAACTTTGAAATGCGCTATTTGGCTCTGATGCAGCCAAGGATTTAGTGAGAGCCGTCGGAACACGTCACTTTAGTCTGTTGCACACAGTAATGTCCGCCCAATCAACGCGGGAGGCTGGAGGCACTGGGGCTGCTCCCAAGCACGGAACGCAACACCACACTCCCCTGTTAAGTGTTAACAGCCGAGTCCAGAGTATGACATTTTGCGCATATTTCGAGACATTTTCAATATTTCATTTGCGCTTATCTGCGGTCAAGGATGATTTGGAAGCGGCGCAACACGTGTGCGCGCAAGACGGAGACGGGCGTAAAAAGTGAAAGCAAACAGTGAGTCGTAATAATTTTATAAGTCGTAAAAAAGTTGTGTGTGTAAACTTCAATGACGACATGAACTGTGCGTGTCCGCGGTGGCAGCAGAAAGTATCAGTGACGCATTACCCGCAAAGTTGACTACTACCCCTCCAACTGGTTTCTACAGCCAGTAAAAATTAATCGTCTCACCCAATCACTGATGAACTGAGCCAAATTAGACCAATTTACCACTGATCATGTAGGAATGCCTTTGAATTCACAGGTATTATTATGTGCACAGTGTTACCTCTGCTAACATTAAACCTATCATTGCTTGCTTTCTTAAGGAACGACTTTATCTTTTTGGAAATAAAAAGTTACACAACTCGGTCAGCAATTATAGCACTCCAATCCCATTGTATGTATCCATGCTTACTACATAGTGCCCATATAATTGCTTATGTTAAAAGCAAAAAAATAATGGGTCGAAATAATCGACAAGCTCATTTTCAACACCTGAAGTCATTCCTGGTAAGCTCGGAGTTAAAACAAACTGTTTTTGCAACCCGTTTAAACCTGCAAATAACGCGCATTCGGTGCAACTAAAACAGCTTTTTTTACTCCGTCATTTGGCAAGATAGCGACGGAAATGGCTGCGCTTTTTGGGCGCCTTAACACGCTGTTAAATACGCCGTTATGGGTATTTTTACAGCGTTTGGAATAGCGACGCCGTATTTTGAGGTGCAAATACGGTTTAAAACGTTGTCAAAAACGTCGTTTGGATATAACGTGTTTAATCTATGGCATAATCGTGACACCATTGGCTTGCCATAAGTCAATGCAAAAACCAAGAACGTCAATCACATCTTCCGCGAAGGTTGAGAGTACTTGTCAGATCGCGTCACACACGCGAAAATAACAAACTTTACACACGAGTTTTAAAAGAGCGTTGAATGCGATTGTTCGCATTGGTGTGAACACTGCATTACTACTTTGATTTGATCGCTTTGCTCTGTAAACGGTAACTCCGCCTTCTTACATTTGATTGGCCATCTCACACTGTGGCAAAGTGTAAAAAATATGAAACCTTTGTTGTGTGGTAAAATGTGTATGCCCCTTAAGCGATTGCTCTCCCGTTCACGTGAAGCGGTGCGCTGACTCTTTGTGCGCATGCGTGTTTCCGAGAGACAAGACGTGGTACAGAAGAAGCTCTGTGTTTGTTGCATGTCAACGCGATCTGAGACTCGGTGCATAAGTGTAATTCCGGATTAATAGCCTTTGTATGTGTTTATATACCCCGTATATGTTACCTGTGGGTTATATTGCTGTGTCTAAATGTACGTTTGATGGTAAATGTAAATAGATTCAGTGGATCGGGTGGGCCTCGTGGTGAACGGGTGGTTCTAGGGGGTCACTCCTATTTCTCGTTTGAAAGAGTAGCATCTCGCTGCGGGCTGTGGTGGATGTCCAACCACATCCAAGCCGTCACACATCCAAGCGTGATGTCATAAACCACGCCCATGTCAAAATACGTCACATTCTCATTAACATGAAGCAGTAAGACGCCAACACAGTAGGTGGCGATAAAAGACTTTATTGTTTGTGTTACCTGAAATAAAACCAAATAGAACAACACGAAAAGGAAGCAGAAGCATCCAGAAAGTGAGGCGATGGTGATTTAATTATTATTGTTATATCGGTAAGTAAAATAATCGTGCAATTTCAAAAATACTTTTATTAATATATTATGTATGCTTTATAGGAATGGCTTCAGTAAATTCACAAGGATTGTGTCGTGGCACACGTAATGTTTTGCCAGCAATGTTGTTACGTGGTTGGTATGAATGTTCTACCTTCACACGTGCCTTCTTTATTAACGTAAATGTCGTGTCAATGTTTTTTAGCATCCTACGCATTTTGCAGAGGACCTTGACACATTCATTTCTACTTGTAATGAAAAGCAAGGGTTAAAGGTCCATGCCATGATAAAATAATAATTTGTTTGAATTGTATGATTTTATTCAATCATCTGATTTTAATTGTTTTATTTTATTTAATCTGATTTGTTCAAATGTTACTGTTTTGTAGAATAATAAATACAAACATATCTGGTGAAGCATGTCTTTTTTTACCCATTTTTAAGTATCTGAAGACCTGGATACATATCCTAATTAGACTTTGTTGACAAAGAAGGCCATAAGATGAATGTGTATGGTACTGTATAGAGAACTGTCAAACTCATTTGTTTGGGCTCTTAAGTGGGACATGTTTAGGAAATTTAACCAATATTATGAATTAAATAAAAATATATTAACATAAACAATAACATCTTGGTATTTTAAAAGTTAATTTAAATTTGAACCATTTTTGGATAGGGTAAAACATCCTAAAATTATGAATTGATCTCTTTAAATAAATGGATGAGGAAACGTATTATGATTTATTAACAATTTATCGAATACGAGCGTTATTCGGGTTATTTTGATGACGAAAATCAGCTCCGTATATTAGACATTCCTGACGAATTAAGGGTTATCCTGGATTTAATATATTCACCTTAGAAATCATTTACAAACGTGAAATCGTCTATTAATAAAACGAAACATAGCATTATTTTATATTATAAAACCCCAGACTGCCGGCAGGAAGTTGCGCCGTTTTGAACATGCGTACGTTTAACGGGTTTTTTGGGACTGAACACTTGTTGTGACGTAATCGACATGGGCGCTGCTAATCTTTTAAAACCAATTACATTTTACATTTACATTTTTTTACATTTAGTCATTTGGCAGATTTTATCCAAAGCGACTTACAGATGGGGTGAACAATCGAAGCAATTCGGACAACATAAGTACAAGTGCAATCAATAAAACTGGTTCCATAAAGCCTACCACAGTATACAGTGCTAAGTTAGTTTTTTTTTATAAAGAGTAGAAAAGAAATAGAAGTCAGAACTGATCGGTCAGGTGCTGACAGAAGAGATGTGTTTTCAGACGATGCTTAAAGATGGACACAGAATCTGCAGATCTTGTTGCCGCGGGCAGATCGTTTCACAAAGGTGGAACCGATCCGGAGAAGGTTCGTGAGAGAGATTTTTTACCTTTCTGGGACGGCACCACAAGACGTCGTCCGTTTGCAGAGCGCAGGGATCTGGTGGGTACATACGTCTGCATTAGAGAGGGAAGATAAGGGGGAGCTGAACCAGTGGTGGACTTGTAGGCCAGGAGGAGAGACTTGAATTTGATGCTAATTGTTATTGAAGTGTAACAACAATTAGTTGTTGTTACACTTTCTAAACGCGTTATGAAAAGAGTGTGTTCTGCACACAACTCAAAATGAAAACAGGTAATATAGAGTTTATTTTTAATATATCCCATACTGTGACCATAAGCGGTTCTTCTAAATAAGAACTTCAGTATGCAAGCACTGGTAAATCCATCCATGTAAATAATTAATAAAAACATTCTGTTTACGTATAAACCATGTTAAACAACCTAACTACGGGACGCGTGAATTGACAATCTGCTCGTAGTTTTTTAGTTTTTAGCGTGTCTGACGTTGAGATACAAATTTAAATTAAAAGGACACCTCGTAGACGTGCATTAAACGGTCGGTGTTATTGTTCTGAATAAATATGTTGATTTACATTAAAATAGATTTGTTAAATATAATGTCAATTTTTTAAAAGTAATTCAAATATTTATAACAGAGTAGTGCCCTATTTGCACCCCCGCAACCACATCAACCCCCCAGGTGCAAAAGGGTGGGCTAGCATATGTCATGGGTGGGCATTTACCACACACAATATATAGCCGCAAAAAAATTAAGAGACCAATTTTAAAAGTTTTTTTCTGATAAGAATGTGTTTTGGTAAAACGATCATTTCTGTTTATTTCTGTGAAAATCTGACAAAATATCTCCCAAATTTCATATAAAATGAACTGGAGAAAAAACGGGTCAAAACAACATGAAAGACCGCAAACATCGCAAAAAAACTAAAGTTCATATTTAAAGCGACACAAAACTAATGTTTGTAAATGTTAGAAACAAATTATGAAATTGTATTGCTGATTGTCACTTAAGGTTTGCTTTTGTTGAATTCAACAAACACTGCAATACATGCAGGATTTAAATGATTTATGACGTTACAAAAAAACACGCATTCATTGCAGGAGACTGAGAGATTAAAACAAAAATAACTATTGTTAATTATTGCTTTATATATAGTAATGGTATAGTATAGTTGTCTATAAAGCCCATAAAGTGGGCTGAACAATCCCTATCACTGAACGATCACTGACTTCTGTTTAATTTCGCAAAAAACTCCCGTTGTAATGACTTAATCTAATTAAACTGTACAATGAGGTCCGTGAACTAAACTATTTTGCACAGTGTTTCGCTATAACCTGCAGTATGAATTAAGGTGTTTGAGATGGAGGGAGACAGATTTATTTCTGAAGCGGGATCTTCGGAAGCTTTAAGTCATTCTGACGGTCAAGAAGTAAAAATCTAGCCTATTGCTAGCAAATCATAGCTGTTTGTTAACAGCACAAAATAAGGTCGCAAAAACTCCCGTTATAATAAATGAATTTGAATTTGAAGAAAATGAATTTTACTGCATAAACTTTCACATGATGTGTATAATAAACTCAAAGCAAGCGTGTAGTGCGCCTAAAATCCCTTTGCACAGTATTTTGCTTCCACAATAGCATGTAGCATGTTACAAACTAAAGCCGATCTGTGAGTGAAGGGGGCTTTGCCTCCAGCCAATAGAATAATACTGCATTTTTTTTACTTTCATTGGGTGGGCAAGACAGACGTTTGGTGGGCTCAGCCCACCTCTGCCCATGCCTGGAGCTGGCCCTGTTCCCCTTCATGAGTCTCCCGGATTTTGGTACCCAAATGTTGACAGGTATGGTCTACACATCATACACGTAATGGAAGTATTTTGTAAAGATATAATGAAAATGCATATTATTACACATCATATAGGTCAGTATTTTAATATTTTCCGGTGTTGCGCATGTTAAATCTACATATAAAGCAGTCATGGCTTTGCCAGAGAACGTAACACACTAAAGAAATTGTATTTCTAATGAAATGAGATCAAATGTAACTTGCATTTATTGGGGTGAATGTTTGATAAAACACACTTCTGCCTTTTAATTAAAATAAATGGTCTGTCATTCCCTCGGACAAATTAGCACAGTTTAATTAATCAATACAGCTCATTCTATACTGTCCTGTATATATTTCTTGTGGTGTATTTGAGAGTCCTCTTTTCATTTACACAGTAGAGGAATATGACTAAAAAAAATCGTGACACGTGTTATTGTTCCCCTAAAAGCAAAAGTGTCCCCTGTCTGGCCCCCGTGTACAGAAGTCTAGAACCCCCACTGGTGGTGAATGATAGCGAGCATTTGGGTGTGTAAGTTTAGTTCGGGTTAAAGCTATTACTGCCGTATTTTTCTTCTTCATAAAATGCCTCTGTTAATAGTTTTGTAAGAAGAATGGGGATGGTCATTGTAATATTAATGATGATTTTACAAGTGTATAATGTAATGTGTTTCTGACAATGGTGTGATATGTGATATGGATGTAAAGTAGATAACAAATGTCTATCTTCCATTCCCAGCCGCTATGGTATTTTTGTTTCATTTTGTTGCGTGTGTAACAGGATTTATTTTTGCTTGTTTCACCGAGATTTAACCTGATTGAGTTCAGAGTGTTTTCTGTGTGCTGCATTCAGCCGCAGGTGTGGGAACTAGATTTCATTTTTGCAAAACTCATAGAAACATTTTTGTCCCAAACATGTTATGTTTTGTTTCTTTTATTTCAGATTATTTGTCAGATTAAACCCCAATGATATAACATATTTTTGACTGGGTGTACTTTATTCCTCTTACACCCGGTTACACAACCTTTTAGGCTTTTAGTAATCATATCCCGTATTAATATCCGGTAAAGTGGCATATGAAGCTGCATTGGTATAACAATACCATATCGGAAGTTATTTTTAAAAAGTTAAATAAGGAAACAAAAACTGTCTTTTGCATTTCTGTGTAGTCCATAAACACCAACACAAAAGCAGCCACACATACACACACCAGTGTGCTAAGCAGATGACAATGTTATCATGAGATAAGTCATGTTTCTAAAACCTTTGTTTCCGCGGGTTTTATGTTCTCCCCCACTATAGTTCCCAATCTCCTCTCTGCTTTTACGTCCAAAACCATCATCCGCCTCAGAACCCGATGAAGCTCCGACTGCTGCGTACAAAGTGTGTTATTTTTACACATTTTGAAGCGTTTTTTGTCTTTTTTTCTCGTAATCTACGCGGCTCATTTGTTTTTCTTTATCGTCTTTCTTTCTCTTAAGCATGCGCCAGCAATCTCAAAAGATGAAAAGTTTTCCGTTTCTTCATTTAATGTATTTCTTCTCAGATTGATGCTTGACGTTTCAGAAAGATGTTTAACTTTATAAATATATTACCTCTCTAAAGGTGAGAAACGAAAGTAAATTTAAACACAGGAAACGATGTTATGAAAGTGTATTAAAACTTACGGCTAGAGGTCTAGTAAAAACCCTTGGAGCCCAGGATCACGCAGAATGCATGTTTGTCTGTGATGCGCCTTTTAAAGATGTTTTCTGCGGGCAGTGAACGTTTTGCGCACACGCGAGGAGTTAGTCCGTGGTCTGAGCGCCTAGAATTCAAAAGGAACCCACGCAGGGGTTTTTTAAATCGTCCAATGAGGCGAGTCTTCTGATGAGGTGATGGAAACTGAACCTGACAGTTTCCCGTAACGTCTGGAGACTGCATTGATGAAAACTTGTGCGTCCCTTTGAAGGGTTGTGCCCTTGAAATAAACTCTTTGAAGGGTGTAGGGCATTACTGTCCCTCTTGTTTGTGTTTGGAACTTCACATAGGGAATGACTGACCAAATGTGTTACCTTCACAATGCCACAGGTGCCATCTGAATTCAGCAATCAGTTGTTGAAAATAAACAATATGTTTAATATCTCTTGTTGAATACAAGATGGTGCCCGCCCCCCAGGGTCAGTTAAATGAATGAAATCCTAGTGAAGAAAATGTGTATATGCTAACCATTAATCATGGCCTTCAGATCCGTCCATTGGCTCTGCCTTCCGATGTTGACCTTCAGATCTCAGATGTTCTCAAACTGTGGGGTATTACAGCACTGTGAAGCACGTGTTTATACGGACCCTATGTTGCCTGGTTTCAACCAATAGAACGTACTTTCTTTAGTCATAAATCATTCATGTAGGTATATGATGGTTATTCATAGTTTTAATGTGAAAATGCGTTGACCCCTTGAGACAAAAGTTATCAAGTATTTCAGCAGCAGAATGTTAATGTTTATTTCGTTTAGAATATGGGATGCACACTCAAAATATTTACATTTAGACATATTTAGGCCTAATAAATAATATGTATGTATTTGCATATTGAATTTCCATCCATTTGGATTACATATTTTTAACCTAAACAAAGTAATAAACTTTGTGACATTTATGTATCAATTAATCTGATTTGATTCAAATTCATAATAAACGGGATAAGGCATTATACATAAAACCTATTAAAACATAAAAAGTATTTAATTAAAATGTATCACATTTAGTAATTTAGTAGAGTTTTAAAATGAATTTATACATTTGTATTTATTAACTCCTAGAGCTGGACGATTAGCCGTTAACATGTCGCGCTCTCGATTCGAACACCCACACGATCTCATTAATGAAAATCAACGATTCTCGTGTGTCTATTCATTTAAAATATATAAAATACATAACGCTTCAATATGTGCTGGTGCTGGCGCAGAGAATAAGGAATGTAACGACGTCACAAACAGTCTTTTCAACCACACTCACACTATCATTATATCTGTGTCAAATGATCACAGAATAGCCTACTGGGATTAAATGAATCTCACACCAAATAACAGACCAACACATAAAGTAAATACAGCCTGACAACAAAACTGCTCTTATGAGTGTGTTTCAGGATTGTGTTACATTGTTCTGATTATTCTTCACATCTTAAGACGGGTTTGAAACGAAACTAGTGATTGCAGTTGGTGGCGCGGACAAATCCGAACGCGCGCGTATATCCGTCATTACGGTAAAACACGTCACGAGAGCGTGTGACGCTTATCACTGTATTAACGCTAATAGAGGAGCTGCGCCATTACAGCTCTTCATCAAGTTGCCCAGCATTCATGTTTTCAGGTTATTTTAAACTGTTTACAGGTGACAGTTCTGCGTTGTGTTTATCAGTAGTGTCTTTCTTTAAAGACCCCTACAAGCATTCTGTAGAAATCAGGCAAATGTATAAATCTTTCTAAAGATCTTTAATTGCAAGTGTCACCTTATGAATTTGTTTTACTGAAAAAATGAATTTCATATACAAGTTAATTTAATGCATTAGTACTTTTAAGGAAAGTAAACTTTTGCATTTAAAGTTAAAAAAATGAGAAAAACACTGTAGTTTACTTATGGAATTTGTGGTTAAAAGTTTACTGTCGGTTAACCATGAAATATGGAATAATTTTGAAGCAAAGTCCTACATATTACATACCTAAATAAACTATTTTTTGTCAGAACCTCTAGTAAATTATATATAACTCTTAGTCATCATTCAGAATCGTAAAAGAATCGCAATCTCTATTTGAAACAAAAGAATTGGGATTCTCAATTTATACAGAATCGTGCAGCTCTAACTCCTTCCCAATTACAATATTCTACATCAAAATCTAACTACAACACACAATAAAGAACATCCAGACAACATGATTTCACATTTGATCAATTTATTAATATTTTAAGACATTTACCTATTCTTAAACAAAACTTAAGGTTAGCAAAAAGAGAACAAGCTAACAAGAAATGATCAGTGTGTATATAAAATATAAAGCATCGCAATTTTCAGTGCTTGGACTTTTGGTGACAGCTTGGTTTTATCTAGTTCCATCAGGATTTTGTAAAATGTTTCAAACGTGTACTTGAGGTCTTTTCTGATTGTTATGATTTAGGTCATAAAGGAGTCCAAAAAGTCCCACATCCAAGGTTAACACTCAGCAGGTTCCACAGAACTCATACACATTTAAGTGCTATACCAACATCTGAAGATTGGTCTCCAGGATCAACACCTTCTGCCCAAATGACGTAGACTTTTTTGTTGTTGTCTGTACTGTACAATCCCAGATTTAGCCTCTTCACTTTCAGATTTCTGGAGGATAAACAAAGAAGAATTAGTTTTGTCCCAATGCCAGACACAGTGTTAATCAGCCATTTTTAAAGGATGTTGTTTTGAAAACTCTGAGATTATATAAATATAGATTCATTTAAATGTATATTTGTAAATGATGGCACATTTTTAGAAAATTCACAAAACCTCAGCAAGCCTTCACAAACCCATCCATCTTGCACTCATTACTTTAGAAAAATGCATACAGCCCACGTGCTTAGTTGCACAGGTTTCATAAAATGAAGCTGTAACTTACACAATGGCGGAGCCTTAAAAGTATAGACGTGATACCCTAAATGTATTTTTTGTATTCGTCCCCGCTCTGTGAAGTAACGTGAGGGAGGAAACTAGTTCATCTTGGGCTAGTTGAGTAGCCATGTTATTTGCCTCGGTAGAAAGGACATTGTATTTATTTCAACTGTGCTAAACTCTCTTAGATGGTTGCAAATGTTCATTTAAAGACAGTATAGGAGCCATGTAAACATTCATGTGTGACGTCATATGACCATGGGAAAATTTGACCACCTGCTGTGGGATGAGTGTGGGAACACACATCCGTGGATTTAAAATGGGTTTTGTTGTACGATTTTGGTGGATGTGGTTACAGATGACTTAACCAGTTTCACTCAGCTAGGCTAGACCGCGTTACATTGAATTTAGCGAAGAGTGATGGGTCCTGGTCCCGTATGGGTGTCATATTTGACGTATAACTATTTCTTTACGGTTACTTTTTGATTGGTGGTAATCAAATCACAGTTACATCCAAAAAATGATTCTAGATGACCAAAGTGACATCAACGACTGTTTTCATGTTTTGCGATAGTTGTTTGTGAGTGTCTTGTTTAAGTCATTTCTGAGGTGATTGAGACTTGTTACATTTATGCATTTGGCGGACGACTTACATTGCTTGAGACATCTGTGCTTGAGACATCTGTGTTTGAGGATGTGCGATCCCTCGAATTGAACCCATGACCTTGGTTCGCTAACGCCATGCGCTAACCACTGACCTACAGGAAAGCAAAGTATTATAAAGTATTTAGATTAAGTTACGAAATTTGCGTAATCTAACGAAATGAGTTACAGATTACTTTTGAAAGCATGTATTTTGTTATCTCATGGAATAAAGACGACAGTCACTGATTTAAATGAAATAAACGCCGCAGTTCTGACCTGAGATGTCCACTGGGTGGAGCTAAAGGTTTTATCTCCGAAGACAATGTCTGGGGTTAATTCTTCTTGAAGTTCAGGGGCTTTTCCTCAAGTGTGATCATCCTCATGTGAGGGACCACATCTTATAAAACTATAACATCCCAATTTAAGAAATAACTCGGGATGTGCCGCATGAAGCTCTGAGTCAGTGAGGCTTTTACAACAAACTGCTGCAGTGCTTCGAAGCTTTTGACACAGTGCTGTATTTCGCCATCTGGTGGTCAATAAAAAATCCTACACAACTGTGTCACTCAGATGTTTTCTTCATTGAAATGTAATTCTAAGCTTTATTTGTATATTTCATATATACTTTAATAATATATAGCATTAGAAAGACGGCAGCTCGTGTGCGTGCAGCGATAGACTTTTGCACGATACAATTACAATGAAGACTTTCAGCTTTTCATTTTTACTTGATGTAAACTTTTGCCGTTTCACCTTCTAAATTGTGTTTTTTGTATTGCACCCTTTTTGTCTATTGCTTACAAACCAACACAAACATGCATAATAAAAAACACAGATGCAGTTACATATATGGATTCAAGAATATTATCTGTTCTGCTGTGCTGGGGTTTAAGCGGCTCCTTTTATTTACAAATCACATCTTAGCTTTAGAAAATATACGTTCACACGGAACATATGTGGCTGTCATGACTAGATATTTGCCAGCTAAAACATGCAGATGGGGGTACTCTGTATGGGCCTGCCAGTACTTGAGAGGGTCCTCATTTCAGGGAGGTAAGCGTCATTGATCTGTCTCTTAACCTCGACGGTGGCATCAGCATTAAAGCTATGATGATGCTGTTGTGTCTCACTGACCCGGCTATCCAGAAGCTCCCACAGGTCCTCTGAGGATGGTGGATTCTGAGATGCAGATGCCGGAGATGTTGATGCTTCTGCTTGTGAATCATGCTCCCTGGTTAGCTGGATTATTGAAGCACATTCACCCGTCAACAGCCTTTCAGCTTCACGGGCATGATCCTGGTTGCCAAACCCAAGGGTCTTAAATCTGGGATCTAGCGACGTGGCCATTGCAAGCACACGGATTGACTCAACATCACTGCACCGCTTGTTGAGTTACTGCTGAAGAGCCGTCCCTAAGGATAAAGCAGATGCATGTTTTGTCAGGGCTGTTCTTTGTGACACTTTGTGCTGAATCATCCTAATGATTGGGATGATGTTTGAAGCTGACTCTCTAACCCTAACTCTGCAGATAGCTCCTCGGTGGCATACACCAGTACCTCAAGGCTTTCAAAAATAGTGTCTCAGCACTAGAAAGTGGCATGATGTCGCTTGACAAACTAGCCAAAGCAGCACCAGCAGGCTCTCTTAGGTGAACAGGTGTTTGCAGCACATCGTGCGTGATGTTCCATCCGGTGTCCACTTCCTGAAGAAGTTTATCAGTGGCCTTAGTGCTGCTCCTGAAGAAGACACCACTCTCCTGGCTCTGCCACGGATGTCTGCCAAAACTTCATTTTCTTAACAATGAGGTTGATGGTATGAGCAAAGCAAGGGAGATGCCGTAGTCCCAGCTTTTGATTTGCTGAAACCATTGGCCGCATTGTCTGACCCCATGGCTGAATTATTGAGCCCTCGGTCAGACATCAGATGTGATAAAGCCTCTGTGATGTGATTTGGGAAACCTTGATCCTCGAAGCGCCACTGAGCCCAGCTCTATGTTGCTGTCAGTGTAGTGGCATGTGACCCCCAGATAGGACCCCATAGTGAGGGAGGTCCACATATCCGCTGTGAGGCAGACTGATGCGATGTTCTGTAAATGTGACTTATAGCCTTCTGCTTCTCCTCTTGGTAATTATCTCTGACCGTTTTCTTATGAGGTTTTGCGTGATGAACATAGGTGGGGTCCAACTTCTTCACAAATCCCTCGTCTTCCACGATAGAGTCCTTCACAGTCATGCTGACAAGGGCCTCATCAAGCTCCTTCTTCCTTCCTAATAATACACAGCACAATAACTATATACATATTAGCAGAGCAACTCAAAACTTAACTCAAGTAACATGAATAATAATTTAACATATATGAAGACTTCCAAAAAGAGATTTTTAAATTTCTGTTTTTCACATTTTTAATGTGCATTTCACTTAATATCAATTAAACTGCAGTTGGTTTAAGCCATAATAACTCGAAAAATACAGCTATCTGTGGCAATACAGCAATGTGGACACACGATAAAAGTTTATTTTTATTTTTTATCAGGGACAATGCACATTAATAACACACACAATATGTAAAATGCACCAGATTTAGCCAACACTGGCTAATTTTCATCTGTAGTCCCTTTTGGCAGGTTGATTTTAAGGACAAAGAGAAAATATAAACAAAATATTGATATACCAAATTTAAGAGCAAAAAAAGAAAATAAACCAAGAATATTAAAACAAAACTACAGACTACCATTTCCATAAATCACTATAAATCATCACAATTTTGATGCGTCAATAGCCATATTTTCAGATTTTTTGAGAAACCATATTGTCCTGTTAAATGTTTAAATTCTTTTAGCTCCACTGGGAGTCGATTCCACTCGTGTGTTCCTCTAAAGCAGGGGTGGGGACCCTTGATCCTGGAGAGCCACTGTCCTGCAGAGTTTAGCTCCAACCAGCTCAAACACACCTGTGGTGAAGTTTCTAGTAATCATGGAGACTCTAATGAGCTGGTTCAGGTGTGTTTGATTAGGTTGGAGATAAACACTGCAGGAAAGTGGCCCTCCAGGATCAAGGTTCCCCACCCCTGCTCTAAAGGCAAAAGATAATTGACCAAAAGTCAATAAATCCAACCGTAAATCTAACATAGCCTGTAAACCTTAAATAGAATAGATAAACCCACCAAACTAATGGATAGTAAAATACTCAGTGTTCTTAAATAGTGTAGTCTATTACAACACATAAAACATGGAACAGAATGGGAAAATCTAACCTCAAACGGGTGACTTTTCATGCATTTTAATGACTTTATTGCTCATTTGTTGAAGGAAATAGATAGTCTCTGTTGTCCAGAAGGAAATGTCTTTATTATGAATATGTATTTGACCTTCTCCAGATGGTGCAGACTGGTGCTCTGTTGTGTGAGTATCGTTGCCCAGAGCGTTTGGATGTTTGGAGCGTAGGTGACGAAGCATTGAGGATGTGTTATTAGAATAAGGCAACGTTTGCTCACATATCAGACATGACACTTTATTAGGAGTGTTGAGACTGTTCCCACACTTGAGAACGGGGTCTCTTGAAGTAGGGTGACGTATGGCCCTGGTTGCTCATTGGCTGGTGTCATGTAGATCTGTGGACCAATCAGGGTGCCTCTCTCGGGGTGGCTGGACGTCTCATGGTTCGGTAATTCCGAGTCGTGGAATGTAAAACACCTTTGACGTGGCTGTACTGCTGCTGTGCCCAGGGCTTCATCGTCCCTTGGTTGTTTTACTTCAAGTATAACCAACGACTTCATTCTTTTTGAGCTTATCTTTGGTTAGAATGTGCATTTATATTTTCCTTGTCTTTGTGACTAAAGCAGAGTAACTAATAACTTGTTATTTGGATTAATGTTTGGTTATAATGTTTGGTTATAATGTGCCTTTTAGTCTTTGTGACTATAGCAGTGTAACCAACAACGTCACTGCCATCTGAAGTCATCCCTGCTTACAGTGTCCATCAGAATGCAGCTGTGATCTCCCTTGTTGATCCTATAACTGATTGTCGTTTGTGTGTGTGTTTGTGTACATGTTTGTGCTTTTGGTTATCAGTGAACTCACATTGGTAAGGTGAGAGACGTCGGCTGGGGATGAAAGTCCACACACTGCTGTGCTGGAGATGTCACGAGTGTGTGGTGATGAACTAGTGACCCCTGCTAGCGATCTCTCTCATTACTGATATGACGGTTGAGTTGTGTTTTCTTTTGATTGTTTGAAGTTACTTGATAAGGCCTTGTGCAAAATTGTCATTCCTTTAGATTGTGTGATTTAACAGCGTTAAACATGCAATTTACTTTTTGACAACAGACATTAACATGTCATTGTTTTCAATAGTAGCACTTTAATTAGTAATAAATTACGTAAGATATCAATTCATTCATAATAAAAAAATAAGATGTATCAGTGAGGTGACGAAGTCTCTTTTCCACAGGTCACGTGACAGACTCATTCCCAGCGATGCTCCGGAACACTGTTTCAAGATGTGTGTCGACACGGCGGGTGCTTCTCAATGTGCCTTCTCGTTTCCTCGCTCCTCCGTCCTCCGTCCTCCATCCTATGACCCGGAAAGCGATCGAGCTCGGCCATCTCTCTCAATTGCACCGGGAGGAGGCGAAGAGAGAGGAGGCTTTCTGAGGAGTCATGAGCGAGGATACACATGTGTTTCCTTTGAGGAAGTGTTTTATCCACTAAACCTGACGCACCTCCCCCTGCACATCGTCACATCTGTAGATCATATTCAAACATTCATAAATGTGATAATTAATCATTATATTATTATGAATGTAGACCTATTTCAGACAGTAGTTCATATATTAATATAGTAAAAATATGAATATAGTTCATATTTATGTATAACATTCATTTGACATACCTTATATACATTTCTGAGCACTTTTAAGCATGTTTTTGACTAATTTTATTATAGAGGGGATTATGACATCTGTAAAGTATGTATTTAAACTTTGTTTTTATATTTTCAATGTGTACAGTGATGATTAATTGACGGCGCTGTGAAGTGACATTAGAGAGAGCGAGGATATGCCATTTCACATCTTTTAATCTACATATGTGCATTTTAAAACCTTTGGAGTGCAAATGACATAACAATTACTAAAACCATCTCTGTCTTTTCATGCCTATCAGTAATGAAAGGAAACACATGGTCGGTTGATATTTTTATACAAATACTACCAGATTGAAACACAACCTGTCTTTCATAACGGAGCATAATGCATTTGGGTTTGAAATGACATAAAGGTAAGTGAGGGGTAACAGAACTTCAACTGTCCCTTTAACTTCATTGTGTAGCTACAGAAGTTGCAGACACTTGGGTCAACTTAAAAACATATAAAAACAGACGCCAACATTTCTATGATAAAACATTAAACAGTTAGCTACTTACATCTCGCTCTTTCACATTACAAACTGAACTCCAGCTTGACTTCTGTCAATAGCAACTCTCGCCTTTCTTCATGTGATTGGCAGACTCGATCAGACTCTTAAGAGCGCTCTTAAGGTTGCTATGGTGATCTGGATATGATATTCTCGTCTGTAGATATGACTTTAGTTCCTCTTTTAATATACTGGAGCTCCATGAGATGTGTTTGTCTGTTTTATTGTCAGAGCTCATGTCTCCTCAACAGCCGACAGAATTTCAGCTGTCAATCATGTTTGTAACGCTTATCAAACACCACTGATTTTAAAAAGTTACCAGTGTTCATTTTTCACAGGCAGTGGCACATTTTTACCTGTCACAGTCGCTTAGTCTTGCGCCTAAAGACAAAGACATGTATTGTCAGTGTTTGTGGTCTGCTGGAATAGAGAGAGAGAGAGAGGAGGAAGAGCTCATTGTGGTGTTAGTTTCTATCTCTGTTTCAGTTCTGTGGAATTAACATGTGTGTCAGAGAGCAGTTGTTCACATGTTCACAATTTTTTTACATTAATTTGCAAATACTGTCACAATATATATATATATATACATGATCAATTATGTATTTATATACATGTAAATACACACACACACATATATATATCTTGTTGATACGTGATACTTTACATTTGAATGTGCAGACATACTCATTACCATTAACAGAATTGACCATTGTTGCCTACTGTAGATGCATATTGTTTTCACTAACAAATTTCACACGCATTTCATTATTTTAAACATATCTTCAGTTTAACAATATGCCTTTTTTCATTTACCTAAGCTAAGCATCAGAAAACTTCTCTTTCTCACAATAAGTTGTAGGTAATATCAGCCGGATCTGCACTTGAAGTTTTCTCTGGAAACAGTAGACCAAACGAGTAGATGCTCATTTCATTGACTATGATTTAGGAGGACACACTCATTTCAATCCAGGACACTGTTTGGGGTGAATTGTACGTGAATTGGGACGCAGGGCTAGTTGATGGTGTCATAGAGGAAGTGTTTGAGTGTTTAACACAGTGTGTTTGTTGAAGTGTGTCATCAGTGGATCAGGATGGAGTTCACTTCTCTTCTTCTAGTGCTCTGTGAGTATTCTCTTCTTCTTCTCTCGGTGTATTTCACTGATCATCACTTACGGTCACATTCATGTAAAGCATCAAATCCTGTAGTCTTCCTGTATACGTGTGTTTTCATGATGAGTGTAAATCTTTACATCATAATATATGAGTGAATGATCAGTGAGTGTTCAGATAGGGTTTTGTGTGTGTGTGTGTGTGTGTACATCTATCTTTATGAGGACCAGTTTGAGTTTTAGACCAGCGGTGTGAGGACTAGGAGAGTAAAGTGAGCCGGTCTTCACTTTCTGAGACCCCTTTAAAGGGCTGTTTGAGGGTCAACACTTGGTTTAAGGCTTTAGGTTCAGATTAAGTTTAGGTCAGGTTTAGGGTAAAGGTCAGGCACTTAGTTCTGATGGTCAGGTGGTGTGTGTGTGAAACAGAAAAGCATCTGTTGTGTTGTAGGTGAATGAGACTGCTGTGTTACTTCAGTTTGTATTTTTCTTTATTCATGTTGTCCATCAAACATCTGTCAGATTTGTACGTTTAGAAAGTCTGCGATGCACAACAACAGGTGTACATGACAGAAAACAGCCAGTGTCCTTGAAATGTAGTAAAACATCTTTAAACAGCACATGCAGCACAATTCAAAGAAGTGAGATGATAAAGATCACACATCAACTAAAGCATTTCTCTATTCTTCTACAAGTCTATTTGCTTTCATATTTCATGGATTAATTCTGCTTTCTCAAAATTGGCTACTTGCATGTGGTCACCATGTTGGCTTAAGTGGGGTGTAGCGAGTGTGGGCATCTATACTGTACTTCATGTTCACGACTCACGGCACCACACAGTGATAAATACACTGACAAGTGCAGACTAAAAGGGTAAATATATAATGTTATTCCATCAACATTAGGAAAAAGCAACGTGAATATGAGACACGATGACGGTATTGAGTCAATACAATAGTCATGTTTATTAGTGATGATGTTTCACACCAGTCTGATTGATGATTGGACAACAATCTGGAAAAGAAAATGTGTTTTATTATGTATCAGCTCCACGTTTAAACTGTAACAAGTTTTCTTCTCTTGTTCTTTGCAGTGCTGATTTCAGCTGTCGACTCTGAAGAAACTGAAGGTGAGTCACTTTGTTTCATGTATCACATCACATACAGTATTCATAATCTGAGATAGCGGATATTTCATGGTTTATCATTTTATGGGCTTTGACAATAAAACTATAAGATGGTCTGGGGTCAGTC
Source organism: Triplophysa siluroides (assembly GCA_006030095.1). Lineage (NCBI taxonomy): Eukaryota > Metazoa > Chordata > Actinopteri > Cypriniformes > Nemacheilidae > Triplophysa > Triplophysa siluroides. The sequence goes on from VCII01000297.1 coordinate 113,469, forward strand.
AGAATGATGCAAATGAAAGTTGATCGTTTGCATGTGAATTTAAGCCTTGCCAATTTAATTGTGCAAGTGACGTGAAACGTGAAAGATAACTCAGTACATGCACACACTATTAGAGAAGTTTTGTGTGTGCGACACATGTCTAAAATGCACAAGCCCCTCTGACAGTGCGCACGTAAAGAATAAAATAACTTACAAGCCACTGATCAGTACCTCTAACAGCACCTCTGTGGGGTTTAGAAGGCAAATGATGTCTATGGGTGTCACGAACAAGCAGCAGATCCATGTGCAGTAAATGATGTTTAATACTAGAATCCACACACCAGTGTAACTCCAGGCAGGAAACATACATACAGTTATCCACAGCAGACAACACAAGGGCTATAAATACACAGATGAAGGACACAGGTGACAATAATAAATGATAACCAGACAGAGCATGATGGGAACTGGAGTCCTTCACAACATGGACAGAACACTGAGTGGAGTGGCGCCCTCAGGTGGTGAACAGAGGTGGCAGCACCAGAGCGTGACAATGGGACAGAAATGAGGTTGTGACACAAATCAATTCCTGAATAATTCATCAACTGAATTAAACTGAACTTAACACAACGTAATAGAGTCAAACTAAACCAATTTCACACAAGAGAGCAGAAGAGTTCAAATAAGTGTCATATGCAAGAGACTTCCAATCCAGCGAGATTGATGCGAAAGAGAAACTGACTGATGTAAAGCAGTAAAGATACTGAACCCATCAAGTTCTGTTCCTCACACAGCAATCTGACGAAGAAATATGAATGTAGCCGTCTACAGAAGAATGAAGAAACACAAGCATTGAAGTGTTTGTCCATATGGACATTAGATTTAAATCTGTATCTATATATACTGTGTTTATATTTGATCAAATATTGTCAATGTGAGAGTACAATATAAGGGCTTTGGCCACAGTGATAATAAATGCATGTGCTGTCATTCTTTGACGTGCCCTTACGCTGTTCCAAACTTATGGAACACAGAAGGAGAAATGATAAAGAAAAGCTTCAGACGAATTGAATTTATCATGTGGACATTTTATGCTTTTTTGTGGCTTTTTTGAGTTAGACTGTCGTTCATGTGTCAGTTTTATAACTCACTTTTCTGTCCACTGGACACATGCATTACTTAATTGATTAAGGTCTATCAGATGTGAGAATATTCTATAAAAGACATGCATACTGTATATCTAAACATAGAAATAAATCAATAATTTTGTGCAGAGTTTCCTGAAGCAGTTTTGAGCGTTGAGCCTGACAAACAGCTGTTCTCAGGAGAAACTGTAACTCTGAGATGTGACAAACAGACTAAACCAGACACTGAGTGGACATACAGCTGGACTGTGAAGACTGATAACAGGAAAAATCAAAGTCACATGAGGGTTTCTACTCCTGTAGACTCCCAGAGAGACGAGCGTCTCCAGAGAGCTGGATCTCAGTCACAGGTGAAACTGTCCTGTACAAGTATAAAAAGAAAATATTTCTGCATAACTTACAAATGTTCTGGTTGTATAAGAATATCTCTGTTCAGGCTCTTCATCTCGTGGTCTGATGGTCGGAGTGGCTGTTGGATTGAGCGTCATGTTTATGATCATTGTTTTGGTTCTGCTGTGGTTCTACAGAAACATGTTTGTTTAGCAGTGACTGTGAGCAGCCCCAGTGATGTGCTGTGTTCACAGATCGACATCAAGAAAAAGAAACGCAAGAGCAAAGGTAGAAAGAACAAGAAGAGGAAAATGACAAACTTCACGGATAAGTCTTATTCATGACTTTATTCTTTTTTAGACAATGTAAGAGCAGAAGCTGATCTCACCTATGCTGACATTGAACTGAAGCCTAAGAAAGAAGTGAAGAAAAAGAAAGAGAAGAAAGGTTATGGTGATGACACGCTGTATTCAAAGCTGAAGACCAAAGGACATTGAGGTGAGACACATTCAATGATAAATGGCACAATCAGAAAAGCCAATGTATGAAAATAAATGTTTCAAGTTGTTTTATTCATTTGTCTTTCAGATGTTGTTTGTGGATCTTATGATGTGACATATGCTCAGATTTAACACAACACCAGAGGAGAAAAACCAAGAAAGATACAGACATGGGTCTGAATTATTATTATTCAGCCCATGTTTTAGATTTCATTATCTGCCAAATCGAACAAATCTGTCACTGCTCTGCTTTAGAGTTAGATGTTAAGAGCCAGAATGAGTTTAGTTTTAAGTGATGAAGAAAAGAAAAGAGTTTGATCACTTTTGTGAGTACAGCATTTCACCTGAGATGGCAAAACATTTACCAATACTTCATATTTGACAAGTTTATTTTCAAAATGAGATATCTTTTATTTTATTGTGCATTCCAAATAATATCAATCAAACTGCAGCTGGTTTGTTTTGATTTAAGCCATAATAACTCAAGAAATACAGCTAACACAATAAAACGTCTTGGTTACAGATGTAACGTCTTGGTTACGTATGTAACCTCAGTTCCCTGATGGAGGGAACGAGACGTTGTGTCGAGAACGACAGATGGGGTTCGCCCTTGAGAACCAATCAACTCTGACTACTATAGAAAAGGCCAATGAAATTTGGCGAATTAAATTTGCATGCCGGGCTCCACCCCCGGATGCAGCATTCATTTACCTCTTGTTCTGAAGAGCCTGAGAGCCTCTCACGACTGCAGCAGAATACGATACGTGTGTTTGTGGCATAAGGGACACAACGTCTCGTTCCCTCCATCAGGGAACTGAGGTTACATACATAACCAAGACGTTCCCTTTCTGTCGGTCTCTCGACGTTGTGTCGAGAACGACAGATGGGGTTGCCTATGGAAAACGCCACAACGCTGTATCGCGTCACAATCTCTAGCGAAGCGACGGTAACAGGCCTGGTCTCGTCCTTGGAGGAGAACGCATGGAACGTGCGGACTGGGTAGTTAACCGCGAGGTGGAGGCCCACCTGGGGAAGCTCATGGGTTACCATGTGGGGAACCGTTGCCATGAGGGTATATCAGACGGAACAGCCCGGGGGGGTGTTACTGCGTCCGATAGCACTAGGTCCGGTTAGAGCTATCTGTGATAGGTCATATGGTGTCCCGGCCTAAGGGGGAAGGCTGCTCTGCCCAGCCAACCCCCAGGGGGTGCTTGCTTAGTGATGGATGGAATGGCTGTTCTTAACCAGTGTTTGGGTAAGAAGGAAGGTTGGTGAGGTACCAGTTTCTTAGCCATGTGTTGGGTAAGAAGAAAGGTAGATAGCACACTGACCCAACCTCTTGGAGGGTGGGAAGATGCTTGCAGGCGCCCCCCCCGGATGCCAGTCCTACATGTCGCCACGCAGGACGTGGGCTGACACCGGGTTTACCGAAGGTTTAACCCTTGCGAAGGTGTTTGGGCGTAGCCCAACCTGCAGCTCTACAGATGTCTGCTAGAGAGGCGCTTCTGGCAGTGCCCAGGAGGTGGCTATACCCCGTGTGGAGTAAGCCCTCAGTGGGCATGGGAGATTCTGAGATCGGAATGCCGTCGTAACGGCATCCACGACCCAGTGCGCCAGCCTCTGCTTGGAGACAGCCTTCCCCTTCTGCTGTCCTCCAATACAGACAAGGAGCTGGTCAGAGCTACTGAAGCCCTGCGTGCGGTCCAGGACACAACACGGATGGGGTTGGGTCTTCCTCCCCGATGGGGAGCGCCTGCAAGTTCACCACTTGGTCCCGAAAGGGAGTAGTGGGAACTTTGGGCACGTATCCGGGCCTGGGTCTCAGGATAACGTGAGAGTTACCAGGGCCGAATTCAAGGCAATCCGGGGACACGGAGGATGCTTGGAGGTCCCCTACCCTCTTGAAGGAAGTGAGCGCCAACAGGGGGGCCGTCTTACTCAGGTGAGGAAGATCGGAGCCTCTGAGGGCTCTTGGACCCACGTTAGGGTCCCAAGAGGGTATGGAGTGGAGATGAGGCGGATTTAGCCCTCTCGCGCCCCTTAGGAACCTGGTGACCAGGTCGTGTTGCCCTAGAAACTTTCCATCAACTGAGTCGTGATGAGTGGCGATAGCGACTACATACACTTTCAGTGTGGAGGGGAGATGTTAGTCTCCAGTCTCGTGAGAAGGGGAACACAGTCCTGATCAAGCACCTCAGTGGGTCTTTCGTTGAGAAAGACACCAGGAGAGAAGAGGCACCGTCTAGAGGCGTGTAACCGCCTGGTAGATGGGGCCCTAGCCTGGGTGATGGTCTCAGCCGTATAGGGGGAGTAGCCATCTCAGGATCTTCTCGTCCCGTCTAGAGACCAGACATGGGTTTTCCAGAGGTCTGATCTGGGATGCCAGAACGTGTCCTTCCCCTGAGAGAGCAGGTCCTCTGTCAGGGGAATGGTTCAGGGGGAGTTGCTTTCCAGAGCATCAGCTCTGAAGCCAAGTGTGGTTAGACCAGTGCGGTGTAACAAATAACACTTGGTGCTCCTCTTCCCTGACCTTGCGCAGTGTCTGTGCAAGGAGGCTCCTGGGGGGGGAAGGTGTGCTTCCGCCCGTCCCGCGGTCAGCTGTGCGCCAGGGCATCCGTGCCGAGGGGGGCCTCGGTCAGGGAGTACCAAAGCGGACAATGGGTGGTGTCGTGGGAGGCAAAGAGGTCTATCTGTGCCTGTTCGAACAGCACCCAAATGAGCTGGACCGGGGGTGGAGTCGCCACTCTCCGCAAGGCGTATACTGACGAGAGAGCGCGTCGGCTGTCTGGTTCAGTTCGCCTGGGATGTGTGTGGCCTGCAGGGAGCGGATCACCTGCTAACTCCACAGGAAAAGGCGTTGGGCAAGTCGTGTTAGCTGCCGTGAGCGTACGCCACCCTGGCGTGTACGCTACGGCTGTCGTGCTGTCCAGGTGGACCAGCACGTGCTGGCCCCGCACTAGAGGCCATAGCCTTCTCAGCGCAAGCAGCACAGCCCACAACTCTAGGCAATTGATATGCCAGCGCAGACAGGGGCCCGTCCAGCGCCCCGCTACTGCGTGCCCGTTGCACACTGCGCCCCACCCCTGCAGCGAGGCGTCCGTCGTCACCACGACGTGCCTCGTAACCTGCCCGAGAGGAACCCCCGCGAGGAGGTCATGGAAGACCAAGGGGTTAGGGTGCGTCGGCAGGGCGTCATCACCATGCGCCTGCTGCCGGTGTGCCACGCTGTCCTCGGAAGACTTCTGTAGCCAGTGTTGGAGCGGTCTCATGTGCATAAATCCGAGGGGTATACCCCCGCGGAGGACGCCATGTGCCCAGGAGCCTCTGAAATTGTTTCAGGGGGACCGCCGACTGCCTGAAGTGTTCCAGGCAGTTCAACACTGACTGGGCGCATGCTGCGGACAGCTGCGCCGTCATGGTGACAAAGTTTAGTTCCATACCGAGAAAGAGGATGCTCTTCACTGGGGAGAGTTTGCTCTTTTCTCGGTTGACCTGAAATCCCAATCGATCTAGATGCCGGAGCACCAGGTCCCTCTGTGTACACAACAGATCTTGCGAGTGTGCCAAGATAAGCCAGTCGTCGAGATAGTTTAGTACCCGCACACCTTTTTCCCAAAGGGGAGAAAGGGCGGCTTCCACGATCTTCGTGAAGACCCGTGGAGACAGGGACAGACCGAAAGGGAGGACTGTACTGATATGCCCGCCCCTCGAACGCGAACCGTAGGAACGGCCGGTGTCGAGGGGAATCGAGACATGAAAGTAAGCGTCCTTCAGGTCGATTGCCACGGGGCGCAACCCACCGTCTTTCTTGGGAACGATGAAGTGCGGGTCGTGACCCACTGAACATCTTGGTTTTGAGGGACGAACTCGACCCTGTTTTGCCAGAAGGGTGGTGACCTCTACCCGAAGTACGGAGGCGTCCCTGCCTCTGACAGAGGGAGAGATGATGCCCCGAAACTTGGGAGAGTCTCTGGCGAACTGGATCGAGTAACCAAGACGGACCGCCCTCATTAGCCAGCGAGACAGTGTGGGCAGCTCTCGAGCTCCCAGGGACTGTGACAGGGTGACCAAGGGGACGGTCTGCTTCATCATCCCACGGTGGGTGGTTCGTCGGCTGGCGGAGCTACCCTTCTGTCGCGGGGGGTCCCCGGAGGGAAGGTTGGCTCCGCCTTTTTACTGCCTGGCGGGACGCTGCGCACTGTCGGTTGAGAGTGGTGGCAGCTGTCGTGTGTGTACGACCCAACGCCTCGCCAGGGCGTGAGGTCGGGTCGCCGGGCACAGTCCAGTGGAGTGTGCGATCGGCTGCAAGTACACCCGGGGAGAACGGAAAAAAACTCTGCGAGTAAGTGGGGCCAGGCCCTGAAAAGGCCCGGCTTTGGTGACGAGGCAGGAGCGTCCGTACCGACCGATCAGAGCCATGGCTGTGAAGGTCGGGCCCGATGTTGTTCTCCTTGGGGTCTTCCCGTCAGTGTCCCTTCTCGCAAGAAGGTTGCTGACGGGGTGGAGGTTTCCCTCGACCTGCTTCCAGGGTGCCTGTGGGGGCACAGAAACCGGAGACGATGTCGAACGGGTCCTGGGATGCCGGGAAGCAGACATCATGCGAGATCTCGGAGGCCTCTGGGCGGCCGAGTCGCAGCGTGGTGAAATGTGGCTAATCACCACTGTCTGCTTCTTCACCGTCAAAAACTGCTGGGTGCAGTCCTCGACGGTGTTACCAACAACCCACCCTGCGAGACGGATGCACCAACACCTGGGGGATCTCGACGTAGCCTTTGGCTGCCCCACCATCGAGGGAAGTGAGGGAGCCGGAGCTGATTTGACTGGAGTGGGCCGTGAGTGGAGCGCTCCAAGTTTCACACAGCTCCTCATGCACCTCCGGGAAAAACATGGCACCCGGGGTGGGCGCGGTTTTCACCGCGCTCCGACCCCAGGAACCACGTATCCCCGGGTTAGCATGGTGACATCACTTCTGCTTCCTCCTGAGCTCAGAGTCGGATGCCAGTCTCCCTCCGATGCTGCGAGTGACATCTCATCTACGTCACGCATCGTTTCCGAGTGCGTGCCTGAGGATCCGGACGGTATGCCACCGCCGGTTGGGGAACGTTCAGAAGAGCGAATCGGGGTGCGATCGGCCCATGAGCACTTGGCTAGCGGGTTTACATTCGCAGAGTTCCCCATATACATTTACATTTACATTTAGACATTTAGCTGACGCTTTTATCCAAAGCGACTTACAAAGAGTGTAGGAGCAATAAGCGATATGTCATACAGGAGCCATAATACATTAAGTGCCAATACAAAGTTACTGGTTTCAACAAAAGCTAGACCACTACCTGTTGAGAGAAAGGGTTAGTGTGGTTTTTTATTTTTTTTCATTTGTCTGTCAAGTATTCACAGATATATTTGTCTGTCAAGTATTCATATCACTAACGCTGCTAACGTGGGTGGTCATCGGGGCCGTAGCCACAGATGTCACAGCCCGGGTAGCAGCGAAATGGTGACTGGTTCCCGTAGGAAGACAGCCACCCGTGACCGCAACTTCTGAATGACAATCCGCCCGCAGTGCGGGCAGATGTGTCAACGAACGCTGCTTCAGTGTGCTGGACGCCCAGACACCTAATGCAGCGATCGTGTCCATCCCCCCTCCTCGATGAGGGTGCCGCACCCAAGAGAACAGCGGGACATGCCGCGCTGGAAATTGCTCAGTCCTAAAAAGGACTTTTTAGAAAAAATCTCTATCACCTCCGGAATCGCCGAGACGCCCAGGGGAAGGTCGCTGCAGGAAAGGACGATCCGCTGCTTACGTCATAAATCCGGCAATGTAGAAGAAGAATTCGTTGAATTCTTTTTGTTCGTAGTCATAAGCGAAGGCTCTGAAGAACAAACGGTAAGTGAATGCTGCACGCCGGCTTCCTTTTATACCGGACATCCGGGGGCGGAGCCCGGTATGCAAATTTCATTCGCCAAATTTCATTGGCCTTTTCTATAGTAGTCAGAGTTGATTGGTTCTCAAGGGCGAACCCCATCTGTCGTTCTCGACACAACGTCGAGAGACCGACAGAAAGGGAACCAGTGTTAATCAATGTATGTACAGTTGAGGGGCTTGTTAGCCTTATATTTGATGTTATGTCTTTACAGCTAATTATGAAAGAAGGAGAAAGGGCCCAACACACAGCCAGGTCTAGCCAGACAGCACCTCCTGGAGACAATGAATTTTGTTGTGTACTTGTATGAATATGAATTAATAATAAATATTGATGTGTATTGTTGTTTTCTCTTGTATTCTGAAAATAGATGTTTATGAATATGAATGAGCGCTTATTAATTATAAATGTTTTCAGTGAGGTACCATGGGTCTGATGCCCATTCCACCTAAACAGTACATTTTCATGATTTCATTGGAAAGAACTAACAAAATTTGTCGTTCTATTCAAATTTCATGCAAATATCTGATAAAATGAGGAAGTTACAAGCTAAAATGTGTGAATAATAAGCATTTTCGGTCACATCACTTCTATTGTGTTAAATGTTTACTATTTTAATATATTCCCCGTTATAATAAACATCATAACTTTCACTATCCTCGACCTCAACTAATTTTCACAATTCAGGTGTAGTCGTAAAGGGAATTTTCAGCCCTGTCTAGTCATGTGATCCATTTTGAGCTAAGGGGGGTGTTTGGAAATGTTGTCATCATACCTACTGTAGTAATAGGTTATGTTTTATGTAGAACAACAAGTAAAGTAATGAGTAAATAACTATAAAATAATATTATTTTAGACTGTGCTCTTTGTGTTGTCATTATGCACGTTTGGGTAGAATATGTGGTTGTGCGCATTTGCGCGCAACGTTTGTATACTTTATTTGTATCCGAGGATAGTGGGGGTCTCAAGTCACTGGCGCTGTTGGGGTATTCAATTGCATCAGCTTCGTCCGCGATAAAAAGCGCGATCGTGATCTCTTCCATTGCAGACGTTTGCAGTCCAACTACACAGCGAGATTGATTAGGGGGAGTCTGCAGACCTGGTGCATGCAGTTTTACGCCCTATGCAGTTTTAGGACCCTGTTGTTCCTTATTTCTCCAGTAGGGGTCCGCTGTTCATTATGAACCACCAAAACAGACCTAACAGATAACTTCGTCGTCTCGCGAGTTAGAGGTATGGTAAATAATCGTTTTTCTTACTAAGAAATGGCCCAACATGCATAGTTTTTTAACGATTAATTGATATTGTTATGAATTCATTTAAACATCTTAACATATATATATATATGTGTGTGTGTAATTTAAACTCAAAGATAATACAATTAATACTTATTGGCGACAAGGTCAATGTTGTGTCTGGATCAACCTGAGCTAACCACGTGTATGCCAACTCGATATCTCTTACTCATTTTCATATTTATTTTCTTTATAATTTATTCTCATTTTGTCTCTGTAGTCAATGCGAGATGGCCTTTCCTAGTAAGATATTCTTCTGACCCTGTTAACTTGCATTATATATTAAACCATTTTAGTTTAGCTGCACACGTATTCAAGTTTTTATAAAAAAAATCAATAATTGACCAACAACCACAAACATGTTCAAACTCAAATTGAAAACATAAGTCCCATATGGATCTTGATTTGAGTTGTTAAAGAGATGATCCAATAACCTATTGTACATACAATATACCTCTTTGATATTTTCCATTGAATATTTTAACTTAATGATCTGGATTAAAATGTATGTGCACTTTATGTGGGTTTTATCACGTTTGTGATTGTTAGTGCTCAATTGATCGTGTATCTTGTTTTCTTAATAGTAGTTGTTGGCTGGCTAAAATCTCATTTGTAATAATACTTGGAAATAATTAAAAAAATATTAAATTATCATGCAATTGTACTGTCTTGTTATTTCAAAAAGTTTTATAATAATACATCTCTATGAACTTGTATGAATTATACAGCAGGGGCGCAAAACTGCATGCTCCAGGTCTGCAGACTCCCCATATAGGCGAGATTCAGGAAGTGTCCGGCTTGCCTGTATGGAGCGATTTTGACTCTTCCCCTTATTGCAGCCCCTACTCTCGTCTTCCTTAAGGCGAGCCTTATTATGTCTGACATCCACTCCTTCCTTACGTTGTTTTTGGTCGTTCGCATTTCCTGGATAGTTCAGTTGAGGCGGTGCTCGCGAGCAGACCTCTGTGCGTAGACTTGGTGAGCACGCGCACTTTAAATCCACGAGACCACAAGTCGCAAGTTCACATGAAGTGCGCCATTTGGGACAGGGCTCCCCGCAGCACACCGTTTTCAGGAATCTTGTGGTTCAAGCCAGAAAACCGAAGCAAAACGTTGCGCACCGGTTTGAGCTTAAACGAGCCCCTGTTCGAGTTTCACTATTACAGCGTGAGAAGAGTTCGGTCTCGGTTTTCAGCGCTTAATCTGAGAAATGTCCTACTCGAGTACCCCAACACAGTCTCAAGGTAAATATTACTGTTATTTTACCTTTATTTATTTGATTTAGCTACTGGATGTTATTTTCTTTCTGTAAAATTCTGATTATGTTTTACCTTCGATTTGATCGTCTTCTAATCTTGTGTGTGCGCGCCCGTGTGTTGTAGGCTCAAGGAGAGACAAGAGGGGCAGCTTTGATTTTGACAGTCCAAACAGTGAGTTTATATCCACAAAATGCCACAAATGCATTATTAATTGTATTGTGCATAGTATTCATTGCGTTGTCATATTTTTTTAATAGTGTAAAATAATATCATACATTAATTATGTCATGTGTATTATCAATATTTTCTGTTCAGTGTCCATGAGGAGGATGGTTCTGGTGGGGAGAACTGGAGCTGGTAAAAGTTCTTCAGGAAACACAATTCTGGGCAGAAGAGCCTTTAGAGCGGCTAAAAGTGCTTCATCTGTTACTAAAGAGTGCTGGAAGGAGACGGGAGAGGTGTCTGATCATCAGATGGTGCTGGTGGACTGCCCAGGTCTCTTTGACACCTCACAGTCAGAGAAAGAACTCAGAAAAGAGATCAGTAAATGTGTGAACATGACGGCACCTGGACCTCACGCCATCGTTCTGGTCATTCAGTTGGGTCCATTCACAGAGGAGGAGAGAAGATCTGTGGAGAAGATCAGAGCAATATTTGGAGAAGAAGCAGATAAACACACAATCATCCTCTTCACTCACGGTGATGAACTGACAGACAGCATTGAACACACGCTGAGTGAAGCTCGACATGATTTAAGACTCGTCATAGATCAATGTGGAGGACGATATCATGTGTTTGACAACACAAACATCAATGATCGCAGTCAGGTGGTTGAGTTTCTGGATAAAGTTGATAAGATGTTGCTCGTGAATGGAGACGAGTATTACACCAGTGACATGTTTCACGGTGTTGAAGAAATGCTTCTGGTCAAAGAGGAAGAGTTAAAGAAACACTACAGTCAGATTATAATGGACTTAACAGAGAAGTTTAATAAAGAGAAGAAAGAACTGCAGGAGACTATTGAAAAACTCAAACAATCTGACAAGGAAAAGGGTTTGAAAATGAAAGAGTTGGAGGAGTTAGTGAAAAAGAAGGACAGAAGTTTAGCAGAGTTCACACGTTTTTATAAACAGAAACGCAGGACTGCAAGACAAGAGGTGGAAGAGACAGAAGTTAATGAAAACATCCCAGAGCAAATCAGCACTAAACTACGAAAGCTTCGTATGTGACATATACCTGTACAAGATATTATATATTTTTTATTTATGCATTTGAATATATTACAATATCCTTTCAATATTATGCTATCCCGTAATTACTTGGTTTCAAAAGCGGCTGTTTTGTTCCAGTGTTTCGACAATCTGTGCTACCCAGAATGAGCTACCCTCCACTGACTTTAGGTTTCGGATTTGGGTAGAGGTGGAGGGGTTCGTCTCATGTTTTGTATGGGAGGTAGCACAGGTTGTCAGAACACCGGTTTTGTTGTGAGGTACATTGGCCATAAACCATTGACCAGACTCATTATCCACCATTATATTCACCTGTGCTTGTCAGTCTATTTAAAGCCCGGTCTTTCATTCATTTTGTGTGAAGTCTTGTTTGTGTCACTGCAATTGTGAGCGGTTGCTGTCTGGATATCTGTATTTGTCTTGCTTTGGTTTTGTGTTGGATTACTCTGTTTCCCTTTAACCTTTGGATTTGTTTGCCCTGGTTGGACTGATCACCTGTGTTAAGATAAATGCCTGTTTTTGGATTATTACTTTAGATCACCCCTCAAATGATGCTGTATTTGGATCCTATACCTTTGTGCCTGAGCAGTTCGTGAAAATGGAAGTGTAGCATCAGAATGATGGCAAATTATTTTCTTTCGCATATACTGGAATCAAAATGCTGACAATATGGTGACAGCTGACAGTAAGAGAGAAAAATGAGTGTTTAGACACAGTGCTAAAATCATGCCAATGAGAAATAGTTGTGCTGCTTTATTGTGTGTGGCTTCCACCCCAGTGTGTGGAGCACAAAACTTCTGATAGCATTTGATGACTGCTGTCAAGTTTTGTTACCACCCTGTTCTGTGACGCACTATGAGGTGGTTTTAACTGTTATAACTACATTATTGATCAGATGATTTGTTTTTTACAAAGTAATTGTCTGGTAGACTGCTATTCTTTTAGAGGTACCAAGATGCATTTTTATTTGGTCAGCTCTTTAATAATAAACCGTTTTTATATTGTTTAAAACGGACTATTCAAAGACAATTAATTAAATCATTTTATTCTAGTATTCTGCCTATATTATTTATGTTTAATTAAGATTTTGAGACATTATTTTCGTCCTACACTCTAAAAAAGAAAATGGTTCTAGATAGCACTAAAAGTGGTTCTTTGCTCGTAATCATAGGAGACCCACTTTTAGTGCTATATAGAACCATATTTTGGTGCTTCTGTGGTTGTTCAGCAGTTCTTTGGGATGACGGAGGTGCAATAGAACCATACAGGGGCTTAACAGATTCTTTATATGAAAAGTGTGCTGTATCGCACCTCGGTCACCCCAAAAAACCACTGAGGCACCAAGATATAGTTCTATATAGCACTTAAGTGGGTCTCCTATGATTACGAGCAAACGCTTTTTTTGCTATATAGGACCATTTCTTTGGAATTTAATGTGACCCAGAGTTTGTTCATTATTACCAGAAAGAAAAAGCCTCCATAAATTATTTGTTTGTCTGAAGTTTGCTTTTTTTATATTCTATTTGAATATTCTGACACTGTGTGCCTGTTTTGGCTGCTTTCTTCGAATACATTGTTTGTCTTACCAGCCTTATGTTCATGCGAATTGGTTGAGTCTGCTTAAGATTTTTTCCTTCATGTAAACAGTTTCAGTTCCTTGCCACTGTCGTCTTGTCTCGTATTGCTCATTTGTAGACATACAGAGACCATTGAGACCACAGAGAACTTCCTCTTCCTCAGTTTTTATCACTATGCAAATGTTAGAACAATATGACCAGAACATGTTGCTGGATTCAAATCTTAATTACAAGAAACATGTTGAGAAACTGGTGAGAACCATAAAGTATAATTTGTACAATTTTGGCCAAATTAGACATTGTCTTCCAATGAATGTAGCGAAGTCCTTCATGCACGCTACAATTTACTCTCACATATCATACTGCTTAACATGCTGGAGTCAAGGAGGAGTCTTTTTGAATGGACTCGAAAATTTTAGATCAGAAGCCTACTCATTATCACCAGTGTAGGTGAGTGAGTGAGTGAGTGAGTGTTTGTTCGTTTGCGGTGAGACAGCTTATGGCTATGCGAGAGAGTGCAGTAAAGCACACCACGAATAAACACAGAGTCGATGAGTCGCGGAGCCCTGTTGGAGTAGCAGCACGTGAGACAGGTCGATGACCGGCTGCGAGGAGCTATCGTGAGGACTGCGAAAGACTACCGTGAGGGCTGAGGAAACGAGTGGAAACTGACGTGGTTCTTCTGCCGTGAATATATTGCAGGGCCGGCCCGAGGCATAAGCGAACTAAGCGGCTGCTTGGGGCCCCCTGGTCACCAGGGGGCCCCCCAATCGGTTTTATACAATTAAATAACTTAAAACAAGTTATATAAATGAAGGAATAAACAAATTAATGAATGTGAATGAATAAATAAATAAAATGAAATGAATAATTCAAGAAAAGAAAATTCTGATTTGCCGACAACTGCTGCTGTGACTGCTAGCGGTTGAGTCATGCGCAATTGTGCTTAGAAACATTTCGCGTGCATTGACAATTCGCGCCGGCGCGCAAGTGCGTGTAATTAATAAATGAGAAGCCATGTCACAAAAAAGGATGTATCCCTCTGGTGCCGTAAAGAGAAAGAAGAAAAGGACAGAGGAGGAGAAGAAAGAGCAAGATAAAGGTATGTTTGCACTTTGCATGATTAGTGACAAGTTGTGCTCGTGTCACTTGAGGTAGCGGCTAGTCATGACTCGTGATCTTATATAGCCATCACCAGAGCTAACGTTAAATCCCCGCCATCAACAGTGAAATGCTTCGCATTATTAATATACATTTATCTAGGTGTATTTCACGTATTGATTATAGATATCAGTTTAAGTTGGAGAAAACAGCCGAAGGGGAACTTAACCTTCTTAGTTAATGGGATTCCCGCTAGCATTGCTGTGTGTGTTGAAGTGAATGTTAAAATATACCAATACCATGTTGGATGGGGAGATTTCTGTGATGAAAATAGACTTCAATTTAATGGCGAGTGATGTAGCAGTGCTATCCTCATATTTATAGGCTGCAGTAGATCACCATGTTAAGTTTTCACCATACTGCAATTATGCCTCATTTGCCAATAGAATATTAATTGTTAGTGTGGTCACTGGTGTGGAATTGCTTGTTGTGTAAGTAATGATTGCAAAATAAACTCATTCTGCTCGATCAACTATGCACTTATGCAATGCTATTTTTTTTCAGGAACACTGTTGAAGTACTTTGGAGCACAACCAACTCTACCCGGCCCTGATGTTTCATCAAGTGTCAGTGCCTCCACAGCTGATGATACAGCAGGTGAGGTTTTTCTTGATGGCGAATGGTTACATAGCCTGTTAATATGACATGACACATTTAACATAGCTTTTTATTTATTTATTTGTTTGTTTATTTTATCATTGCAGGTTCATCCACTGCAGAGTTACAAGCACCTGAAAGCGAGAAGCAGTTACAAGCACTTACATTCACTGATACATCGGTTTCAACCTCAGCCGGCATGACAGGTCAGTTAATCTAACAGTTTTTGTTTTGTGTTAGCTTTACTGCAATATATCCTGTGTTATGTTATAATTCTATTTTTTTTTATCTAATGTCCCTACAGGTCCTTCTACACCTGCACCCACTGCTATAGATTTCCCAACAGCTCCTCCAATTGACCCTGTTGAATGGTCAGAACTCCTGTCAGACTCAGAAAGGACTGATCTGGTAAGAAGAGGGCCAGTGCCAATAAGTGACACCTTCACCTTCCCCAAGAAATCAGATGGACGAAGCTTTCACTACCACTATACATACAGACAATTAGTTAATGGGGAAAAAATCAAGCGAAGCTGGTTAATTTATTCAAAAAAAAATGATGCGGTTTACTGCTTCTGTTGCAAATTATTCTCGAGAAAGTCCACAAAACTTTCAACAGAGGGACAGCGTGATTGGGTAAATGTAGGTGCTTTGCTGAAACAGCATGAGAATAGTCCAGATCATAGCAATAATATGGCGAAGTGGAAAGACTTTGCCCTCCATCTTTCTAAGCAGAAGACTATTGATGCAACACAAATGGCCCTTTTGGAGGCAAAAAAAAATCGTTGGAGAGATGTTCTCATCCGTTTGATTAGTATCATTCAGTCTTTGGCAGATAGGAATCTTGCACTCAGGGGGTCTGTCGATACTTTGCATCAGGCCAACAATGGGAACTTCCTTAAAGAGGTGGAACTGATAGCAAAATTTGACCCGGTGTTAAAAGACCACATCAGACGAATTGATAGTGGAATACAGCACAACACGTACCTAGGTAAAACTATCCAGAATGAGCTGATAGAGTGTGTCAGTGACAAAATAATTGAGGTAATGGTGACAGAAATCAAGGACTGCAAGTATTATTCAATTATTTTAGACTGTACCCCTGATGTTAGTCACAATGAACAAATGTCTGTTGTGGTGCGCACAGTCACTCTGGGCAAAGCACCAGAAATAAAAGAGCACTTTTTGGGTTTCCTGATAGCTCCAGAATCCACTGGACTGGGTTTGTCCAGTCTAATTCTTAACAGGCTTCAGGAATTGAACATCCCTTTTCAGGATTGTCGGGGGCAGTCCTATGACAATGGGGCTAATATGAAGGGAAAAAACAAAGGTGTGCAGGCTAGGTTATTGGTTAAAAATCCAAGAGCTTTTTATGTGCCTTGCAGTACTCATACCCTAAATCTGACAGTCTCAGATGCGGCTAAAGCATCAACGGATGCTTCTTGTTTTTTTGGAAATGTGAGAAGGTGTACAATTTGTTTGCTGGGTCCACTCAAAGGTGGGCCATCTTACGGAAGTTTGTTGACCTCACCCTCAAGTCCTGGAGTGAGACACGCTGGGAAAGCCGGATAAAAAGCATTGAAGCTTTGCGCTACCAGTCAGAGAAGGTGAGGGATGCCCTGCTAGAAGTTAGAAATAAAGCGACTGACCCTGTAGTGGCTGTTGAAGCCAACTCCCTTGCGGAAGAAATAGGTTCATTTAGATTTCAGATTTGTTGTGTTGTCTGGTGTGACATTTTGTCTAAAATTAACATCACTAGCAAGCTTCTACAGTCAACCAACATGCAGCTTGATGTAGCTGTTAACCTTGTACAAAAGAACAAAGGCGAACTGATCAGTTACCGAAAAACAGGCTTCTGTGATGCACAGACTTCTGCAAAAGAAACTTGTGAGCAGATGAACACAGAAGCAGTGCTGAAAGAAAAGCGATTGCGTTCTACAAAAAGGCACTTTGCCTATGAGGCTGCAGATGAGCCGATAGGGATGCTATGAAGAGGCTGGAAGTGTCCTTTTTTAATGCTGTAGTGGACTGTAGCATTCAGTCGTTGGAGGATAGATTTAAGTCTCTAAGTGAGGTTAAAGAAAACTTTGGAGTGCTGCTCAGTTTTAGGGAGCTAGATCGGAAGGTCCGGAGGGAACAATGTGAGCTTCTTGGGGAAAAACTTTCTTGTGGAGAGGAGACTGATATTGATGGTAGCGCACTGGCCGTAGAGATTGAGAGTCTTCCTGAACTTCCCCAAACTATGATGACCGCCCTTGAGCTTCTCACATACCTCTCACAAAATGAGATGTGTGAGCTTTACCCAAATCTTTGGGTAGCTCTCAGGATCGCCTGCACTCTGCCTGTGACCGTTGCCTCAGCAGAGAGGAGCTTTTCCAAGCTCAAATTGATTAAAACATACTTGAGATCATCAATGGCCCAGGAAAGACTAAGTGGACTTGCAGTTATTAGTATTAATAACAGGGTTGGCCAAGCAATACCATACAATGATGTCATCAGTGACTTTGCCTCCAGAAAAGCCAGGAAGGAACGATTTTGAGATCATTGTTGTACAATTGTCATTGTTGAACCCTTGCTGTTCTTATGTTTGCTTTCATTATTTAAGTATCTATTTTTTTTGTAACATTCTATTTTTAATTGTATGAATGTTTGTCTATTTTGGTTTTATTTAAAAGATTGCACTTTTAATTTACATTTGCAAATTATTTATTTCTTGTTTTGTGAGTGACAGTTTGTATTCAAAAGTTTAAGAGTAAAGTCTTTTATTTAAGTATTGTATTGAGTATTTATTTATTTATTTAGTATTAATACATAACTATACATCACTGTATTCATTTATAATGGAACATTATAGCGTGACATGTGTGTCAATAATCTTCAAGCTCAGGTGACTCCGCGTGCTGGGGAGGGGGGCCCCCAAATCAAATTCTGCTTAGGGCCCCCAAGAGGCTCGGGCCGGCACTGATTATTGCTTGTGATCTTATTTATTGCGCTACACCAAACAAGTAAAAAAAGTAATGCTCATATGCCTGCAGTACATTTACATAAGAGGGCTGCCATAACACTGTGGCGTCTACGAATGACACGGTCGCATTATAGCGCTGTTGTTTAAGGTCAGAACAATGGCTGCGCGTAATATTACGAGGCAATTTTGCAAACATCTAAGTGCACTGTACGTGACAGGGAATGGCGGGTGACGCGAAAGACAACAAACTGTCCAGTTCGATCCCGTTCACACAGCACAGCTTCTCCGCAAATGCGGTTGTGAGTCCCGAAAATGTACAGGTGTGAGTTCGGTTATAGAATACGGTTGTCACACCCTTAAATAACCGAACTGCGTGTGAACACAACAGTATTAAGAACTCAAATACAGGACTGACAACCGTATTCTGGTGCTGTATGAACGTAGCCATTATGTCGTGACTGACAACAATATGTTTCACTTCACACAAAACACATGGCGCTGTCATGATCCTGCCACTAGACTAGAAAATCAAGACAAAAGGAGGCAGAACCATGACAGCAACAGTGCATCATTTCTAATCAGATCAAAATGTGTGAATGAAGTTTTGTGATCAAAGTGTCGCCTCATTGGTCAGAATAATTCTGTGCTGTTTAGATCTTTCTCTCTGTATATTTCACATTATTGGTTAAATTATTTATTACAGAATCACACAGCTCCATTCATTTTAAAATGTTCCACCTTTTTTTTCAGCTTTTCTTTGTCTACATTCTGGTCATTTAAGAGTTGATAGAACTCCTCCAGTAATTTATGTTGGTCTTTAAGTTCTTTCAGATAATTTTGATCTTACCAAAATGATCATTTTTCTCTCTCTGAACTCATTCAACTCTTCTGCTTGTGTTCTGGCTTCATCTTCATGATCCTCCTTCATTTCTTTTCTTGCTCTTTCTCTTTTCTTTCTTTTCTCTTTCTCTCTTGTGTTTCTCTTCTCTTGATCTCTTCTTGTTCTCTTTTAATATCATCAATTCTTTTCTCCCATCTCTTTCTCTCTTCTTCTCTTCTCTCATCCTCTTCTCGTTGTTTTCTCGCCCACATCTCTGTTCTCTCTCTCTCCAGCTGCTCATAATGTTTCATCATGTCATTTTTCTTCTCTTGATATTCTCTCTCTTTCTCTTCTTTCTCTCGTCTCAGTTTCTCTCTCTCTTCTTCTCTCTGTCGTCTCTCTTCTTCTCTCTCTTTCTCAAATGTCTTTCTCATTTTCTCCAGATCATCTTGTTTTTCTCTCAGTTGTTCTTCATGTCTCTCTCTTCTCTTTCTCTCATCTTCCTCTCGTTCTCTCATCTGTCGTTTCTTGTCTTCCTCCCATTCTCTCGCTTGTCGTTTAATTTCTTCTTGAGTGTCTTTTCTGTCATTTTCAGCTTCTTTTATTCTTCTCCTCCATTCTTCTCTCTCTCTCTCTTCTTCTTCACGTCTCTTTTGCGCCTCAGATTCTCTCTTTCTAATCTCTTCTTCTTGTTTCTTTTGTAATTCTGTTATAATCTGTTCATGATGTTGTTTCATCTTCTCTTGATCTTGTCTGTATTTCTCTTCTCTCTTTCTATCCTCCTCTTCTCTCTCTCTCTCTCTCTCTCTTTTCATAAAGTGATGTCTGATGTTTAGTCTCTCTCTTCATCTCTTCTATCTTCTGAAGATGTTCAGCTCTTAGTTGTTTTTCTTCCTCAAATCGTTTCTGTTTCTCCTTTTCTTGTTTCTGCTGTTCGGTTTTCTTTTGCTCTTCAAACTCTTTTCTCAAAGTTTCTTCTTTCTCTATGAAGTTTTTCTCCATCTGCAATCTTTCCTCTTCTACTCTTCTCTTCTCTTCCTCTAATCTCTTCATCATGTTCTCTTTCTCCATCTCATAATTGGCCTTTAATTCCTCATTCTGAGTCTGAATTTCTCTCTCTTTCTCTTTCAGTATCTCCTCCATTCTCTTTTTAATGCTCATCTCTGCCTCTTCAAACATGCTGTTAGTGAAATATTGGCCGTGATTTGTTGTTTTCATCTCTTCTATCATGTTTATCAGTCGAGTCACTTGACTTCTGTCTTGTTCATCTCTGTTATTAAACACCAGGAATCTGTTTCCACAGTCTCTGAGCAGTTTCTTCAGCTCTGCAGATTTATAACTCTTCACATAATCTTCTATAGATTCATCCTTAAGATCATCTCCTCTGGTGAACAGAACGATACTGAACTGTGCAGCTTTAGGACCAAATATCTTCTTCATCAGATCTATAGTGTCTGACTCCTCTCGAGTGAATCTTCCAGCACTCAACACAATGATGAAGACATGAGGTCCAGGTGATGACAGTGACACACATTTCAATATTTCGTCCATCACTTTATCATTTGTCAGCGTTGTGTCAAACAGTCCTGGAGTATCAACAACAGATACTGATCGTCCATCAACTTCACCAACTCCTTTCTCACAAACACTCGTCACTGATTCTCTGCTTAATAGACTTTTAAACTCCTTTCGGCCCAGAATTGTGTTTCCTGTTGCACTCTTTCCACTTCCTGTCCTCCCGATCAACACAATCCTCAAATAATCTGATTCTAATGGACGTGATTCATCAGTGGTCCCATCACATGAAAACAAAATTAATAGATATCAAAAATCTGTGAATCTAAATCTGACACAGTTTAAGAAACAAATATCTGTCTGGAAGAGTTGATTTGATGTCATTTAAAATCTTCTAAAACACAAGATACCATCTATTATTTGTCATAACAAGCAGTCAATATGATAAAATATGGGATTCATTCTCACCTGTTCTGAAGCTTGAACCCTAAGAAAGAAACATTTGATTCAGATGATCATGTGGAACCACATTAAAACGATTATATATTAGTTGATAAACAGTATACTAAAGAGTGTTCACCTGAGTTCTGACTGAGATCTCATGACTGTATTGAGTGTAGTTGAGTTTCCCCAGCGCTGCACATTTCATGTCATATTCAGTATCTGATCTGAGATCAGTCAGAGTCACTGTATCTTCACCCTTCAGCACACGTTCACATCTCCAGTCCGTCTCCTTCTTCATTCTGTACAATAATCTGACTTCTACTGTCTCAGGACACGATGGAGGAATCTTCAGAGTCACACTGTGACCTTTGACCTCTGCTGTGATTGGACAAGCTGGTTTTAATGGAGGAGTGATATAAAGCGCTTTATCACACCCATCATCATACAGAAGAACACATGAACCAGGATGAGTCTCTATTTCTCTTGATGAGACAATAAACTCGGCTGGTTTACGATCCTGTGAGTCCATCAGGTGTTTAAACATCTTCAGGTTGTGTCTCATTGTTGTTTTGATGTCACCTGTGAGCCAAGACTTTATCTTCAGCTCATGTCCAGCTGTATTCTCATCATCATTGTTTTCTGTCCTTGAAGGTGTCAGATAGACCTCTTGTTTAGAGAGAATCTCATCTGTCCAGTTCAATGATGTGAACGTGTAGCTCAACACAGTTTCTACTTTCAGATCCATTAGAATCTTATCTATATTATTTTCTACTTTAGCACCAAAGTCATTGAGTTGTGTGAGCAGTGTTTTCATGACATCAGACTCTTTCTGTCTCTCTGTCAGCCATTGTGTCAGCTCATGTCCTCTGAACGGAGATCTCTCGTGATCTCTCAGAAGATCTGTCAGCGCCGTGTCTTTTATGACGTCTCCGTGAATGTTTGGCAACAGAGAGCCCAGATTCTTCATGAAACTCAGTTTGTAGTTGTGACAGTTTTGTTTCAGGTGATGGATTTGATCATGAAAAGCAGGAAAAGTCAAGGCAGGCGAGTCCATCAGAAGATCGTTGCATCTCATCTCAGTCTCATCTAAACTCTCCATGACTGATTCTACACCTGTGATGAGACTGATGCTGATGTCTTTGTGAAGTTTGACAGTTTTTGTGTGAAGTTTGTCCAGAGGATAAAGCCAAACTCTCAGTGGAACCGCTAGTTCTTGGTTTTCTCCCAACATCTTTGGAAGGTCACTGAAAACCTTCAAAGCATCTTCCAAAGTGGTTGGATTAGACGCTAACTGAAAGTCTCCATAAAATGTGCATGTGAACGTCTTGACTGCGCTCTTCTGAACATTAGTCATAGTCAGATCAATGTTTCCACCCACAGAGATGAACTTTAGTTTATCAAAAGCAGCTTTCAGATGTCCTGAAACCGTCTGTTCGTCTTCATCTGATGAAACCTGTCTGTCAAACACAAAACAAGCGTCCGCTCCGTACAGAACCGCCGTCACCACGTGTGTTGCTGTGTCGTGATCGAACACCTCATGATGAGAGATGTTTCCAGAAGACAGATGATTCATGGTAAGTTGTGTAAATCTGCTGGTTGAATGATAATATAGTGTCAGTCTCTGTTGTCTGAAGGACGTCTTGTTGTCATTGAGATATTTAGCAGCTCCACTGACATCAATGAGTCCTCCTAAAAAACTCAGTTTCATTCCACCATCAATGTTGAGTAATCTGGATTTTTCCTCAATGGAGTCTGAAGTTGTGACTTTATAATCCGTGTTATGTGAGGATGAGATGTAATACTCTGCTGTAGATGATCTTTATCCCACAGTGTGATTCCTGGAAGAGAAAACAAATAAAATTCATGCATCACTTATTTATGTATCACTTCAAATGGGATTTGGCAGACATAGTTTTATAAAGTAAATGTAAAGTGCCTCTTTGTATTCTGTTTAGATCATGTGATTTAGAGTTTATTTTGCTGTATTATGCACTTATTCTGTTAATAAAACTATACTGGTGGTGGGTTAAGTATAACTGAAAAATCCCCTTATTATAATATAATAGATAACATAAACAGAGGCGAAACAAAATGACACCAAATTTTCCTCACCCTCAAGGCATCCTAGGTGTATATGATTTACTGTATTCGTATGAAAGAAGAAATTCATATTCATCTATGATGCCTTGAGTGTGAGGAACATTTGATGTATGTACATGTATATGTTTAGTTTGCCCCTGAAATATCCCTTTAAAGTGAGTGTGTGATGAGGTTGTGTTTTTGTACCTGGTATTAAAGCATCTCTCCTGCAGTCATACAGCATCCCCAGCTGAAAGGGTCGCCCGAGAGCTGCTGTTTCTATCACGTCCACACCCACTGAATCCATCCTGACCACATGAGAAGATCTGAATAATGTGTTGACACTGAAAGAGTGCATTATCACTAATCGAATTCTGAGACATGTTGAATGTTGTTAAGCCATCACATCACATAAAATAAATTCCTTCTTATATTAAGAAACAGGTCCGGTACTAGACTGACTCGAGGGGGAGAATCACATGTTCTTGTTGGAGAAAATGTTATTCTATTTAGTCATAGTTCATTGCATGCACAGTTTTATAAATGTTCTGTGATTCATTTGACAGATCATTATTTAAGAGATCATACATCAAAGAAATGATCCCCCCAGACCCAGCCCTGGTAAGAAACATCCTAAATGTTTCATTTTGATACTTTCTTACTGAATTATTTCTTGATAGTTTATTTCTGTCATAACCTGCATAATGGCACATATTATTCACGCATTCATTCATCACCAATAAAATATTTTTTTTTTCCATCACTGATGTTTACGGGATCTACCTTGATTTACTGACCATTCTACCTTCTAACTTCTTTATTTATAGATTTCACAACACACATCTGGCAGACGTCTATTTGATGTTTCCATTTACATCTCATCTGCAATACATCTTGAATGAATTGCCAGCACGGAACCCACAAAGCTGTAAATTCTGTTAATTTCACACAATATCAACATCTGTACAAATCCATTTTGAATGACTTGCTAAAGGAGTTTCAGGAAGTTTTCTGTTGTGAATCCTTTTGATTTTACAGAAATATTACGATGTTCATTAGCAGGAGAGGTTTACTCACCTTTCAGCAGATGTAGGTTCAGAACAGACTTAAGATGTCTTCTTCCACTAGACTTGTCAATTAAAGTAAGATATGTTTAAAGTGTTGGTCTTTCACAAACCACCGTCTGAACTGTCTGAAACTTGATTCAAACTCTTTCACTTTCATGTTAACAGCAGATAAACTCCTCCCACTACTGTTTCAAAGAAAACCATCAGTTGTTGTAATCCATTTTAGCTCAAAACTGTCCTCCAAATTTGAATCTAGCTACACATAATCCAGTTTAAAGAACGTCTGGTTACTCACAAACGAAGAATTCGATAAATGGGACAAATACCCATCAGAGATTAAGCACTTAAAATACAGAAACGAGACATTAAATTACACATGCACGTAAAAAGCTGCTTAAAATAAGATGCAAATAAGAGAGAGATGGTGATGGCCTAATGGTATTCTTGTTCTAGTGTCTTCTGTTGGTAGACCTGTCTTTTCTCTATGTATGAATGTTTGTGAAGTTCTGGACAGGAAACAAAGCTGCACCAGAAACAAACGAGACACAGAGACTATGCACTTAAAGTATGTCGTGTTTTTGTAAGTGAAAACTACAAACATTTTAGTGTGTAGCAAAACAATGTGCACACACCAGGACATGCAAACAGGAAACGGATGTGGCTGTGTTGCCTTGACAAAATTGTGGCCAATAACTGTAACACACATCAACATACAGCTCTTCTTTCCATTTATTCAAGTCAAGTAAACTTTATTTATACAGCAGTTTTTACAATTTTCATTGTTACAAAGCAGCTGTACATAAACATATTGACTACAAGCAAAACATTTAAAGCTCACATTAAAGATAAAGGAGAGAGAACACAGGTCAAATATTAAACAGACTATAAATGTCTATATGCAATATTAATTATGTAAAACGAATTCTAAAGCAGCCCCCCCGGCCAGGCAAATAGTGCAAAACAATATGCAAACGGTGGCGAGGAACCCAAAACTCCAATCGAGAAAAAAAACCTCAGGAGAACCCAGGCCCAACCAGGGGATTCCAGTTCCCCTCTGGCAAAAGCTGCTGCCTCTGCACAAGCTCAACAGTGCTTGCACAACAAGGCTACATAAAAAATAATTCCTTGGAACAAAGAGACATGACTGGCTGAGAGTAGAGTACTGTTCTGCACTCTTTGATGCAACAGGCACATCATTTGTTGTTGGATGTGTTTCTGGTTCCGGTTGATCTAAATAATGCAGCCTAAATCCTCTGAGGATTAGTATTATAGAAGTGTAGTGTATGCAAGATTAAAAAGATGCGTCTTTAGTCTAGATTTAAACTGACAGAGTGTGTCTGCCTTTCCGGACAGTGCAGGGAAGAATATTCCAAAGTTTAGGCGCTAGATAAGAAAAGGATCTACCACCTGCACTTGATTTTGAAATTCTATCTAGTATTACCAACTGACAGGACGCCTGAGAGCATAATGCACGTGGAGGATTGTAATACAAGAGAAGTTCATTCAAATACTGCGGCGCTAGACCATGTAGGGCTTTATAGGTAATAAGCAAGATCTTAAAGTTAATGCGATGCTTTATAGGTAACCAGTGCAAGGTTGACAGAACCGGGGTTATATGCTCATACTTTTTTGTACGTGTAAGAACTCGAGCTGCCGCGTTTTGAACCAGTTGGAGTTTTTGTAATAGGCCTGCAGGGCAACCACCTAAAAGTGCATTACAGTAATCTAGTCTCGATGTCATGAATGCATGAATTAATTTCTCTGCATCTGACAGTGACAGCATATGACGTAGTTTAGATATATTCTTAAAATGGAAAAATGCAATTTTACAGGTGTTGGCGACATGGCTCTCAAATGACAGAGTACTATCGAATACAATGCCAAGATTCTTAGCTGACGACGAGGATTTTGTGGACCATCCGTCAATAGTTAAGCAGTATTCTTGGTTGTTACGTATGGCGGTTTTTGGTCCAGTAAGTAACACTTCTGTTTTGTCCGAGTTCAGTAGTAAAAATTGTTACTCATCCAGTTTTTTAAATCAACTATGCATTCCTTTATTCGATGGAACTGCTGGGTTTCATGAGGCTTCGAGGAAATATAAAGTTGAGTATCATCAGCATAACAGTGAAAGCTAATTCCGTGTCGCTTTATTATATCTCCTAGAGGTAGCATATATAATGCAAAGAGCAGAGGCCCTAAGACTGAGCCCTGTGGTACACCATACTGGACTTGCGATTTGCGGGACACCTCATTGTTTATTGCTACAAATTGAAAACGGTCAGATAAATAAGACTTAAACCATTTCAATGCTATTCCATTAATGCTGACGTACTTTTCGAGTCTGTGTAGGAGTGTGCTGTGGTCAATGGTGTCAAATGCAGCACTAAGGTCTAGCAGCACCAATAACGAAATACAGCCACGGTCAGACCCTAAAAGCAGATCATTTGTAACTCTGATCAAAGCAGTCTCTGTACTGTGACATGCTCGAAATCCAGACTGGAATTCTTCATTAATGTCATTCCTTTGGAGGAAGGTTGAAACTACTATTTTTTCAAGAACTTTAGATATAAAAGGTAAATTCGATATAGGCCTGTAATTCCCTATTTCTCTTGGGTCGAGTTTGGGTTTTTTGACAAGGGGCCTTATAACAGCTACCTTATATGTGTCATGTGTGCTGGCCAAAGAGAGCGTACTCCAAAGGGTAATCCAGCATTGAATATAAAATCAAACCGCAAACAGGGACCCAGGAACACAACACACGTTACCATAAACAATAGCTGACAAGGAATACAATCAAGGGGAGAACATAAATACGACAGATAACGAGGGTTAAACAGGTGCAAGGGATTAACTAAATGAGACACAGGTGAAAACAGGTGAGGGACTAATTAACTAATAATGAAATCAATCACGGGAGGAAAAATCCAAACAAAACATAAAACAACTGTGACAATATGCTTTAGGCACATGTCCTAATGTCAGAGATGAGTTAATAATACTAAGAAGAGGATCTATCATTTCCGGGAGCATTTCTTTCAGTAGTTTTGTAGGTATGGGGTCTAGCACGCATGTTGTTGATTTTGATGATCTAATGATTTTAGACAGTTCATCATGATCTACTGTAGAAAATAATTGCAATTTCTCCTTAGGGGTGCTGTAGTTACAGGTTTCAGTTCTGGTTGCATTGTTATAATTTTTCTATATCCAGAATCTGAAGTCGCTAACGACTTATTTTTTGTTAATTTAACCATTGTGTTAAATTAAAACCAAGGGTTGTGATGGTTTTCTTCTATTAGTGATGATAAGTAGGCGGATTTAGACGTTTTATGGCATTCCTGTATTTTCGAGTACTATCTTTCCATGCCGTACGAAATACCTCTAAATTAGTTTTCTTGAAGTTGCGCTCCATTTTCCGGGTCACTTTCTTTAGAGTGTGTTCATTATACCACGGTGTTCGTCTGCCTTTTTTAATCTTCTTTAAACACAGTGGAGCAACTGTGTCTAATGTTTCCGAGAAGGTGGATTAAAAATGTTCAATAGTAGTGTCAAGATCTTCACCATTTTTTAATGCTGGAGATTTGTGAAGTGAAGCAAACATAATATCAGATAATGATCCGAAACCCAAATGCATAAATGTGAAATGTGAATGACCTTGCCTTGCCTACCTTGCCGTGTTTGTAGATATTGTGTCATTATTTGTATTTAATTCATTTTTTGCCCCCTCGTGGGAAGTGTTTTAATTTGAATTCCTTCTTTTTGTTACCGTATTCCTAGTTTGTGTGTTGTTGTTATTATCCCCATTGTGGTTCTTTTATTTATTATTATTAAAGTCTCGTTTTTGTTAACCCCTTCACTGCTGCCTACGCTTGTAATAAAATAGCGCTCCTTATAAAAATAAAATAAAACTATCTTCATTAATAAATTCACTGTACTCTATAAGATCTAATACAAGTCGAATATTATTACTAATATATCTTTCCTTTTACAAATCCTGATTGTGCCTCATTAATAATAGATTCTAGTCCTGATTTTAATCGTTCAGCTAATAATGAAGCCATCATTTTACTATCATTGTTAATTGATAAAGATGTATCAAATGTCCTATTGGGCAATTCAACTGTGCTGAAATAGTGGGATTATAACAACTACGCTACAGGACAGTTTTGATCACGTCGACTGGGATATGTTCCGGACTGCATCCGATGACGACATCGATGTTTATGCAGACACAGTCACGTGCTTCAACGGAAAGTGCATAGAAGATGTTGTACCAAGCAAAACAATCAAAACCTCTCTAATCCGAAACTGTGGATTAACGCTGATGTTCGCTCAAACCTACGACCTTATTTCCCGTAATGCGGATGATTACAAACAAGCCAGCTACGTCCTCCGCAAAACTATCAAGACCACAAAACACCAATACAAAGGAAAGATTTAAGCACAGTTCACCACATCCAACTACAGAGAAATGTGTCAAGGACTAAAAAAATCACGGACTACAAGGATCACAAACACCCTGCTACAAACGCCACCTCTCTGCCTGATGTGCTCAACACCTTCTACGCTCCCTTGGAAGTCAGCGGCTCCTCCCACACACAGAGCGCTCCGGCGGCCGAGACTGCTGATGCTCTTCCACTCTCCAGTCTGTAGCAGGCGAGACGGCATTCCTGGCCATGTCCTTGAAACATGCGTTCACCAACTAACTTAGAAAAATACAAAAGTTTAATATAAAAGAATCCCACAATCTAAAGGGAGGACAATTTTGTACATGGCTTTATCAAATAACTTCAAATCAAAAGAAACGCCAATTCTATCAGTAAGGAGGGAGAGATGGCCAGCTCGGGTCGCTAATTCATCACCCCATTCCCGCTCAATACACCACACTCGTGATACACGGTAAGATCTCCAGCACAGCAATCTGTGAATTTATACCCCCAGCAGCGTCTCTCAACTTCCCAATACTGAAATTAAAGAAAGAAAGAAACAAAACATACACAAAGAAAACTAACTCAAATAACAAAATTAATCAAAACATCACAACCAATAAACAAAATCGTAAGCAGTCAGTATTAAATGGACACTGTACTGTATTCAATGAGGAACAGTATTATTTAAACACTATTCTTCATCAAATTTGTAAAAATGATCATGAGCTTTGATCACAATTATAAGCAATCTATTCTCCACCACCCTTTGTAAGGGAAAAAAATATCAGCCCAAATTGGGATGAATTCAATTGATTATGATCAATTATAATTATTCCATCCATCCATCCATCCATCCATCCATTTTCTTCCGCTTATCCGGGGCCGGGTCGCGGGGGCAGACTTCCCTCTCCCTAGACACTTCCTCCAGCTCTTCCGGGGGGACACCGAGGCGTTCCCAGGCCAGCCGGGAGACATAGTCCCTCCAGCGGGAAGATGTCCAGGGGGCATCCGGAAAAGATGCCCGAGCCACCTCAGCTGGCCCCTCTCGATGTGGAGGAGCAGCGGATCTACTCTGAGCTCCTCCCGAGTGACCGAGCTTCTCACCCTATCTTTAAGGGATCGCCCAGCCACCCTGCGGAGGAAGCTCATTTCGGCCGCCTGTATCTGGGATCTTGTCCTTTCGGTCATGACCCACAGCTCATGACCATAGGTGAGAGTAGGAACGTAGATTGACCGGCAAATCGAGAGCTTCGCCTTGCGGCTCAGCTCCTTCTTCACCACGACAGACCGGTACAGCGACCGCATTACTGCAGAAGCTGCACCGATCCGTCTGTCAATCTCCCGTTCCATCCTTCCCTCACTCGTGAACAAGACCCCCAGATACTTGAACTCCTCCACTTGAGGCAGGAACTCTCCACCTACCTGAAGTGGGCAAGCCACCCTTTTCCGACTAAGAACCATGGCCTCAGATTTGGAGGTGCTGATTCTCATGCCAGCCGCTTCACACTCGGCTGCAAACCGTCCCAGTGCATGCTGAAGCCAGCGGCCAGTGCATGCCTGGTCTGATGGGGCCAGCCTGACGACATCATCCGCAAAGAGCAGAGATGAAATCGTGGGGTCCCCAAACCCGATGCCCTCCGGCCCCTGGCTGCGCCTAGAAATTCTGTCCATAAAAATTATGAACAGAACCGGCGACAAAGGGCAGCCCTGCCGGAGTCCAACATGCACCAGAAACAAGTCTGACTTACTGCCGGCAATGCGAACCAAGCTCCTGCTCCGGTCGTACAGGGACCGGATAGCCCTTAGCAAAGGGTCCCGGATCCCATACTCCCGGAGCACCCTCCACAAGATGCCGCGAGGGACACAGTCGAATGCCTTCTCCAAATCCACAAAACACATGTGGATTGGATGGGCAAACTCCCATGAACCCTCCAGCACCCTGGAGAGGGTATAGAGCTGGTCCAGCGTTCCACGACCGGGACGAAAACCACACTGTTCCTCCTGAATCCGAGGTTCTACCATTGGCCGGATTCTCCTCTCCAGTACCCTGGCATAGACTTTCTCGGGGAGGCTGAGAAGTGTGATCCCTGATAGTTGGAGCACACCCTCCGGTCCCCCTTCTTAAAAAGAGGGACCACCACCCTGGTCTGCCAGTCCAAGGGCACTGTCCCCGACCGCCACGCGGTGCTGCAGAGGCGTGTCAGCCAAGACAGCCCCACACCATCCAGAGACTTGAGGTACTCAGGGCGGATCTCATCCACCCCCGGTGCCCTGCCACCGAGGAGTTTCTTGACTACCTCGGTGACTTCAGCCCGGGTGATTGACGAGTCTGCCTCCGAGCCCTCAGCCTCTGCTCCCTCAATGGAAGACGTGACGGCGGGATTGAGGAGATCCTCGAAGTATTCCTTCCCGATGCCCGATGATATCCCCGGTCGAGGACAACAGCTGCCCCCTCCACTGTAAACAGCGTTGGTAGGGCACTGCTTCCCCCTCCTGAGGCGCCAGACGGTTTGCCACAATCTCTTCGAGGCCGACCGATAGTCCTTCTCCATGGCCTCACCGAACTCCACCCAGGCCCGAGTTTTTGCCTCCCTAACCACCCGGGCTGCAGTCCGCTTGGCCTGTCGGTACCTGTCTGCTGCCTCGGGAGTCCCACAAGCCAGCCAGGCCCGATAGGACTCCTTCTTCAGCTTGACGTCATCCCTTACTTCCGGTGTCCACCACCGGGTTCGGGGATTGCCGCCTCGACAGGCACCGGAGACCTTGCGGCCACAGCTCCGAGTGGCCGCGTTGACAATGGAGGTGGAGAACATGGTCCACTCGGACTCAATATCTCCAGACTCCCTCGGGATCTGGTCGAAGCTCTGCCGGAGGTGGAAGTTGAAGATCTCTCTGACAGGGGATTCGGCCAAACGTTCCCAACAGACCCTCACAGTACGTTTGGGTCTACCGGGTCTGTCCAGCTTCCTCCCCCGCCATCGGATCCAACTCACCACCAGGTGGTGATCAGTTGACAGCTCCGCCCCTCTCTTCACCCGAGTGTCCAAGACATACGGCCGTAGGTCAGATGAAACAACCACAAAGTCGATCATCGACCTCCGGCCAAGGGTGTCCTGGTGCCATGTGCACTAATGAACACCCTTATGCTTGAACATGGTGTTCGTTATGGCCAAGCTGTAACTAGCACAGAAGTCCAATAACAGAACACCACTCGGGTTCAGATCAGGGGGGCCGTTCCTCCCAATCACGCCCCTCCAGGTGTCACTGTCGTTGCCCACGTGGGCGTTGAAGTCCCCCAGCAGAACGACGGAGTCCCCAGTCGGGCGCTTTCCAGCACCCCTCCAAGAGTCTCCAAGAAGGCCGGGTACTCTACACTGCCATTTGGCCCATAGGCGCAAACGACAGTGAGAGACCTATCCCCGACCCGAAGGCGCAGGGAAGCGACCCTCTCGTTCACCGGGGTAAACTCCAACACATGGCGGCTGAGCTGGGGGGCTATAAGCAAACCCACACCAGCCCGCCGCCTCTCACCATGGGCAACTCCAGAGTTGTGAAGAGTCCATCCTCCCTCGAGGAGAGTGGTTCCAGAGCCCAAGCTGTGCGTAGAGGTGATCTCGACTATCTCTAGTCGGAATCTCTGAACCTCACGCACAATCTCAGGCTCCTTCCCCGTCAGAGAGGTGACGTTCCATGTCCCTAGAGCTAGATTCCGCGTCCAGGGATCGGGTTGTCGAGGCCCCCGCCTTCGACTGCCGCCCGATCCACTTTGCACCGGCCCCTTACGGTCCCTCCTGCAGGTGGTGGGCCCACGGGAGGGTGGCCCCACGTCACTCCTTCGGGCTAAGCCCGGCCAGACCCCATTGGGGGGGGGCCCGACCACCAGGCGCTCGCATACGAGCCCCAACCCCAGACCTGACTCCAGGGTGGGGCCCCGGCTGCGCCATGCCGGGCGACGTCACGGTCCTCGAATTTTTTGTCGTCATAAGGGATATTTGAACCGCTCTTAGTCTGAGCGGTGCGCAATTATAATTATCTGGATCAAAATTCATGATGTGGGGAAATCACTTAGCATTACGAGCAGGCAGCAAGAATCGGCATGTTTAGGGACTCCGGATTATGAGCATGAACTACAAACAACGCCACGTGTGAAATAAAACAGGACTTTATTACCTACTAATCTAACATACACACACATACAGTTAAGCGTTGGAAGAAGGTTGAAGTTGAAGCAGAGAGAAGAACAGAGCATGGATTTATGGCAGTATATGATATTCAGAAGATCAATAGCCTGAACAAAACATCAGTTTCTTCTTGTAAAGCACCTTTGTTAAAAGGATTAATGATGCTCTATGCATCCATTAATAAGACTAAGTTTGATACTTGCACGTCTTGCCCATCAAAAGAAAGAAAGTGTCCTGATGCAGTTTGTTGAGTCTCAAGTTGATCTTGGCTGATGTGGTCAGAGGGAACTAGTTTTATGCAGTGGATCTGTATCTGGAAAGACGAGGCCGCAGCCTGGCACAAACTTATGGGTACGGGTGAAGTCTTCTTCTAGTCCATCCTTTAGAGATGCAGGGTGATGAACCCCTCTGAATCGAAAAACCCGAAGCGAACGAACTACGAACAAACTAGAAACACCCGAAAACCTGAAGAGAGAGCAGAGAGAGCGAAGAGAGGAAGAGACCCTTCTCGTGGTCTCTTTTAAACTGTAAGGACGTCACATCCTACAGACCTGACTGATCCAATCAGGAGATGGCAACTTTGGAGGGAAAGTCAATGGTCTTTGTCTTTCAGATGGTGTTTTGCATGTGAAAGCTGATTGGAAGTTCACTAAGAAAACTTCTAAGAGTTTGATAAAACTAATATGAAAAGAGTTACCAAAACACAACAAACATCAACATTAAGGACGTCACAAATGTAGCTCATAGACACCAAACATGATCTACATATCATCTTGGTTAAATGAGTTACTACATATCTAATAATTCCAGTAGTTATACACTCATTCATGGATACTTTGGATTAATGTTTAAAACAGACATAACAACAAGAACATCAATACACGGAAAGGTTATAAATGAGTGTACGTACATTTCTTTATTGATGTATTTAGGATTGTGTCCTATGTCTTTCCCCAAAGTGAGTAAA
This sequence comes from Triplophysa siluroides, assembly GCA_006030095.1. NCBI lineage: Eukaryota > Metazoa > Chordata > Actinopteri > Cypriniformes > Nemacheilidae > Triplophysa > Triplophysa siluroides. The sequence continues at coordinate 146,927 of VCII01000297.1, forward strand.
GAGAGTTCAGCTCCCTACATTCCATTCGGTCGTAAAATACACACATTTGGTGTGGGTTGCTATGGTCACCAGAGATCTGGCCTGCCTAGGTGTTAGTTGCAGATTGGGGGTTTACCCCCTGGCGACTAGCTTGCTGGTTGGGTGAGGGGATGTTTTTTTTATACTTAAGAAATATAACTAGTTATTGCGTGTCTGATTGGTCTCAGTCACTACAACACGGAAGCTTACAGCCACCCGCCCATGTACATCGGAATGACTTCGAATAAACAAAACAGTAGTTGTTTGTACTTGGATTAAAACCATCAAGAGATGATGTAGAGCAGAACACAGCACGTAAAGCAAAGCAAAGCAGCAGTGCAGCCACATCAAAGGGGTTTTATATTCCACGTCTCGTGATTTAATTACCGAACCCTTAGACGTGCAGCCACCTGCCGAACATAAAATGTACAATAAAGTACATGCAAATATATCTAAATATAGAGAAAGCAACTTGCATACATACCAAAGCAGATACATGAAATTATCTCCTCCGGTATCAATCAGTCCTGGGAGGGTACAGCTGCCTAACACAACTACTAAGCATGTGCAAACAATCAGTCTCTCGGCTCCATAACTAACAAAGATTTCCGGTCTCGCAAAACCCACCTGTAGCTGTTGTAAGAGCAGCACCACACAGCAGTCAGAAGATCAGGGGACAACTCCATCCTACGTCAACGATTACAGTATTAAATAATCTAAATCTAACTTGTGTAAACGTGCAGCTGAACACCTACCAATCAGTCGGAAACGCGCTTCCTCAACGGAAGATGGTACCAATGACATGACGCTTCCCAGGCACTACCCCACTAGAGCCTTTATACAATATAAAAAGCCCCCTGATAGGTCCACAGATTTACATGACCCCAGCCAAGGAGCAACCAGAGTCATAAGTCACCCTACTTCATTTATATCTTGCGTGGGTATCAAAATCTTGTCGTTAGATTATAAATCCCCTGTTAAGAACACTGGACTCAACCATCAATAGTTCACATTACTAAAGCGGAGGTTGTTATGTCAAAGAATTTGTCCAATGTTAGCACTGCATAAAGTGTTTTTATAAATGTAAAGCTCTTGGCCGTCTACATACATAAGATGATATATCAAATGTACCTGCTGGCTGGAGTTTAATGTCATCATCCCAGTAGATGTCCCTGTCCAACTTCTTATGGTGAGAAACAAAGTTTCTCTAAGTTACCCTGTGCGAGCCCTGTGAAATAATGTAGACACTGCTCTTTGACATTATGCTGTTTTAAATTACATTAAAGTATTATAACGTCCGTTTAAAAGTTTTCAAGCTAACTCGGTAGTGCTAAACAAATGGGATTAAGCGGCGAACCAGAAGTCTTTTAAGCATCAGCCCTATGCGCATACACAAGGCATTATGGGTAATTTCGCGCATTGAGAAAAAGGTGGATAGACAAGCTCAGAGAAGATGGAGACACAGATGATCACAGCATAAATAAATCTTGTTGCAGACTTATTGCAAGGTATGTTCAGTGCATAAAATACATATCCTTTATTTGTACCTTATCGTCTTAATGGCTAATGTGGCCCATGGTTGCTTAACAATGACAGACGCCAGGAGAGTGCAAACTCCTAGGCGCTCTGAAAAATGGAGAAAGTAGTGTGACTTTCATTTTCCACACGGTTTTTGACACGAAATGTGAATCGCCCCTAATTCGGTTTTAAAACGATTGTTTTCGCTTTTACAGTAGTTAGATCTCTTGACAAGACCTACATGTCTGTCTCTATTAAAATTGATAAAGTGTGCAGAATGAGTTTGTAGGTAGTGTTAGAGTGTACCAGTGAAGGCTGCGCACTTCGAAGGCATTATTTGAAAGCTGCATACGTTTATTAGTTTTAGGTTTTATTTCAGATAAGCAACTATAGTATTTCAAGTGGCCTTGACTACAGCCCTAACCTTCCATCAATGATGAATAATCCCAATGATTTTTTCTATAAATATTTTATTTCTGAAAATAGTATTACTTTATTGTTTTTAATATAAAAGCAAATAAGCTGATGTCACCCGAAATTAATAAAGAAAAGAAATACGTATTTTTGGATGTTATATATTGGTGTCATAGTTCCGCCATCTTGTCTTGTCTATTCTTGGTCTTGGGGCAGAAACATGACATAGTCTAAGGTTCTTTGTGGAGAGAGAGGTTGGACCTTAGAGATCCTCTCTCTCTCTCTCTCTCTCTCTCTCTCTCTCTCCGTGTCTGGTCGGTGTTTCCCGCCCTTTTGTCTCGATAGCCTTCCCATTAGTGTTTCATTACCCACACCTGTTCATTACCCACACCCAAGTATTTTTTATTGAATTTCAATAAATAGTCTTAAATTAAAACATTTGTACAATGTGCACAGTGAATATTCCAAGTAATATAACTTTAGAAGTTATTGATTGTGACAAATATGTTACATTACCTCATCTTACAAAGGTGAAATATTATTTGCGGGTTTCCTGGATGAATTACATTTCCCATAATGCATGTTTGCCCGGGACACTGACCATGGAGGAAGGTCCCTAAGTCTGAACTCACTGACCGTGGAGGAAGGTCCCTAAGTCTGAACTCTCTGGCCGGGGCAAAAAGCATAACTTTATCCCTGCTTCCCGGTTTCTGCCAGTTGTTGTTTTCGCTGTTCTCCGGTAATGCAGATGTGTGCTGCGAGTACACTTATTTCAATAAGTGACCGCGTTACAAAGTCAATATTTTACGTTGTCGAGCTGTGAACTAAGTGTGTGCTAACGTGAAACGAACAATGCTAAACAACATAATGTGAGTGTGTTATCATGATGCTTACCAGCCCTGTGTTTGTATTTCTTCGTAGGCTCAAATTGTGAGATCATCCCTAAATCATTTTTACAGTTCAGGTAGGATGTATTATGAAATAGTGTTATTAACACTTGGTTTTATTCTATGTGTTTCCACATTAATTATTTTGCTATTTCATTAAATGTTATTTTATCTCAACTGTGGGGTCCAGAGGACGATCACTTTAACACTTGAGTTGTTATTCTGCAAACTGACATGTAGAAATTACATAAATGAAAAGGTAAGTATAAAGCATTCCACTAAACAAAAAGTATGCTAACAGATGGGTGTAGAACTAATTTAAGATACATAACCACATGTAAAGAAAATAGTTAAACATGTAGCTAAGTTACAGTCTAACTGCAAAGTGACAGTAATGTGTAGACATCATTAGCATAATTTGTATCCTTGGCTGAACTTATTCTTGTATTATTTGTGTTTTTATAGTCAGCAGATGGTCCAAGACCTCACTGACACTCTGGTGGCTCTCACAGATGACACTACTGATGCGGTTAGTTCCCCCCTGAGACCATCTGTATTGTCGTGGAGGATGAAATACTTGCGTGATCCCACAAATCTGGCTGACTAATTTATTCTGCTCTTTGGGTACGTCTATGCACTAGACCAACAGTACCCAAAGAATGTCGAACTTACATTCACATTTCTCCAAAAAGTTGTGATGTGTCTTGAGGACAACAAACCACTGAAAGGGCGTCTACTGACACTGAAGAACGATTTGTTCAATGAGTGAATCACTCAGAATGGATTATTTGTTGAGCTGAATATTGAGGATGTTTTTTTGTTTTTTTCCCCTCTTTACAAATGTAATAATTTGCCTCTTCTACCTCAGATTTAATACATTGGTTGTTAATAAATTTCACAACATTGACGTATTGCCCAGCCAAAGTTTTTGTACTGAATAACTTGTGGGAAATGACTGTTCAATTCATGCACTATACATGTTTAATGTTCTGTTGCCTAATGCCTACCTTGATGCACTACCTTGAAGTTGCCTGTTGAATTACGGCGCACTAGAAACCAGTACTTTATTTGAATGTTTTATTTTAAAAAAGTGCCAAAACTTTTTAAACAGTGTTAAATGGCTCCACATTGTAATAGTTGTCATTGCTGTTGAGGATCGATTATACTTAGAATCCTATTGAATATTATCATGAATCCTTTGTGAGCTTTTATCATTATGTACGAATAATGTGAAATGGAGACCCAAAATACTGAATCTACCCTCTATAGCAATGACCACTATCAGAATATGGAACTCTTAACACTTAATGTACTTTAAAACTGATTTTGCTTAATGGATTTATTTCCTTTTGTTTTAATTTATGACAAGCACTTTGTTTTGACTGGGCTCCTTTGATTCGTGCCTTTCAAAAGCCACATTGTGTTGAAATAAAAAAGTTGTTAAATTGTCAGTGTGGTGTCACTTTCATGCTTCTGACATTATGAGCAGATTATAATTGTGTGGTGGGCTGACACCAGTATTTCAGTTTTGAGTGCATGTCCCACATTATGAGTTGAAAATTATTGAAAATTTTGAGTGAATTACTCACTAATAATAAGTTGAGGAAAATCTATATATATAAGATAACATTGAGATAATTTAAGGCAACTGTAAATATAAATGTTATTTTATTTAAGCTTAAAACATTTAACGTGTCGGTTCATTGCGGTATTCTGCTTTATTTGTTTTTTTCAGTTTTTTTAGTTCATAAATATATATTTTTCGAAGTTAGACTAATTTACACATTGCATAGTGTTTTAAATAATGGAGGCTTGTTCTAAAATGTAAAAAAACGTAATTCATTAACATTAACCATTACTAAGTGCACTCATGGTAGAAGTCAAGGCTATAACAATATACTTAAGATGCTGTTCTGTATTTAAACGGCAAAATTGCATGTTTTCTGGCTAAGAATGTATTAATTTAGTACTTTTATTAGCCCACCCTCTAAACTGTTAAGCACCCCCTTAGCACCCCAAAGAAAAACGTCCTGGCGCCGCCCCTGCAGATACTATTGATCTCCAGACGACGCAGGGCGGTGTTCAACAAAAGCGAAAGTAAAGTGCCATTTTACAGAAAGGAAACCATTTTGCAACACCAGTGTGTTGTCAGTCGGGATTGTTCATACAGTCGATCGCAGTAGGTAAGTACTAACGTCACATCCTAAGAACATTTCTATAATAAAAGAGACTTTATAACATACTAAATTTACATTGTCTACGTTTCTGACTTTTTCAGTGATGGAGCGCATTGACGATCTTCGGGTTCTGATGTGCGGAAAAACAGGTTCAGGAGTGAGTGCTTCTTGTAACACCATACTTGGATTTAATGCGTTTCAGTCGGGACATGGATATTCGTCAATCACAGACCGATGTCAAAAGCACACGGCTGTTATTTCAAACACAAATGTCACAGTCCTTGACACTCCAAACTTGTTGAATTCAGAAAATGTCGACGTTTGCGCAGAGTTAGAAAGAGGAATACAGCTGTGCCCTTCAGGACTCAATGCGCTCCTGCTCGTTTTCTCTATCAAGACTTTCACTCAACAAGACGCAGATATCGTGTCGTTATATAAACAGACATTTGGTGAGCACGTCTTGAAATACACTTTTGTGGTCTTCACACACGGAGATGAGCTTCAACATAAATCAATTGAACAACTAATAAGACGTAATGTAGAACTGTCCAAGCTGATAGAAGAGTGTGGTGGGAGATTTCACTTACTGAATAATAAAGATCAGACAAAGAGACAACAGGTCTCTGAACTGCTGGACAAGATCCACAGAATGGTGTCTGCAAATGACAACAGCTGTTATACGCTGCAGATGTTCCTCAAAGCTCAACAAAGAGTACGTCTGCAGAGACTTGTGAAGCCAAAATACCTGTATGCACTCAGTGTTGTCATCATGTTTGCCATGGGGTGCGTTGAGCTGGAAAATGAAGGTTCTGTGGACGTTAAGACATTTGCACGTGGTTTTGTTGAGGGTGTGTTAGCAGGGATGGCCGGGGCAGCATCCGGATACCTCTGGGTACATATTCTAAAACGTCAGAGTTTATTTGGCGCTAAATCTACTCAGAGGCTGCTACACACGCTTACAGGGGTCATGTGTGGCTGTGGTGCAGGAGTTATCAGTGGGTATTTTGTTGGTCAAAGGCGTTCAATAAGTACATCATTAACAGTGTTACAAGTGGGTGTGGCCTACACCGCAATACTGAAGAACTATTGTAAATAGTTTATTTTTTGTGCTTCTCAAAATATGGTAACAAACATGCACATTTTTTTTAATAATTATATTCATGATAAAACCATGTAAATGTTTACTTGTTAATCAAACATTGAAATATGACTAAATGCATTGACTATACTGTTTTGTGTTTTTAAGTAGGCCTATTATTTGAATTGCCAACTGCACACACAAAAAACAAAGATCACCCACAACTGTTTCTGTTATTGATTGATGTTATGTTTTGGATGATCATTGGTTTCTTGCTTTGCTTTGTTTAATGTTCAAGTGAAAGATTTTATTAAAGGCCTTAATCGCATATTTAATGATCAGTTGTGTGTGTTTGACTTTTAATCATTTTAACTTCATATTCATAAATATAATCATTAGTCAGTGTTACAAATAAATAATTTTATTTTTGTTGTGTCATGTAATAAAGGTTTACAAAGATCAAATCAAAACATACAAAAACAATTATATAAACAAAATTTATAAAAATAAATGACTGTTGATTTATAAGTGGTGTTATGCAGGTGATGGAATATCTGCTCAGGTATTTGAGCCTCACAGATTAAGAAACAGCTGAACACACCTTCTTTTAAAAGTTGACAATAAATAAAAATTCTGTATTCTACTCTTGAATTTAACATTGTAATATTATAAGTATTGTTTGGCTTTGTAGGATTAATGTTAGGGTATACATTTGTAAATCAATTTTCATATAAATGTCTGCGTATGAGCACAAACTATTCACAGAGACCACATTAAGAAATGCCTTAATCCAGATAGGTGAGCAACAGATGTTATAAATTCACTGGGATTAAGTTCAAAATCATTATCTTGAACTTAATCCCAGTGAATCTCTAAAGTTTATGAGTTAGTTCTTGGGTCAGTGAACACTTTTATTGCTCTCAAACAAAATTCTTTTATCCAGTGAAACACATATTCAAATGTACCCATGTTTGCAATTTTTAACATTTCATTGGTGTAGCACTTTCCTCCATTTTCCTCTACCATTGTGTCAATCATCTGCAGTAATGTAGTAACATCTTTTCTGTTATTCTGATCCATGTTGTCAAAGATGAGATATCTGCCTCCACACTTCTTTATTACTCCAGAGAGTAATTCATTCTTCTGAATGCCTGATTTTAATTTTTCATTGTCACATTCATCCCCATGAGTGAAGGCAATAATAATGTGCTTTGTCACATCTTTCCCAAAAACCTTTTCGACTCGGCTCAACATTTCTGCCTCTTGCTCTGTGAACCGGCCGTATTCAAAAACTAAGAGCAGCGCATGAAGTCCTCCTTTAGATTGGTTTAAACTCCTTCCAAACTCTTCAGCTAATTTCTCGGCATTCATTTTTGTGTCAAAGAATCCAGGTGTGTCGATCACAGACACGTCCCTCCCATTTACCTTTGCCCGTTCCACTTTGCTTTCTGTAGTTACGGCATTCACATCTTTTTCCGATTTGAAAACACCCCTTCGTCCCAATATGGTGTTTCCTGTGGCACTTTTCCCGACACCAGTCTTCCCCAGCAGTAATATTTTACGTGAATGTGGATTGTTGTTCTCGTCAGTGGAGGTGACTCGTGCAGCTGTTGTAGAAAAATAACTTATTCAGAATCTTAACTATTTTAATGATGCCCATCATCAGCATAAGATAAACATATTGGAATAAACAATCTAGTGGATGAAAATGTTTGTTTGTTTCTCACCAGCACTGAGTACAAGGGAGGTCTGGTCACTGCTAGAAAGATCCTCTGCCTATAAAATAGAGGATGCAGAAGTCTCATAAAATACTCTCAGTCAGTGTAATATATTCAATTTATACACAAGGTCCAATTTTGACCAATAACAGTATAACCATCTTTCCACAGATGCCAATGTACCATGAGTCCACCATCATGTCAGGTCTTGGGGCGGAGTCATGGCATAGCCTTAGGTTGTGTGTGGAGGGAAAGATAGTGATCCTACCGGCTTGCTATACTCTCTCTCTGCTCTGCGTCTTTGTTCCTGCCATCTCGTTTCCTCGTTTGCTGTACTTGAGTGTTTGATTCCCCACACATGTCCCTGTTAATTATCCTTTGTCTGTCTTCCCTATATATGATCCTCATGTCTTTTGTCCTGTGCTCTTGCATTGTATCTGTACCTTGTATCTGAGTGTTTCTGATCGTTCCTGAATGTGTTTTTCCAGTCTGCGATTTATTCCATGCCTTTTATTTTCCAGTATTGTTCCTGTCTGTAGTGTCGTTCTGTCAAGTAAGTCTAGTTGGTGTTAGGTTATTGTATCCAGTCTAGTGTTTTAGTCTAGTGCGAGTTTCTGTTCCTGTGTTGCCTGTGTTATCATTTACCTTGTTCCTGTTTTATCCCCTTGTGGGTTTTTGCTTTGTGTTTTTGTTCTAATAAATTTGTCTTAAAACCGTCTGCCTGCATCTGGGTTCTTCTGCCCCAAACCCTGACACCAATTCATATGCAAGACTCATTAGAATCTCTGGGTCCAAGTTTCTTAAATACAACTTGTGTGTATTACTTGAGAGTACAGCCATACATCAATATTGTACTGTGTTTTTATTTTATGGGATTTTTATAATTTTCATAATTGTTACTTTGCATTTAATAGTATTTTGATATTTCGGTTGAAATTGTATATTTTAGGTCAACTTACCCCTTGTGGCTGGTTCAGGTAGTTTGCTGCTAAAAGAAAGTTAATTTTGAGTAACACATCTGAACACAAAGTATTTAAGTGTTCCATTCATTCAACAAACCATACTTACAAATACTTAAATTAGTACTCCTTATTTTTCCGATCAGATCATCAACTTGTTTTTTATTGTTTGGATCACAATCACACATTTTGTTGTTGAAAACATGATACCGGTTGTGAAGTTTCTTCACCAAATCTTTAAGATCTTCTGAATCTTCCATGTACTCTTCAAGGGTGATTTCATTACTCTGTAGCTCATCTCCTTTGGTGAAGAGAATCCAAGTGTTCTGTGAATTCTTGCCCCCCAAAAACTTTACAACTCTGTCAGCGGTTTTCTTCTCCTGTTCTGTGAACCTATCAGTGCTGACCACCAATAAAAATACAGTGGGTACTGAAGCATCCAAGTGTAGAACCTCCTGGCATTTGCTCTTAATATCTTTTTCTTGCATGCCAGGACTGGAAAACCCTGGTGTATCATAAATATCGAAACAAAGCCCATCAATGGTCACTCTTTCTATTTGAAGCTTTTGTGTTACTCCCTTTAAACATTTCTTTGATGTAAAACTGTTCTTTCCTAGTATGGTGTTTCCTGTGGCACTTTTTCCAGCTCCGACCTGTCCAAGGAGGACCAAGTGAAAATGAGGTGATGAGGGGACACCCTGCATAATGGAATCAGTGTGAAGCCATCTTAAAGAAAAGGCAAAAATGTGACCATTAATGTTGTGTAATGAACTAAAACTATGGAGTAAAACATACAATGTTACATTCCTGGTAATAAACAGAGAAAGGAATGTAACGTTTTAAAATGTAAAACAGATGTACTAAAGACGTTGCGTATTTATCTTTCAAGCAGGGATTTGTTTAACATATAAGCATTAGGCTAAAAGTTCACATTTACTTCACACAAAAATAATGTACCTCGACTCAGTGGCATAAATTCACCTATGGCACACTCTCGTGAGAACATCCAATCTTACTGCATCCACATGAGGGTCTCACGTAGGCCTATATTTATTAGTTCCTGACCCGATGCTGCTATGCAGCAGCTATCCTCGCATATAATAAAGCACAACACGTTTTAAAAAGTGTATTGATGAACACAGCATATAGTATAAAAACAAGTGCAAGCAGATCGGATCTGTGATGTGAACATTTGGAGAAATGAGTTCGACGGATTCGAACCTACTTCGCGGCAGTAAAATTATTTGTCAGGAGTCTTTTGCACTACTTTCACACTACTCCACTGAATCTACGAATAAAGCTACACTTCCGATGCCCATCCTCCTCCAATAAATACTGCAATAAATTCGGATTCGCTTAATAGGACTATAGTTGTTGTAATCGCACTAAAATTATACTTTGAATTGACCTGACCAGGCAGCCCATGCCATACCCAAATGACGCCCTGCCTCAAAGTGTATTAAGGCGTAAACGCACAGAAACGTCATATTTTGGCAAGAGGATATTGCAGTGTCGAAAATAAGTGAATAGTTTAATGTCAGTAGTACAGTGACTTGTTTTCAATATAATATTCTAACTTACTTTCGCTTTTAAAAGCGCAACGTAATTAATATCATGTCGCTGTTGACAAATGAGCATTTCCAAAACAATATTTCTCCTAAGCAAGATGTTGGTGGTTCTTTAGCACCGAAAACAATTATGTAACCGAATTAGGAAAATAATCAAACGTTCATAGAACAGAACACTCACATTATACTTTAGATCCTTCGTCACAGCGTCAAGTAACCAACACCGGAAAATTACTTTCACTTCTTAGAACTCCGCTTAGGTTTCCATGACGTAGTTTGAAAACCAAAACAACAGTATGCACTTTTCACTCTCCGTTGAATGTTTACTTTTTGTATTTACAATTAAAACTTAATAACGTTGCAATGTATTTTCATTATAAAATCAAATCTGTCATCGTTATGTAACTGTCAGGGGCCGAGAGCGATTAATAAAATAAAACTTTTGTTGTAGCCGACTACGCCACCTAGAGTTGAAACGGAGACCCCAGGAACTCACTATTAAAAACAGGTTCTTTATCGGGGAATGGAACATCGGAAAACAACACCCAGAAATAACAGTAAAAAACTATTTTATTTCAATAAAATTGTTGGAGGAAAGCCATTTTAAAAGTCCAAAGTCCAAAAATCCGAGCTCAGGGGACAGTCAAAGTTCAACTCAGTCTCTGCTGGGCATCTGAATTGCAGCTGCCGTCCATATACTCCCAGTCCCGCAGAGAGGCGAATATCCACTCGAGACTCCTTATGTTGGCTGATTCAAAGTCACTCATCAAGTAGAATTATTGCAAAGCAAGCTCGATCTCTTCCGTTACCGGCAATAAAAACTGGATTTAAAAGGCACCCCGCTAGATGAAAGTCAATGTACTCACAGCATGACTGGGCAGCGAACCTACTATCCAGTCCAATATATCAGTGCCGGCCCGAGCCTCTTGGGGGCCCTAAGCAGAATTTGATTTGGGGGCCCCCCTCCCCAGCACGCGGAGTCACCTGAGCTTGAAGATTATTGACACACATGTCACGCTATAATGTTCCATTATAAATGAATACAGTGATGTATAGTTATGTATTAATACTAAATAAATAAATAAATACTCAATACAATACTTAAATAAAAGACTTTACTCTTAAACTTTTGAATACAAACTGTCACTCACAAAACAAGAAATAAATAATTTGCAAATGTAAATTAAAAGTGCAATCTTTTAAATAAAACCAAAATAGACAAACATTCATACAATTAAAAATAGAATGTTACAAAAAAATAGATACTTAAATAATGAAAGCAAACATAAGAACAGCAAGGGTTCAACAATGACAATTGTACAACAATGATCTCAAAATCGTTCCTTCCTGGCTTTTCTGGAGGCAAAGTCACTGATGACATCATTGTATGGTATTGCTTGGCCAACCCTGTTATTAATACTAATAACTGCAAGTCCACTTAGTCTTTCCTGGGCCATTGATGATCTCAAGTATGTTTTAATCAATTTGAGCTTGGAAAAGCTCCTCTCTGCTGAGGCAACGGTCACAGGCAGAGTGCAGGCGATCCTGAGAGCTACCCAAAGATTTGGGTAAAGCTCACACATCTCATTTTGTGAGAGGTATGTGAGAAGCTCAAGGGCGGTCATCATAGTTTGGGGAAGTTCAGGAAGACTCTCAATCTCTACGGCCAGTGCGCTACCATCAATATCAGTCTCCTCTCCACAAGAAAGTTTTCCCCAAGAAGCTCACATTGTTCCCTCCGGACCTTCCGATCTAGCTCCCTAAAACTGAGCAGCACTCCAAAGTTTTCTTAACCTCACTTAGAGACTTAAATCTATCCTCCAACGACTGAATGCTACAGTCCACTAGCATTAAAAAAGGACACTTCCAGCCTCTTCATAGCATCCCCTATCGGCTCATCTGCAGCCTCATAGGCAAAGTGCCTTTTTGTAGAACGCAATCGCTTTTCTTTCAGCACTGCTTCTGTGTTCATCTGCTCACAAGTTTCTTTTGCAGAAGTCTGTGCATCACAGAAGCCTGTTTTTCGGTAACTGATCAGTTCGCCTTTGTTTTTTTTACAAGGTTAACAGCTACATCAAGCTGCATGTTGGTTGACTGTAGAAGCTTGCTAGTGATGTTAATTTTAGACAAAATGTCACACCAGACAACACAACAAATCTGAAATCTAAATGAACCTATTTCTTCCGCAAGGGAGTTGGCTTCAACAGCCACTACAGGGTCAGTCGCTTTATTTCTAACTTCTAGCAGGGCATCCCTCACCTTCTCTGACTGGTAGCGCAAAGCTTCAATGCTTTTTATCCGGCTTTCCCAGCGTGTCTCACTCCAGGACTTGAGGGTGAGGTCAACAAACTTCCGTAAGATGGCCCACCTTTGAGTGGACCCAGCAAACAAATTGTACACCTTCTCCACATTTCCAAAAAAACAAGAAGCATCCGTTGATGCTTTAGCCGCATCTGAGACTGTCAGATTTAGGGTATGAGTACTGCAAGGCACATAAAAAGCTCTTGGATTTTTAACCAATAACCTAGCCTGCACACCTTTGTTTTTTCCCTTCATATTAGCCCCATTGTCATAGGACTGCCCCCGACAATCCTGAAAAGGGATGTTCAATTCCTGAAGCCTGTTAAGAATTAGACTGGACAAACCCAGTCCAGTGGATTGGAGCTATCAGGAAACCAAAAAGTGCTCTTTTATTTCTGGTGCTTTGCCCAGAGTGACTGTGCGCACCACAACAGACATTTGTTCATTGTGACTAACATCAGGGGTACAGTCTAAAATAATTGAATAATACTTGCAGTCCTTGATTTCTGTCACCATTACCTCAATTATTTTGTCACTGACACACTCTATCAGCTCATTCTGGATAGTTTTACCTAGGTACGTGTTGTGCTGTATTCCACTATCAATTCGTCTGATGTGGTCTTTTAACACGGGTCAAATTTTGCTATCAGTTCCACCTCTTTAAGGAAGTTCCCATTGTTGGCCTGATGCAAAGTATCGACAGACCCCCTGAGTGCAAGATTCCTATCTGCCAAAGACTGAATGATACTAATCAAACGGATGAGAACATCTCTCCAACGATTTTTTTCTGCCTCCAAAAGGGCCATTTGTGTTGCATCAATAGTCTTCTGCTTAGAAAGATGGAGGGCAAAGTCTTTCCACTTCGCCATATTATTGCTATGATCTGGACTATTCTCATGCTGTTTCAGCAAAGCACCTACATTTACCCAATCACGCTGTCCCTCTGTTGAAAGTTTTGTGGACTTTCTCGAGAATAATTTGCAACAGAAGCAGTAAACCGCATCATTTTTTTTTGAATAAATTAACCAGCTTCGCTTGATTTTTTCCCCATTAACTAATTGTCTGTATGTATAGTGGTAGTGAAAGCTTCGTCCATCTGATTTCTTGGGGAAGGTGAAGGTGTCACTTATTGGCACTGGCCCTCTTCTTACCAGATCAGTCCTTTCTGAGTCTGACAGGAGTTCTGACCATTCAACAGGGTCAATTGGAGGAGCTGTTGGGAAATCTATAGCAGTGGGTGCAGGTGTAGAAGGAAGGACCTGTAGGGACATTAGATAAAAAAAAATAGAATTATAACATAACACAGGATATATTGCAGTAAAGCTAACACAAAACAAAACTGTTAGATTAACTGACCTGTCATGCCGGCTGAGGTTGAAACCGATGTATCAGTGAATGTAAGTGCTTGTAACTGCTTCTCGCTTTCAGGTGCTTGTAACTCTGCAGTGGATGAACCTGCAATGATAAAATAAACAAACAAATAAATAAATAAAAAGCTATGTTAAATGTGTCATGTCATATTAACAGGCTATGTAACATTCGCCATCAAGAAAAACCTCACCTGCTGTATCATCAGCTGTGGAGGCACTGACACTTGATGAAACATCAGGGCCGGGTAGAGTTGGTTGTGCTCCAAAGTACTTCAACAGTGTTCCTGAAAAAAAATAGCATTGCATAAGTGCATAGTTGATCGAGCAGAATGAGTTTATTTTGCAATCATTACTTACACAACAAGCAATTCCACACCAGTGACCACACCTAACAATTAATATTCTATTGGCAAATGAGGCATAATTGCAGTATGGTGAAAACTTAACATGGTGATCTACTGCAGCCTATAAATATGAGGATAGCACTGCTACATCACTCGCCATTAAATTGAAGTCTATTTTCATCACAGAAATCTCCCCATCCAACATGGTATTGGTATATTTTAACATTCACTTCAACACACACAGCAATGCTAGCGGGAATCCCATTAACTAAGAAGGTTAAGTTCCCCTTCGGCTGTTTTCTCCAACTTAAACTGATATCTATAATCAATACGTGAAATACACCTAGATAAATGTATATTAATAATGCGAAGCATTTCACTGTTGATGGCGGGGATTTAACGTTAGCTCTGGTGATGGCTTATATAAGATCACGAGTCATGACTAGCCGCTACCTCAAGTGACACGAGCACAACTTGTCACTAATCATGCAAAGTGCAAACATACCTTTATCTTGCTCTTTCTTCTCCTCCTCTGTCCTTTTCTTCTTTCTCTTTACGGCACCAGAGGGATACATCCTTTTTTGTGACATGGCTTCTCATTTATTAATTACACGCACTTGCGCGCCGGCGCGAATTGTCAATGCACGCGAAATGTTTGCGCATGACTCAACCGCTAGCAGTCACAGCAGCAGTTGTCGGCAAATCAGAATTTTCTTTTCTTGAATTATTCATTTCATTTTATTTATTTATTCATTCACATTCATTAATTTGTTTATTCCTTCATTTATATAACTTGTTTTAAGTTATTTAATTGTATAAAACCGATTGGGGGTTTATACAATTTACAAGCATTTATATCATTTACAAGCAGCCGCTTAGTTCGCTTATGCCTCGGGCCGGCCCTGGCAATAATTATCACCATTTGGCCACCAGAGGTCGCCAGAGGTCGCCAGGGTGCCATGTTTCACCCTTGATTTGATCATTTACATTTAGGCATTTGGCAGACGCTTTTATCCAAAGCGACTTACAGTGCACTTATTACAGGGACAATCCCCCTGGAGCAACGTGGAGTAAAGTGTCTTGCTCAAGGATACACTGGTGGTGGCTGGCTGCTGGGATCGAACCAGCAACCTTTTGATTTACCAGTTCAGTGGTTTAACCCACTAGACCACCATCTCCATGATCATTGTTTGCAACTGTGCCTTGTTTTGTTAGAGCGTATATATACCCCTAGTTTTCCCCTAGTCCCTTGCTCTAAGTTTTGTATGTTGTAAGCCCTTCCTATGTTACGGTGAGCTCAGAAATCTTCTTGTTTTTGGAAATAGGTTGTGGCTTTACTCTTCTGTGGATTCTTTTTTGGGACTGATTTTTTTCGTGGTGGATTTATATTATTTGCTTGGTGGATTATCTTTTCATTTTACCATTAAAACTCAATTCAAGCATTGTTGTGTCTGCCTCACCTTTTAGGTTCAAACAACTCCTAGTGGCTCCGCAGGGGACTGTTGCCAATAGCTGTAATACAATGCCAGCCAATCAAATTTAAGCATTTCCTCCACCTGCTAAAGATGCAAATGATGTCACAGCCAATCAGAGTTTTCCACACATTTGGTTTGATGTGGTTTGACATTTTTGTATGAAAGTCTAAATCATAAATTATTTTATTGAAATACTGACAACTAAACAATAGTAGTATAACATTAATTGATTGGTTATGTAAACAGTGTTTGAAATGTAAATAAGCTATTTTAGTTTAAGTCATATTGGTTCATTGGTCTGTCAAATGCATCACTAGAAATGATTAAATAATGGAATATTTAGCAGAAAATGTAATTAATGATCAATGATATGTTTCCAACATCATAAAAACTGTTAAAGAACAACCAGCAGTGATTTTCATTTGTTTTTATTAAATGAATAGTAAGACTAGTGAATACAAATACAAAGTTATAATGCAAAACGGAACATACAGATAGAACTCTGACAATGTTTATATTACCATCAACTGAATAATAAAATTAAAAAAGAAATACATACATACAAATGAAAGACATCAGTCTGATCAAAAAGCCAGGTCCATAAAGAGAAGTGTTTTAGAGATAAAATGTAACACTTTGGCCTTGGAAATGGTCACCCTTTTTACAATAACAAGCAAACACATCCACGTGCTTAAAAACTGTAGAGAGCACTGTGTACCAAAAAACATATTCATATTTACATTAACTCATATACATATATACACACATCTATAAAGAAACAAACAGAAACATACAGAACATGTTAATATCAACAATATCACTATGAAAGATTTTGAATTTAATGGGACAAAATACCAGCAACAGTGTGTGAAACTTTGTGAAGACTTACAGAAAACGTTTGACCTCTGTCATTGCCAACAAAGGGTATATAACAACGTATTGAGATTAAATTTTGTTATTGACCAAATACTTATTTTCCACCATAATTTGCAAATAAATGGAGGAGCAAAGTACTGCTGGAGGAGGCTGCTGTGTCTGAAGCTTCGGTAGTAGTGGGTGTCAGAGGCACAAGAGCACTTGGTACGTCTCTTTTTTGTGTTCGGTGTTTGTCCCAATCCAGAGGGACTGGACGGCAGCCAGGCTCTATGTACTCGAGACCAAACCTCTCTCTCTCTGTCAGAGAGATGAAGTTTTGGGTACTTTTCCTGCCCGGTCACTCTCTTGGAAGCTGAATTTAACTCAACCATTAGAGCTGGATCAAACACGGCAGGAAGAATGACACCTGGCTGCTTAAGGTCCACCACCCGTTGGTAGTTCCACTGTGCCACCCCTGTCATGCCCTGGGCCTGGAACAATTCCATTGAGACATGAGTCCCGGTAATCCACTGGGCCTGGTGGAAGTGGTAGCCCTCCTGATGTGACGTGCCTCTGACTGGGATCCAGATGGGGACTTTGGCACCTTCACCTGGTTTAACTGAAGAGTTCCACCATATCAGTACATTATGCCCTCAAAGTTCAGGGTCACTGAGGCAACCGCGGAGAATGTGCACTCTATGGATGCGCCACACCTTCAGCTTTGATGGCTTAAAGAGTTGGATATTGTTTGGGTCCATGGCCAGGTGAAATTGCTTCAGGACTTTATCCACTCTGTCCAGTAGCTCTGTGGGGTGAGGTATTTTAGTCCTGCAGTGTTCTCGTATATGCTGTTTGGTGGGATTGGCTGGATTGGCTGGATACCGCAGAATTTATAGGCATCCTGAAGCCTCTTTAGGACATCCTCATCCACCACAGAAAACGCTGCGGAGAGGAGCTGGCAGAAAGTACCGTACAGAGGGTGAACGCAAGGGGCAAGTCTGAACCAGTTTGACAGGCCAAAAGAAAATACTAAATATATATTGAAGGCACATGTAAACGTGGCATTATCAATCTGTCGATTAATCGATGAATCGGATAAAAAACCAAAAAACAAGAAAAGCATTAATTTCCAACCCTTTATTCAAAAACAGAACTAAAATCTTTAGAAAGTGCACAAACATGTTGCTCCTTGAACCTCCCTGAGCTGTTATAAGAAGAATAAAATAAAATAAAAAAGGACTAACACAAAAAACATACACATGTATGCTTTACATCTGCCAAATATATAGACTTTTTTTAAATAAAGTGCCACCTGAGCTGCCAGAACAATAAATAATTTATAAAACATAAAGAACAATACAAATCAGAAAATTTAACAGGATTTGTTTGAATGTCAGAACTTCACTATGTTGTCAGTTCTCTACACTACACTGCAGACGCACACACTCGCAGACACACACACTCACAGACGCACACACTTTTGCAGACGCACACACTCACAAACTCTCACACACACACACTCTCTCTCTCTCAAGTTCACTTGAAGCTTATTCATTGTAGTAAGTGCAAGGTTCATTTATACACCACATTTAAACACAGCTTAAGATGACCAAGTGCTATAAAATAACCTTTAAAATTTAATTAAAAAGTACAACACACAAATATATTTGTCAATAAAAATAACAAAGCACAGAATATACACTGCAAAAATTGCTTCCCTTTCTGTCGGGCTCTCGACGTTGTGTCGAAGACGACAGATGGGGCTCGCCCTTGAGAACCTATCAACTCTGACTTCTTTTTAAAAAGGCCAATGAAATTGGCGAATGAATGCTTCATTCACTTACCTTTTGTTCTTCAGAGCCTTCGCTCCTGACTACAAGACTGCTCGTATCTACATCGCCGGATTCTCACGACGTGGTGCAGCGGATCGTCCCTTCCTGCGGCGACTTTCCCCTGGGCGTCTCGGCGGTGCCAGAAGTGTTCGAGATCTTTCTAGAGGAAGCAATTTCCTTCTAAAAGAGCAAATTTCTCCAGCGTGGCATGTCCCGCTGTTCTCTCAGGTGCAACACACTCATCGAGGAGGGGGACGGACACGATGTCTGCCTCGGGTATGGGTTTCCAGCACGTTGAGGCAGTCGTTGTGGATACGTCCTGCAGCGCATCCCTAATTAAGGAAGTTGTGCTCACCCGGTGGTACCCGATCCGGACGGCCTCTCGCCAGTAAGAGAGATAAGGCCCCGTCCGTGAAAGGTAGCTGGTCAGGGCCTACCCATCTTCCTTCAGGAAGCTCTGGGACCCCCGACCCATCACATTGGAAGGTTACAGTCTCGTGAAAGCCTCGAGTTAACACGCCCAGGCCTGTTACCATCGCTTCGCTAGAGATTGTGACGTGATAGGCGTTGTGGCGTTTTCCAGAGGGAACCCATCTGTTGTCTTCAACACAACGTCGAGAGACCGACAGAAAGGGAACGTCTTGGTTACGCATGTAACCTCGGTTCCCTGATGGAGGGAACGAGACGTTGTGTCATTTATGCCACAACGCGTATCGCCCTCTGCAGCAGTCGTGAGAGGCTCTCAGGCTCCTCAGAAAACAGGGAAGTGAATGAAGCACGCCGGCTTCCTTTTATACCGGACATCCGGAGGCGGAGCCCGGCATGCAAATTTCATTCACCAATTTCATTGGCCTTTGTAAAAAGTAGTCAGAGTTGATAGGTTCTCAAGGGCGAACCCCATCTGTCGTCTTGGACACAACGTCTCGTTCCCTCCATCAGGGAACCGAGGTTACATACGTAACCAAGACGTTTTCTAGCTTAGTAGTTTTGTCCTGTTGTCAGTCCCAATATTAAAAAAAAATCTTAAATCAAGATACATTTACTAGACACATGAAATAGCATTTGAAATGATGTCTTGTTTTCTGAAAAAACACCTCAAAATTAAGTGATTGTTTGCTTAAAACAAGCAAAATTATCTGCCAATGGGGTAAGAAAAATAATCTTAATGAGATATAATCTCAAACAGAAGTTTTAAGCATCACTTAATTTTCTCATGCCATTTTTCTTGTCTAGTAATCTTGATTTAAGATTTTTTAGATATTTTGACTGGAAACGAGACAAAATTACTAAGTAAGAAAAGCTTTTTTTGCAGTGTAGCTATACATGACAACAGATTGAAAAATGAATGGTCCAAAAAAGGCGAGTGAATAAAAACGTGTAATATGTCATACAGGAGCCATAATACATTAAGTGCCAATACAAAGTTACTGGTTTCAACAAAAGCTAGACCACTACCTGTTGAGAGAAAGGGTTAGTGTTTTGTTTTTGGTTTTTTTCATTTGTCTGTCAAGTATTCACATAAGAGATGAGTTTTAAGTAGTTTTTTAAATGTTGTGAGAGATGTGGTTGACCGGACTGAGTTAGGAAGAATGTTCCACCAGTTGCGAATGAGAATGAGCGGGAGAGCGATTTACTGCCCTTATGGGAAGGCAATACAAGACGCCGCTGGTTTGCTGAACGCAGGGATCTTGATGGGGTGTAGGAGTGCAGGAGGGTGTGAGAGTAAGCCGGTGCAGATCCAGTGATAGTCCTGTAGTCAAGCATTAGTGACTTGAATCTGATACGGGCTTCAACTGGTAGCCAGTGGAGAGAGATGAAAAGGGGAGTCACGTGAGCCCTTTTGGTAACTGTAAAGTAAATTACAGTAACTTATAATGCAATTTAACTAAATACTGTATTGACTGTAGAGCAACTTTGTATGTTTTTCTCAGTTTAAAAAAAAAAAAGAGCCATTTCATGGCTATACGCATCACTTATTTGTTACCCAAAAATTAACATTTTGTCATATAACCAATACAAAAGTTGAATAATGGTCATAAAATAATGGTCGAGCCCATTCGTAATTTCGCTTGAAATCAATAAATTAAAGATGACGGATTTTTACATTTACGTCTAGTCATTTAGCAGACGCTTTTATCCAAAGCGACTTACAAAGAGTAAAGACACTACCTGTTGAAAGAATGGGTTAGTGTTTTTTCTTCTCATTTGTCTGTCAAGTATTCACAGAGAGATGGTTTTAAGTAGTTTTTTGTTTAATGTTGTGAGAGATGTGGTTGCATGGACAGAGTTAGGAAGAATGTTCCACCAGGAGGGAGTTGTGAATGAGAATCCATTTGGTAAGACTTACATCATCACGTACTGCTTACGTCATCACGTATTACACATATAGAATACATTACACTCTCATAGGAGGAGCATTATGTGTGTTATCAGGGGGAAAACGTCTCCGGTTACTTTCGTAACCTCGGTTCCCTGAGAAGCGGGAACGAGACATTGCGGAGAACCGCATATGAAACTCCTCCCCTTTTTCACTTCTCCTGAAGTCTTATTGGATAAAGCCAGTAAAAAAACTGGCCAATTGTCGCAAGAAATGCAACAGTATGCAAATACTGACGAATCTAGACAGTATAAATACAGTGCATGTGACGATAATCCTCACAATCTACGAGAGAACGCCTGCAGGGTGATGAGCGGCGAACACGGCGATCTACGCAATGTCTCGTTCCCGCTTCTCAGGGAACCGAGGTTACGAAAGTAACCGGAGACGTTCCCTTTCGAGAGCGGTCACTTCGACATTGCGGAGAACCGCATATGGAACGGTAGTACAATCCCGCCGTGAGAGGTTGCAAACTCAGCCAGAAAAACTGGGTTAAAACACACAAGCATGGGAAGGTGCCCGGAAGCAGCTCAATGGAGCAGTCGTACGGCCTATGGGGTGGTAGCATGGCTAAACATGCATTGTTTGCATTTCGAGACTCACACCTATAAGTAAATACGGTTGTCAATCCTGGAAAGTGACTGTATGAACGTCGCCATTATGTGTTCTCTCCGGTCTCGTCTTCGGCCCCGCACCTCTCGTTTCTTTGTTAGCTTCTCTTCAGTGTTTCATTACCTACACCTGTCCCTTGTTAATTATCATTTGTAAGTGCTGGTTCATTTTGTTTGGTGTCCGTGTTATACTTGTGTTCCCTTTACCTGGCGGATTCCTTATTGGATTACCCTGCCATGTTCCTTGTCTAGTTCTTGTTTATTGTTTGATATTTAGTTTGATTCATCTACCTGACCTATTTTGTCTCCCTTGTGAGAAGGTTTTGTTTTACTAGTTTTATATTTAGTATATTCTTGTTTTTCCCCAATCGTGGGTTTTGTTTGTTGTTATTAAAGTTCGTTTTTCTGCATTGCTGGGTTCTCCCTTGACAGTCATGACAATTGCATTATAACAATTGAAGGTCTTTATTTTCTTCCTAAATGTATATTGATTTAAACATGTACATAAGTGCTGTTTAATAAATGTCATGAAATATTAATGAACAGTTTTTGGCACATTTGAAGCATCTTCTAGTGTAACAGTGACACAGTGTGATTTAAAATCTCAGCCCTGATCTACAGGCGACTACACAAACATCATCATTAAAGTACCCAGTCATCATCAGTTATGAACATATCAGAACAAATAATCTCAGAATATTTTATTTAAACTTTTATTTAAAAGTCTGTCTGAATACAGGATTCTGATTGGCTGGAAGGTGTGCATTAAAACCGTTTAAGGCACAGGTAGTTCCAGTCAGTTTGATCAACATTTAAGTGATCTAAGGAAAATACAGTAACTGTCATTTTCACCTTATGAGTTGCTACACACGTGATCAAAAATACACCGTAAACATCAATAACAGCTTTACTTGGCAAATGACCTGTATGAAGTCCCTCCTTCTGAAACACTCTGATTGGTAAACCTGACCAGGTCTGTCATGATTGGTTCCCCGCATAGGGGAATGTCCCACCCATACCATATCAGCGAGATCCACTTCTCAGGCTGTTGTGATTGGTCGCTCCCCTCTCAGTGCACTTGTATTCATAAACTTTGGCTTTTAGCAATAAACAGTAAAAATGGCGTCAACTTCACTTCATCAGGTAAACACATGTTTTTCCTACTATGGCGAGGGAAATGACACCGGACCGAATGGATCCGACCAGTTATATCAATGAATACTAATAACAGAAGCGTTAGTTTTGCCTTTTTAAATTGGACCCAAGTTGGATAAGAAAACAAGCAGATTGACTAGGAGACATTTGCAAGCAGGACTTCAAAGGACGATTCATAGAAGTGTTTAAGAGGTATGAGCACACACACAATATCAGTGTGTTACACAGAACAGCTTTCACAGCCGATGTTAAAGTCATGAAGCTGTTATTTGAGCGTTGGTTATCTTAGAATGTGTGTCGCTGAATTCTCATGACCAGCTGTAGGACTGCGATGAAAGAGAAAGTAGTTTAGCGTGTAGCTCAGTCAAATGTTTACGATCTCTGATAACCAAACACTACTCCAGCGGCTCTTCCTCTTCTCTAAGGAAGACGTCGCCCTTTCTTTGGCGTATTCCTTCGGGTGGAGGTTATTAAAAGCACTGGGAATAGTGACATCATGTACCCGGGAAGTAGAGGCACTGACTCGCTTGGCACTGACCTTTGACCTTTATCATTTTACAGGTATTATTTATACTCTAACAACAACATTACACACTAACTAAAGCTTTAAAAAAAATGTGATCGCAGGAAATGTGCTCTTTAAATTGTTTAACCATTTTTCTTGTAAATTTGTTGTCTTTTCCTGTAATTTTGTATTTTTTGACCGTATTTAAAAAAGAAACCGTAAAAAAAAGAAATGTTAAAAAAACTTCAAATTTCATAATACAAATAAAAATAACAATACATATAACATGTATGAAATGCTTTAAGTTAATAAACAGTTTTAGATGTTTTGAACAGTTCATAATGCTCATAACACCAATAGTATTTGATAAATTATTACAATATGTAACTTGTTGTGAATTAACATTTCTGCTTATGAATAGAACATTCCCCTCTTGTGTGTCTGACCTGTAACAGGTATATAAATAAGCCTTGATCTGGTGTTAATTCGTAATTGATTTATTATTTTATTATTAAACAATGTAGCGTCTGTTTTGTTGGTATAAGAGAGGAATAATTAATTTTGGATGTGTGGGATAGAATGTGGAAGCGATGATTCCCCCTGGTGTGTCTGACACAGTCATTGGTCTGACCTGCCCTGTTATTGTTACAGGAATATATGGTTACTGAGCCAATCTGCCAAGTCTTTTCTATGATTATACAAGGACAGTTTTCATCTATATCTGACTTCCCTAAGTCTGCTCCTGTGGCATAACAGATTAACAGCAGAGTATATTATTGTACTTTTTGTTCACTATTACATTTGGGAAGATGGTCCTTGGAATGTTTTTGAGCAGTCCTTGGTGGGCCGTGAGTTGCAAAAGGGGTTTAGAACCCCGTATTACAGGTCTGTGTTTAATGATGATGTCATGAGGTGTTTGTGATCACTGTGGTTTTCAGGATTCTTCAGATTCCTGCAGTTTTTGTGTCTGTTTGTAAGTTTTCTATCCTTTGACTTCGTTTACCTGCATCAGGTGTGTGTTTGTAAAGTCTTCAGGGCTGCACCCCACCCCCACAGAGTGACGTCATACTCTGTCCCACAATGCACTGCATAGACCCTTATTCTAATCATAAAAACACTGGTAAGTATGTTGTAAATATGATTATAGCGGGTGTCATGTAAGTTTGGGGGTTTCTGTGAGTGACCAACATCTGATGAGCAAAGGGAAGAGTGAATGCGCGCGCTCTCATTCTCTCACCATCACTGTGCACACACGCGCGTTCTGTCCTGTACTCGGTCTCGCGCTCCTTCACGTCATGCCTTAAACTGATGAGTAAGGAAAATAACGACGCGGGGTGACGCCCGTGTCCTCGCTCATACTCGCGAGAGGAATTTTTGCAAGGGCACAGGTCCGACTGCTGAGGTGACTCACCTACTTAGTGAGATGCCTCGCGGCACCAGGATCTGCCCGTCCCCTTAAACTTGTTAAAGATAGATTTACTAGATGCTTATAATATGTGACATTATTTTATTTGGACAATGTTATCTGTGGTCACTAGTCAGTTTTACTGGTATCTATTCGATGGCTGTGGTGAAGGTTAGCTGAGACTTTCCCCTCAAGTGTCCCACAAGTTACTCCAAGCTTTTCAAAGCGGTGCACACTCGCGCCATCTTGTGGTCAAAGTGTGGAAAGCTGTCTTTGTGTCCATTTATATTTTTAATCTTTCATTTAATACGTCACTTCACGTCAATAAAAATAACCTTTTTTATGTGTTAGTGTTAATTTAGCTCCTAGGCTATACATGCTGTATGAATGAGTCTACTACTATATTAAAAAAGAATCAATTAATGGAGCAAAACAACATCTTTATGGATGTGCTTCGATCAGAATATGCAGTTTTTCACAGAAACGTTTGTCTTACTCTTGAAAGTTCATAAGCGAAGTTCGTGCAGACTCATGACAAAATAAAATACAGTTATTGTATAACTGTGACGTGTTTAAAACTGGGGGCTTGACATTTTATCTAAAGATTTCCACAGGAACAGTCACTGATCACGTGGTTACGGCAAAAAGATGCTTAGTTTGTTTATACAAGCTTCGGTGTCTGTTACAAACATATCCCAATGCGCCATAGTGTCATATCACGATAAAGACATTACGATAGCCAATTTTGATTCATTTTATTTATTTAACCCAGCCATTGATAATGGTTAAGCTATACAATAAAGTAAACTAGTTTAAATTACTACCAAACGTGAATTAACACGTGAAGATTTTATTTTATGACGTAAAATACCGACCATATACCTTAATGTTGCTAGTATACATGTATATTTATTTTTATGTTTGCGGCGTGTTTGTCATCGGACCGTCAGTGAGCTCGTGTTTCTGACCGGACCGTAAAAACTGCTGCACTGTACCGGATGTTCAACACACGCCGTGAGACCGAAACGTTGAGGGTTTACAACTACGATTTAAAACTAATTTAAGCCGAATTCATCAATACATTTCAGTAACTTAAACGATTTGTCACACGCGAGACATACATAATGTCTGACAACGAGGACAAGTGAGTTCTGAGTGTGTTTATTACTTCGTTAATGAACATCGAGCGTGAAACTCAAGATGTGATTTATTTATGTTGTCATAATAGTAACATGTTAAACGTGTATCATACGATACCACTCAATCCAGTTTATATGGATTAGCGTCTGTTTGTCTCATCGTTGTGTTCATTGTTTATCAGTTTTGATGACGGAGATTTTGATGATGGTGAAGATGAAGAGCCTCTGGATGATCTGGAGAATGTAGATGTAAGAGCTGTTTGTCTCTGTGCACAATTGATATTTTGTGAATCAAGCTTATTTTACAACTATGGACTACTGTGACATTTTTATGTCATATAAACATTCAAGCATTTGCCCTTTTTCCAGTATGGTTTGCTACTGAAGTTTTATTTCGGAATGAAACCGTACTTGTGATGGTTTTTGTTATGTTTCTGTGAAGACATGGGAGTAGGGTCAATTATAACGTTCTTGAGAGTGTGATTTGTGTCTGTGTGTTTGTGGCTGTTGTGTTGATGTGTTTATTGTGCAGGAGGATCAGGAGAACGTTCAGATTCTTCCGGCGGGTGATGGACCGCAGGCCAATCAGAAGAGAATCACCACACCATACATGACCAAATACGAGCGTGCACGTGTGCTGGGAACACGAGCGCTGCAGATCGCGTGAGTGCTGATCCCAACACACACACGCACGTACAGAAACACTACAGACTCATAACATCAGTGACATCACTTCCTCTTTGACAGGATGTGTGCGCCTGTGATGGTGGAGCTGGAAGGAGAGACAGATCCACTGCAGATCGCCATGAAAGAGCTCAAGTACGACGTGTTATGTGTATCATGTGTTAACGTTGTGTTATTTGCATGATATGTGTGTGTTATTTGTGTGATGTGTTTGTAGTGTATGTGTGCCATGTTTTGATTGTGAGATCTTAATCTTTTGTGTTTGTCAGGAGTAGAAAGATTCCCATCATCATCCGCAGATATCTTCCTGACGGGAGTTATGAGGACTGGGGCTGTGATGAGCTCATCATCACTGACTGACACACGCGTGCACACGCTCACATCACGTGGACGGTATCAGACCCACAGCAGATGTGTGTAGATCGCATGTGTATATCAGTATTTTACAGAGTGCTGTTTTTCTTTCTGTGTGCAGTACTTGTTTTCCTCCGCAAGAGGGCGGTACAACACACACAATAACACTCAACACAGAGACTTGCCCAGATTTCCCTCTGAATTTAGTTATTTAATGTTTGTTTGTTTTAGCGATGCAAAATTAAACCTTTTTGTATAAAATCTATACACTGTGCTCTGACTGCTTTCATTGATGTAAAATCATCGCGCATTCAATTGTGTTCAGACATGTAAACAGGACATAGACGGGGTTTAAAGGTGCCAAATGGATCATTACAACAACTGAACATCTGTCTGCAGAAATTATGACAGCGTGAAAATTATAGCAAAATATGTTGTGTTACAGAACATGTACAAACGACACTTTCGTAAGGAAATATTTATATGACGGTTTTCTCTTTGTGTGGAGAAAGCAAGACCCAGGGGGCGGGGTTAGATCCAGATCCGACTCCTCCCACTTTAAATACCTTAGTATTTAATTTGGAGAGTTCATTTGCAACTCGTGGTCGCCAACGTTTGCTATTATCAATCTCATCATTTAGTGCCTGTAAATAATGCTCACAGTTTAATATTTGTTAACCCAAACTCTTACCTTTAGTCTCATAAAATACGTCATTAAAAAGATGTTAATAAATAAAGTTTGTCTTCAGTAAGTTTGTATAACTTTAGTTATTTAGACTCAATCCGAAGACAGTAGAGCAACATCGCGGGTGTGACGTGTGTTGTGGCAGAAATCTTCGACCAATCAAACCGCAGTGGAAAGAGACAGGATTTACTGTCGACCAATCACAACGCAATGGGAGGGACCCAAGCTTGCCCCCTGCATGTCGCGTTCTGCAGTGAAGCTGCTGGATCATTCACAACTTAATCATTCAATCGATTTCTTTTGCACTTAAAAAATATAAAAACAAATGACAACATGTTTGACTCGGGCTACCTTACGTGAATTCAATCTGACGCCGCTATTGTTGCCATAGAGACGGACACGTCCGTGTACGCGCCGAGCGTAATTGGGGTAAATACCGCGGCCGTGTCGCGATAATCGTGTTATCCGCACTTATCTGAAGGTTATCTTCTTGCGATCCTTTAGTTATAAAAACAGTGAGAGAGTTTCATAGATCGAAGCGGTCATGTTTGCTTATGGGATGGAGTTCAGATTCATAAACTCAGACTGAAGGTTCAGTAATATTACTCTCATGACACGAGCACACACCGCCAGAGAGAGAGAGAGACCGATTCTACCATAGCAACTGAGTCTCTCTCTCTCTCATGCGCAGTTTAGGAATGTCCAGATTCGCGTGCGTGCGTGTGTGTGTGTGTTAATGTGTGTGTGTGTGTGTGTGTGTGTGTGTGTGTTCCAGTGAAACTGCAGGCTAAAGGACCCCTCACCCCTCCCTTCACCGGAGCTGAATGAGTCTCTTTGTTTAAGCAAAGTATCACACAGATGATTAAATCAGGGAATTAGAAATCAGCCTGAACTCCCCCACACACACACACACACACACACAGATATGCAGAACAGCATTCCCTCTCTTCCACACACACATCATTAATGCAGAAATGCAGAGGCCGTTGATATGATGTGTTTCAGCCAATCAGAGTGAAGCGTCGGTACATATGATGACGTCCACGCTGGTCCAGTTTGAGTTGTATACCCCTACTACACAAGATAGATAAGTACACACTTTTTAGTGCACTAGTGATATGATATTAGACTTCCTATGAAAGACCTTTCCTCAGGTATATTCACCAAAACCCCTTTGTGATTCACTTCCAGTTAACTCGGGTTGCGCACTATCACGGTATGCGATATAAAACCGGTTAAAGTGATAGTTCACCCAAAAAGGAACATTCTGTCATCATTGAGAGTTTCTTTTATCTGCTGAACACAACAGAAGATATTTTGACTGAAGAAATGAATGGGTGCCGATGCTGAACTGTCTTCACAATATCTTTTTTGTTGTTTTTGTGTTCTGCCATAGAAAGCCAGTTTGACATGATGAGGATGAATAAATGACGACAGAATTATGAGTGAACTATCACTTTAATTGTGTGATCAAATTCCAAGTCAAAAATCGTTGAGTTTAATATAGTGGTTTGGTCATCATTGGTCCGGTATACCGCATGTAACCTACTGCGTTAAATCACGCGATCAAACGAACGCGTCACGAGCAGTTATATTGCAGGTGTGTATAGAATCTATACTATATACTATAGATGAATGATTTCTTGAATGAGTTTGTATGACTTGAGCTTTATTTAGAGTGAGGGAGGTTAGTCATTGCTCTCTTCTATTTACACTGAAAAACAACAACACTTACCAACCACAACATTACACCACAACAAAAACAATCCAACATCAGAATAAAACGCTACTGATAAAAAACGAACAAAACAACAAATATAAATAATATTCTGTAATATATAACAAGAAGGACCTACTGTAAGATGTAGGCTCTAAATCGAGTTTTTGCTTTTTAATAGTAAAATAACAAAATAAATCTACATCAAAGGGAACAAAAATAATTAAACATCGTGTACAATAACAGACCGTTTTGTAACATGTACAAAATACATCGAGTTTTATTTGTTTGTCACGTGTTCAGAACAGAAATGTGAATTGATGTATTCTCTACATTTCAGTATTTATAAACGGTTATTTACACAAAATACGTTAAAAAAAACTCCCATAAGAATTTAGACTCCGCAAATAAAAGTTTCGCGTCCTGAAAAAAACGTCCTGTGATTTACAGACACGCTGTTTTAAATCGAGAACCTACGACATGATGAGGAACGCGTGGTTACGTCATGACAGCGTCGCGTCTCTTGCGTCTGTGTTTATCACGGTAAACTCATCTAGTGTTCATCTGTGAAATTTACACAAACTGACAATATCGTGAAGAAACTCGACACAGTGGTGAAGACGGAGTTCAGTGGAGTTATGGCAACAAAATCACAAGAGTAACGTCAGTAAAACAGATTACAATAATGCAAACACGTCATTATTAATGTGACAATAAACAATATGGCCTTATTTTGGTTAATAAAAGAGATTATTCATTCATACAAATATAAAAACACAGATGTACAGGTAATATGATCAGATCTCTGTCGTGTGTGGATGTTGGGTTGAAGTTTCTGTTTCTGTTAAACCAAATGGAGAAACTCACAATTTCTTCTTGTTTTAATGTTTTGGTCTCTTACTTTGGTCATATTGGTCTCATCAAACATCATTTGTGTCAGGAGAGTAAGAGCAGATCTCTGGACGTGATGGGTTCTGATGTTTCCCTGCAGATGTCCACACACCCCTCAGAATGCTGTAGATTGTAGTGCAGGTGAATATTTCTCATGATGTTCATGAAGCACACGATCAGCTACTGGATATCAAATAGGACTGAAACCGTTGTGTGTGTGTTTGTGTGTGTGTCACGGTCGTGACAGTGTGGTGTAGACGGGCTGCTCCCAGTGTGTCGGGCTGTGTGACTGCGGCACTGATCCGGGGTCGGGGATGGCCGTGTACAGAGGCCTCTGGGACGGGCCCATGTAAGAGAAGGCGGAGTAAAGGCCGGAGGTCTGACCGGAGTGAGCGTAGTACGAGCCGGACGCCTGGTGCTCGGCGTAATCGAACTGGGCTCGGGACGCCAGCGAGGGGAAGGCGGAGCTGTAGTGCGGCAGGCTGAGAGGTGTGTAGGTGACGTGAGATCCACTCGCCGCAGATGCCGCCTCGCTGGAGAAGTGAGCCTCGCTCTTTATCTGAGTTTTCCCCACATCTGAGCCCAGGTGCTGCTGGGACGACAGCTGCTGTTTGGAGAGCCATGCGCTCGAGTGCCCGCTGGCGGCCGCCAGGGCCGACGTGATGCCGTACGCGTACGGGGAGGCCGAGGATCCCGAGCCCCCGCCGCCTGACGCCTGTGCCACGCCGGGGTGACCGTTGGGGGGTAAGTACTGGTCAAACTCGTTGACATCAAACGGCTCCATGTTGGCCATCACGTCATGACTGATCTCACCAATGTCCACGTTACCAAAGTCAATGTGAGGTTTGCCGCTACCCGACGCAGAGGAGGAGCTTCCATCTGCTCCCACCCCCAGACCGCCCCTGGATCCCCCGCCCTCACGCTTCCCTTCCCCAGATTTACCCCCCTGCAGTTCTGTTTTAGGGGTGGTGGGGGGTGTCGGAGGGCTGTGATTCTGACCTGAAACAACAAATGGAATGCGATCAGATAATTGTTGCGAGGGATGACGAGTGTTGAGGTACGCAGGTGTGTTTGTGTGTCTCACCTGTAGCGTGAGGGTGATGCCCGTCGCCCAGCGGTGACCCCGCCGCTCCGCTGTGTGCCACCTCCAGGTGCAGACTCTTGTAATGTGATTGGCTGTGACTGACCTCGCCCTCGGAGTGGCCATCGCCCTCAGACCCGGTTCCTAGTTTGCCGTTCTTGCGTCGACGTGGCTGATATTTGTACTCGGGATAATCCTTCTTATGCTGTTTCCTCAAACGCTCGGCCTCTTCGATGAAAGGCCTCTTATCCGACTCGTTCAGGAGTCTGAAAATAAACATGTACAGAAGTATTTTAAATCGAATCTTTCATGTCAACGGTGTAATACCAGTATTTACATTTTGTGACACACTTCCCAATCAAATAACTAGAGCCAGTGTTTATTGGGTGCTTTTGTGCATCACTTTACTTTACTTCCATCTACAGAATATGACACCTGGCCTTCAGAATGTTGAGCTGTTAAATGAGAACGCTTCAGATTTCTGCTCTTGTGTGTTTGGTCATCCACCCTGTCACCCCATCATCATGTGCGAGCGAGAAACCTTTATTTTTTTATACTCTCAGTGTTAAACACCGTCACTGCAGTCCAGTAGAGTCAAACACTCGCTGGCTCATTAAAATAAACTTTTCAACATAAATATACTCACTAATGTGTGTGTGTGTGTGTGTGTGTGTGTGTGTGTGTGTGTGTGTGTGTGTGTGTGTGTGTTTCCACAGCGGCTCCTGAAGGGATTTGTCGCTCTAATATGGTTTTCTGAAGGAATGATTATTTCAGACTAAAGCCACTGCCCAGCTAAGAGGAAACTCTGGGTAACGGTCTCTTAAAGTTGTCTCAAACTACGCTGAAAGTTATCAACAATGTTCTTGAATTAACCTGAAAGGAAAGTTTTATCAACACTATATGTCATTGAGTTTTAAGAATAATGTTCGGTACGAAAACAATGTGAAAGATTTAAAACATTATTTTCACAACATAATGGGAATGTTAGCAAAACGCTCTTGGAACATAATTTCTGTTCTGAGACCAGTGTCCAGGTTTTATTAGTCTAAAAATGAGACCAGATCCTGAACAAGTAAAACTCGTATGTGTGTTTTCTGCAGTAAATGTTGTGTGATCACGTGACCCTGTGGTTGTGTCTCTCTCTTGTTGTGAGGGAATCTTGTGTTCTCACCTCCAGAGTTTGCCGAGGGTTTTGCTGAGCTCGGCGTTGTGCAGGTGCGGATATTGATCCGCCAGCTTCCGGCGCGCGGCCTGCGCCCACACCATGAACGCGTTCATCGGCCGCTTCACGTGCGGCTTGTTCTTACTGCCCGAGTTCACGCGCACGGGCATGGGCACGAGAGTCCAGTCGTATCCGTTCAGCACCTGACTGACCGCCTCGCGGATGCCGATGGGAAAACGGTCGTCTTCTTCGTCCGACTTGACCGAGACGCTCGCGGAGGCGCCCGCCGCCTCCTCGCCCGACATCTGAGACGGCTGACCGGACAACGGGGAGTCCGCCCCTCCGGGAGCGCCCGACGAGTGCCCGGGGGACATGGAGTGACCGTCTTCGGACACCCCGGGACTCATCTCCACCTCAGATAAACTGTGCTCCTCCGCCGACATCGCTGCTCTCGCTCTGCGCTCAGGGTGTCGGGAAGGTTCTCCGTAGATTTCGGTTCTCCAATGGGACTGTGGCACGTTTTTCACTCGTTCCTGGTTCTGTCAAAAGAACCCATTCGCTGTCTTCCTCGGGATGAAGGTGTGCTTCACAAAGACCTGCAAAACGATCCACGCAAAGGTCAGGTGTGTATGACCTCCACATCACAGGGGAAAATACATGGAGAAAGTTTGCATTTACAATCTGCCTCAGTGCTGTTCATAAGTCAAACATCTCGAGAACAAGACACACGTGTTGAGGAAAAGCTGCTCTAAACACTGAGCCTTTGACTTTATTTACAATTCACGTGTTTCCAGAGCAGCGCCGCAATCATATGTGGCGTCAGTGCGCGTGTTATTTTAACAGGCTACTGTTGAAACTCCGGCGGTTTGTTTAAGCTCCCGGGAGAGAAAGTGCTGGAATAATACCGGCTTCATTGCTGGATAAACACTGACCTGCTCGGCTGAATCACACAGTGTTTGTGCGTGTGTGAAAGCACAAGCGACGACTCAGAGAGCACATGCGTGACGCGTTACACGCAACATACATGACACTATTTCTTTCAGCATGTGTGTGCACTGTGCTTGAGTGAATATGAAAGATCTGTGATCTGAGGACTTGAGTTACTGCTGCCTGTCAGATCGGATCTCGACATCACCGTTAATTATAATCAGACACGGAGGAGACTCGAGTGTCACATCTGTGTCTTTTCTGGAGCACATGCGTAAAGTTTCGTATAGCGGCCGGATTGTATACGTCACGAAGCATCTCAGAGAAACAGTTTCTGGTCACGCGTGTTTTATTTGTGCAGTAATGTCTGTGAATAGAGCGCCTCTGTTTGCGCTATTTTCCGTGAAACGCGTTACCGCACAAAAAGCGCTTGTTTCTGCGCGTGCCCGGCGCAGAGGTCTCACCTCTCACAGCTCTGCACTAAAGATCATTATTCGTGGTTCTGTCGCTGCTCAATGTATTTACTCAAAAGTGTTTCAGTCCGACATTATTTCGACAAACGGCTGAAATGATTTGCGCCGGTTCATGCAGATCCTCACGCATGGCTTGACAATAATTTGTCCCCAATTCCCACATGCCAAACAAAAACTCTCACAAATGGCATAATTTCTTTTAAACATGTCGAAATGAAACGACATCTGATTTGCACAAGTAGATCTGATCTGGCGATCAACGAAAGTGACATTATAGCGTTTATTTCAGAATATCATGAATTTAGTTTTATAGCTCGACGCAGAAGTTTGTTGAGCAAATCTTTTGACTTTGAGGACAGTTGCGATTAGACGGTCCAATATTTGCTCCTAATGTACATAACTTTTATTCTTAAACGAAGTTGTAAGAACCTTCCATTACACCATGCTCCAGATCGTCGTGTAATTTTATTTTTTATTTACACATTCGCATGAATCTTTAAACATACGCATTAGGAAACCAAAACGTCTTCCTCAAATCGCAGATGATTTTAAACTACTGTAATTTATTATTTCACACTTTAAAGTCGTAAATCCATGTTATTCAATGATTATTTCTTCTGTTTAAAAATCGCGTAATCGTGTTCCCAAACTTAACGATAGAAATAAGCCGAACAGAAAACTCATGCAAACTTTTCATGAAACTTGAAAGTATAAAAGAAGAAATATTAATCCAATGTATATGCTAATGTATTTAATCATATAATTTCGTTCCGTTCGGTCGTTTTTCGACGGATTCCAGTGTCGTATATCCACACACAGTGTTAGTGAGAGAAAGAGAGAGAGAGAGAGAGGTAATAATGTCAAGCGTCTTACTGCACTAAAGCAGGTCGCCCGCCCAGCGCGAGAGTCCGTCCGTCGGTTCCTGCCCCCTCGCTCGCGCTCTGAATGCCCCTCTGTGTCGCGCGCCGGGGCTTAAAGAGCCTCGTTGTGTGAAGAGGGAGAAAAAAACCAATTCATGGAAAAAAATCTCTTAAAGGAGCCCGTCGGGTCGCTCTCTGATTGGCTGCGGATTGTGGCCGGAGTTTTTTTTAACGGTGGGCGTGATTTCTTCTGCAAATCACCCGCAGTAATATTTGGCCTCGAGTGTAATTTAATCTTTATTTGCGATTTAAACATTTCCGTGCATTTCTTAATATCTGCTGAGCTTCATATTTGTGCGTTTCGTTTAATTGTGTCGGAAGGTTTTAAAGCCCGTCAGCAGATTTCCCGTTAGGTATTTCTTACATAATGTGCACAATAAAAACAAAACTCTGGATGAAATCTGTCTATGCGTCATTTGATCATTTTAAATCAATTGAGTCACAATTTTATTTCTTTCTTATTGATAATATTTGATTTAATATTATGACTTGTTTTTATTTATTTAGTTATAACGTTTTGGTTTAACTTTGTCATTTAATGAAATCAATCAACACCTCAGATGTTCTTCTGGCTCGTGGACGTTTTAAAAATAAATATTTTTAGTAGTTTATTTTGTGGCTCCGATTGAAGATAAACTTGTTCACGTGGTTGTATTTGTGCCAGAACTGTCTATGTTTGACTCTTTTTCTTATTATTCTGCTTTTAATGTCACTGTTTCGGGAATAAGTGTCACAGGTGGTCACCGTACCACGGGGTCTTGGCTCATTCTTTGAACTCTTTCCGATCACACTGGCCCGTTGTTGGACGGGTTGTGCCGCAGGGTAAAAGTGAGGTTCAGGGCCCTTCAGACCCGCCAAGCGTCACAAACCTGTCAGCAGCGCCGCGTCGCGCCATCGCACCTGCTGTGCGCAATAAACTCTTTATTCTTACAGTCTTATTTGCCGCCGTATAAAAGTAGACTTTATAAACTTTTCAAAATGACTATTCGATTGTCCAACACTGGCGTTATGTGTCTTTTGTGTTTTCAGGTCACAGAAAATGTCCTCCAGTAAACAATTTAACGCCCACTGTGCACCAGAAGAAACTTATTTGTAGTTTCTGATGAAATCTCAGTATTCGACACGAGTTCACAGCATGCGCTTGATGTAGCGCGCGCAGGCCCGATGCGCCCCGCGCGCGCAGCCCTGGAATGAGCCCGTGTCTTGTTATGTGTGAGTTTTATAATCGCATCAGCGTCACATACAGACACAGAGAGCGCATTTAACGCGTTTAAACAGCAAATATAGAAAGACGAGAAGAGAGGGAAAAGACGGGCCAAACGCATACAAACACGCGCGCTGTTCTGGTCAACAATAACCTCTTGTATTGCCATCGCGCGACACCCCCCACCAGCCAGGCCAAAAATCATTGCCTTTTTCATTATCCATGAATGTTGACTCTGATAAGGGGATCCTGACTATGAGAGCATCTCTGTGTCTCGGTCTCTCGCTTTCTTTGCGTCCTTTGTTTTATCTCAGGTGAATTGTAATCATGTGATCAAACGAGCACCCTCCTTCCATTACCCCCTTAAATGAAAAAATGAAGAACAAAAAGCAGTTCTGTGTATATAAAAAAAGAAAAGAAAAGAGAAAAGACGCGCGTCTCTCTTTAGAGCGTCTTTTCTCCGTGTTCCTGCAAACGTACACATATAGAGGCGAAAGCGCGCGCAGCTCTGTGGATGTATACGTGTCTCACCGCTCACCCGACACGGGTGTCCTGTCCTCCAGGGGGGAACACGGACCCGGGGCCTGCTCGACACTTTCATGTGAGTTTTTTCCCTGTTGCTCTTGGAGAGGTTGGGAAAGACGCACAGGGAAGCGAGGAGACCGCAGTTTGGGAAAGCTGACATATGTAGATATATAGATGTAACTTGGTCTCCAAGCCTATACGTGCAGATCCAGAGCTGTCGTTATTTGCATTTGTGCGCGTTTATCTCTCTCTCTCGCTCCCTCTCTCCCTCTCTCTCTCTCTCTCTCTCTCTCGTAGTCAACCTCATGAGCGCTTTATTATTTTTTTAAGATGTGATGGGTTTTCTATCTCGTGTATTTCTATGTCGCGTTCAATTCTTTGGGCATTGACACTGAACTTCTGCAAATTAATTTGTAGGCTATTTCGTTTTTATACGTTTTATTTTTATTTAGTTTGATCCGCCTTACAATTTAACTGTCAACCATTCGTTCGTCATTAATTTATTGTGCTGGAGAATGTTTTTCTAATTTATAAAATGATAGCGAAAAGTTAATAGTAAATAACTAACTTAGGCTCATAATACTACTCGATTGTAACTTCTGTTATTTGAGTTTTACCATTTATTTCGTTTTCTCGTATTGATAGAATATTTAGTGATTTATTGTAACATATATTGTAATTTACTTATATCGAAATAAACTAAAACTGTAAGTTTGCAGGTGCGCTGGATGCCTGTGCGCGTGTCGCCTCATTATGTGAATAATCATTAACTGGTCTCTTGCGATATGGATTTAAAAAATAAAACCAAAGGGCCGTCAAACAATTTAAATTGAGTTAACCACTACTTTCAGGTATTAATATTCCAATAGCTCTTATAGTATTATGATTATCATATATATTATTATGGACGCATGTATAATTATTAGGCTATTATTATTGTTCTTGTTGTTGTTATATTGCTGTTGTTTGTTGAAGATGTGGCATTTTATTAAAGTTGAAAAAAGTTGAACGGAATTTTCCATCGTAATTCGTTTGTAAAATTAATCAAATTACATTTTAATTCGTGTCACGCAACAGTTTTTAAATGTAATAATCTTTAACTGCTTGAAGAAAATGTCATTTTGAGGCAGTATATATTTTGAAATAACTCACGTCTGGATTATTGCTGCGTCACTTCGTGCGATTGAAATTAATTCATTTTAAGGTTTATTATTATTATATTTATTTCTCTATTATTTTTCTATATAATAATTCAAAATTTTCTAATTAATTATATTATTTCTGCAAATTCTTTATTTAATTGACAAGCGCGTGTAAGATATAAATATTTGTCACATTTCCAAATCGAATTATGTGCATGATCGATGCATAGTGTATTATAATTGACAAAATTCATGATCGAAACTTGTTTTTCTGCGTAAATAAATTCCCTATCAAGAGTTTCTGTATTGTTGACGATGAAGTTTTGACCTCAACTAAAGTGTGAATCTGAGCGCATATGAATTCAGTTTGTATTTACAGATTTCACTTCGTTTGTGTTTATTCTGTTAAAGTAAGGAAAGCATTTTCTGTTCATTGTGTGTTCCTTTGTGTGTGTGTGTGTGTACCTGGTGAACCCTACAGTATTGGGACAAAATGTCCCCACAAAGATGGCAATATCCAAAATCCTTGTCCTTGTGGGGACATGTTTTGGTCCCTGTGAGGAAACAAGCTTATAAATCATACAGAATGAACTTTTCTGTAAATGTAAAAGAGCAGAAAGTGTTGTGTGATTGTGAGGTTTAGGTGTAGGGAATATGATATAGAGTTTGTACAGTATAAAAACATTGTGTCTATGGAATGTCCCCATAAAACATGGAAACCCAACATGTGTGTGTGTGTTTGTGTGTGGTGCAGTTATATGTGCAGCATGTGACTGTGATGATGCTGCTTGTTGCCGTCGGAGACGGTCACAGAGGTGTCAGTACAGATCATCATGGGTGCAGAGGTCAAAAGGTCAATGTGAGCAGGACAGTGAGATCATTTGTGACCCTGGACGCTTAAGTAGCACGGTCATTTTGTTCCGATATGGTTAAATTGTTAAATATGAAGATATTTAGTAAATGTCCTACCGTAAATATATCAAGACTTTATTTTTGTGAGTAATATGCTATGCTAAGGAAACAGTTGTATCTCAGCGGAATATTGTCCGATCCTAACAATCTATATATCAATGGAAAGCTGATTTATTTGAGATGATTTAGAATTTAGAAAACTTGACCCATAAGACCGGTTTTGTTGTGCAGGGTCACATTTCTCTTCTGTCTGTGTGTGTGGTGTCAGGATAGAAAGTTTCATGACAGGAAGTGGAGCAAACACAACATGTGAAGAGAGGATTTCTCTTGTGAGAATGAAGGCTTGCTCTTCCTGGGGGAATTCCTGAATCTAAAGGTCATGGAATCAGGTTTTCTCTATCATGATGTTTTTCTCTGAGATGAAGGTGGGCGGAGCCTCCGCGTCACCTGACCGTCCTCAGCTCAGCAGAACTTTAGGCTCCAGCGAGTCTCCCCGGAAGCCCGCTCGGAAATACTGAGGAACACCAGTTCTCTCTTTATGAATCATTTTTATTTGCTGAACGTGGCCAAGACGAACTGTTTCTGTCTTTCGTTTATTGTTTTTGTTTAAGGCTCTTTCTGCTTCTGTATAAAATATTGTGAATACAACAAATGTCATTAAATGAAATGAGGTGATCAATGAAAAACCAAACAGGTCAGGTGTGATGTGAAGACATGTTTTCTCTTTAGAATATTCTTAAGCGTGTTTGTTTTCTTATGATATTTATTTGTAATTATGAGATGTATTCCACGTGTGTCTCTGATAATTTTAGATGAATAATCACGTGAAGAAGACTGAAAGGAAACATGAGTTTGATCTTTCTGTGTGTGCACCTGTGATTCAAATCTCCTGCTGTGGGAACTTCTCTTCAAAGAGCTTCTGTGTGTGTGTGTGTGTGTGTGTGTGCGTGTGCGTGTGGTGTGTGTTGTGTCTGCGTGTGCGTGTCTGTGTGTGTGTGCGTGTGTCTGTGTGTGTGTGTGCGTGTGTGTGCGTGTGTGCGTGTGTGTGTGTGTGTTGTGTGTGTGTGTGTGTGTGTGGTGTGGTGTGAGTGTGTGCGTGGTGTGTGTGTGTGTGTGTTGTGTGTGTGCGTGTGTGTGGTGTGTGCGCGTGTGTGTGCGTGTGTGTGTGTGTGTGCGTGTGTGTGCGTGTTGTGTGTGTGTGTGCGTGCGTGCGTGTGTGTGTGTGCGTGTGTGTGTGTGTGCGTGGTGCGTGCGTGTGTCTGTGTGTGCGTGTGTGTGTGCGTGTGTGTGTGTGTGTGTGTGTGTGTGTGCGTGTGTGTGTGTGCGTGTGTGTGTGCGTGTGTGTGTGCGTGCAGTATTTTCTTCATTTAAGTCAGGCTTTAAAACAAACATGTTTACATCTACACAATAGATGAACCAGTGCAAGCAAAACACTGACGTCGTGAGGATGATTTGGTGTGTTAGCGGATGTATGCAGTTCACACAATCCAGAGAAAAGCTCTCGTATGAGATCTGTGTTTCTCTGATAATGATTTCTCCCATCAGATGAGGGGGGCAGACATGTTCTTTAAGTCTCAGCTGCATCTCAGATGTTGATCCTCAGGAAAATCTCACAGATTTAGGAGAAACGTCTGAGACAAAGTTGATATTGAGATGAAACACAACCGAGACCTTCATCCAGTCTCTTGAGCTGTGAAAGAGAAACATCTGAGCAATATTGTTCTCCTGTGGAGAGCAGGTGTCTGACACACACACAGTGTCGATCATTCTTCATCTTAATTTCAACACTGTCTGCACTGTTACCGGTTCACATGTGATGACGTGTGTGCTGTCAGTCAGTCAAGTGTTTGTGAGTGATGACATCGTGACATTAAATCCCCACTGTAACTCTTCTCTTCCCTGTTGAATATTTCCAGCTCATTAACATGTTATCATGTTCAGTGGGTTAATAAAATCATCCGGGGGTCCGTGACCCCCGCTGACCCCACGTCTCTCTCCCCACCCATCTTTTAATAAATCGATGCAGCTGCGTAACGCTTAAATAGGTCCTGCTCGGGATGAATCCGGCTTTTGTGTGGCTCTCTTTCTGCTGGTGGACGGGTGGCAGTTGTGTGGTGGGGGGGGAGTTGGACAGGATTCCTCTGCAGCTGGGGAAGAATAGACGGAGCGAGAGAGAGAGAGAGAGAGAGAGGGCAGAATGAATGCACCATTGTGCGGTGGCTTCATATCTGCTCTGACTGCCTCCACCGAGGGTCCAGTTACCCCGATTGTGTTGAAGAAACATCTGAGGAAGCTGATATGGGCTTTCACAGGCTCTCGTGTGGAGGAGGGCGAGATGGAGACCTGCTTTTCAGGTATGCCTAAATCCTTCTCCGGCAGGTGTCGTCACCGTAGCAACGAGCCACCGGAAGACAACATTCCCCCCATCATTCCCCCCGCGCTTCCGTCCAAACATATCAAGCGCTCGTCCTCGTCTCTCACGCTTGAGATATAAAAACACAATCAGAGAGAGTCTGGAGGTCCGGTAATGTTGACTTTGGATGGCAGACGAGACACGTGTGAGCTCAGGTTGACACACGGTCGACGTCTCTTCTCAAACTCTCACGACAGACACAT
The DNA here is from genome assembly GCA_006030095.1 of Triplophysa siluroides. Lineage (NCBI taxonomy): Eukaryota > Metazoa > Chordata > Actinopteri > Cypriniformes > Nemacheilidae > Triplophysa > Triplophysa siluroides. The sequence goes on from VCII01000297.1 coordinate 187,926, forward strand.
GTCTGACTCTTTTCCTCACGAGAAACATCTGAGACACGCAGGAGAAGTCCACTGAGTCTGTCTGACGGACATCACGTCCTCCTCTCCAGAGTCTTGTCTGGTGGGATTCTGTTCGTAGTATTGGAGTGTTTTTATAACGTGTTGCTTTGCAAGCCAGACGGAGTCTCTTTATAAATCTCACAGATATCAAATGAGGTTTTGTTAGCAATAAGGTTATTTGTTGAGACGCCTTCACTCACATGAACTCAAAAATGAGCGTCGTAGTTTTACCTCATGGATTCATCTCCGGTCAAGTTCGATCATTTACACATATGAGTGAAACTCTCACGACTGAGACGGTTAATGCTGTGTGAGTACTGTTCACTGCATGCTGAGGTCTCTGTTCCTGGATGCTGATTGGTCAGCTCGAGTTTGCCGATGTCATCCAACGGCTCTGTTGTGTAGTGTTTATTTCAGAAACGTCAGCATGAACATTCCCCGACAGAAACAATGAGAGTCATTTCAACACGGCCGTTCCTCTCTGCAGTTTATGATTCTGTTTTCATTGACCTCTCGTGACCCCTCATTAACTGAAACAGACGTCTGAGAGTCAGTCTCCTCCGCCTCTCCGTCTGTATTTTTATCATCTGTGTCATTTCACCATCTGAACTGTGTGAGTCCCGACACGTCAACATCGCACAGACAGACGTGTTGTTCTTGTCACACACATCATGTGTTCATTCAAACGTTCTTCCTGAATGTGTTTGCTGCTAGATTATTGACTGTTAATGGCTCCTCACCTTCAGCTGAACCTTGACATGATGAAGAGGTTTATCGGACCAAATGAGTTTCAATCCTCAGGGCTCTTCGTTTAGGGCTCACACTTTACTTCTTCACTTTTCACCATTAATGTATGTTTAATGTATGTTGTGTGTGTAGAGTTGTGTTGTGTTGTGTTGTGTTGTGTGTGAGTGAGTGACGGATGAGCAGAAGGTTACAGCAGGAATCTCATCTGTGGGTGACTCACAGCTGATGAAATGCAGAAATGATGCTGAAGAATTCAGAAGACAAAAGAGCCATTCTCTCTCTCTCTCTCTCTCTCTCTCTCTCGCTCTCGCCTCTCCGCTCTCTTCGCTCGCTATCTACTGGGCTCTCTCTCTCTCTCTCTCTCTCTCTCATGATGGGCTCATAAAGTTCTCCTCCCTGAGGCAGTGTTGGGCCTTGTGACTCTTGTCTTGTTTTGTAAGGTCACGCTGTATTGAGAAGGTCTGAGTTTCTCAGATTCTGCGGTCTGATTCTCAGGCTTTTATCTGACAGATCATTTAGCTGACACACTCACTTTATTAAATCAAAACTGTGAACAGACGTCTGCATATCTTTCTTTCCATACAAGGACGTGCTCACGTTTCAAACTCAACTTCATTCAAGTGTGCTGTCTGTATACTTATTCAAAACTACAACACATGAAAGTGTCTTTACGTTCTTCTGCGTGTCATACTCTTGTTGTATAGTTACAGTACCAATGTAGTTGTAAACCAGTTGTTTACTGAAAGTTTACTATGATACACTTAAAGTCGACTTTTATCAACTGATCAGACGAGTTATTGAGTCCCAAGTATTAACATAGGACACTAGCTTAAGTCACAGAACTTTGACTGTGTTTTTGACATGTTTTGGGAATGTGCAGAATGTCGCTGTTCCTTTATCACACACACACACTTCATGATGTGTTCTGTTCATGTCCTGTTGCCTTTCATCAGTGTGTCACACAGGAACATTTGAAAGCTCACAGAGACTGGATGAAGTCACAGACACATGGGGACTCGTGTCACTGTGGGACCCAAATTGAGGTCCTCATGGGCAAAAAAGTATATACAGTTTGTGCGGTGTAAAAAACATTACGCCTATGGACTGTCCCCACGGAGACAGTAAACCAGACATGTGTGTGCGTGTGTGATGTGCCGGTGGTTGAGGAAGACTGTGGAAAGTCCGAGAGGAAGAGTGTGAGGCAGTAAAGAGTGAGTAACTTTCCAATCATGTGTTTTTCTGGGAACATTGAATTACAGCAGTGTGAGCAGGGGGGGGGGCGCTCAAATGAAAGAAGCTGTTGTTGATGCCAGAGATGAACAGATGAAAGAGAGAGAGAGAGAGAGAGAGAGAGAGACACACATGTAGATCTCTCCTCACACTTGTGTTGTTTCTGTAACTTTGTGAGCACTTCAGGTAGTTGTGGTGTTGTTACTATGACACTTGTGATGAACATCTGTGCTGATCGTCTGCAGTCTCGTGATGATATTCACTTTAAACACAACTGACTGTTTGATATTTAATAACAAAAAATCATATTTCATGAATTTTATTGATCAGTTTGAAGTGGGAATCTCTTACACATGGTGTCGTGCGTGTGTGTTGTTTAAATGTGTATTTTATTGGATGTGACAGTTTTTGCCTATTGCTTACACACTTAAAATGAAACACTGCAATGAAAACTTAACACTCCTTTCTTAAAACCAAACCATACACACAAGCAATGTTTGAATGACTCTTTCTTATCACCAACACTGCAGTCTTTGTGTTTCTATTTTTATTGTCTTCTGTAAAACTCAAAAGTAGAATTTCTGCAACTCAAACAAGAGCTTTTACAAAAACAAACATTCTTACAGAAATAAAGAAAAATACAATCACAATTCATCAAATTTAGCAACAAAACCAAAGTGAAAAAACTAAACATTACTGGATAAATTGCTATTGGGATAAAAACAAACACTTGTTTTGTGCGTGTGTGTTGTGGGGGGCTTATGGATCCCACCTTCTGTTCGGATCTGGTCACAAGACCCCGTCAACATCACAGACGATGTCCTCACGGGCTAGGCATCGGGGAAAATATCGCCTTGTGTGCCGAATCCACCCTTGGATTGACCTTACCTCAATGTCTCCGCACGCCTCTCCCATTGCTTGCAGTGTGTGTGTGATATACTTTCCACCGCCACGCTGAAAAGAATTCCTCGGTTGCGTAAACTCGTGAAGCACTTTGGACACCAACGTTGCATTTACAGTTTTTCTCAATTGCTTGAACACATTTCTTGGAATGATGCCTCGTATTCACAAATCCATAACATCTCACCCAGTTCCCCAAACATCCTATTGTCAGGTCAGAATGAAGCTCTCTTCTCAAAACCTTTTAAACTTGCTGAAAAATCAAACTTTTCCCCCAGACATGACACACAAGCGCTCAAAAACACTCACACACACGCAGTCTGAGACACCGCTGAGATCAACTCAAAACACTGTTTCTAAAACCTCTTACTGGGATTCAAGAATCCTTCGACAGCTTAGTGTTTATTACAATATACAACATACAGTTTTTGTCAACTGCTAACATCCCTTTGACGATCTGCAGTCACATTTTTACGAAGACCTGATAAGACTTTTCTAATGAGTGATGACCAACCTCAACATGAGACAGAGCTAGATGTTGAAGTCTTTCCATTACATGATCATGAGCAAACAAATGCTGAAGATCATATAGATTACAACTCAACTTTTTCTGTGCATTATTTTTTTGTCCGTTATTTTGTTTAAATTTGCAATCTTTGAACCAAAGGGAATGCATATTATTACAGAAATTACATATGATGTGATGTGAGGCCAAGTATGGTGTTCCGTACTCGCAATTTGTGCTCTTTTGGAACGTTTTAAAAGTTTGTGTTTTCATGGAGATTTCAGAGTGTTTTGGAAGCATGAAAGTCATGTGTTTTTTTGTCGATTTCTCAGTAGAGTTTGTAAGTCACCAAATCCAACCTTATCTCATCTAAAACACAGCACCGCATTAAAACTGAAATTACAATATCAACCAGAGTAATTGACAATTATGATTTTTTTATAATTGTAACATTTTCTCATATATCTATCCATATGTATTGATCTAGAATAGAAGGATGGTAAGATGAGGGATGGCTGGATGATATATGTGTGGATATCTATCTAATATAGTCAAATGTACAAAGAATATCCACTTTAGTTTATTGACAGAAAATAACAACTGACTGAATTATGAAGAAAGACTTTCATATTGTATGATATACAGGTCCAACTGAAACGTGACCAGTAATGCAGTTTATGTAATGTCATTATTTGTCAACATTATGCCGTCTATGTGCTATGATAGACTTTATGTTCCTGTTGGATAGAAAACTAGTGCTAATGTTTTGACCGAATGACTCGGGTTTGAATCAGATTTGCTGTGTTTTGATAGAGTTAGCATATGTTGAAAAAGACATTCAGCATTTGAAAAGTAGAGTTTGTATCTATTTAACAAAATTTGGTTTTGGCAAGAAAATAAACTATTTAGCTAATTGTGTGACGTATGTTACGTGTTAAGAGTTTAGAAAAAGTACTTTAAGTTTTGATAAACGCTTGTTAGTCATTGAAAAACACTGTAGAAGAGTGCAGACAGAGCACAATGCAAGAATGAGCTTTAGGAAAAATAACACTGCTGTAAAGTAGATGAAGATGCTCTTACCATACAAGAACAGTTCAAAAACCAGACAACAATATGAACTGGTCATGCAACACAAGACAGTACACAACTGCACAAATCACATTTACATTCAGGCATTTAGCAGATGCTTTTATCCAAAGAGACTAACAGAGAAGATAAAGGAATCAAAGCCGTGAAGACATTTGTCAATGGGAGGCAGTGTAAAAAAAAAACCATCCTCTCTCTCATCCACCTTTGGTCCAATTTCTTAAAAGTAAACTATTTTCTGCAAAACTACAGAACATGTAAAAAAGGCTTCAAATACACATGTGTAAACTTGATAATCACAAATTTAAGGGTGGAGACGAACAGTTTCTACAGAATAGAGACATGTGTCTGATATAAAGTGTGTAGTGTGATTATACTGTATGTTTACTGTAAGTAGTGTAAAGCCCAGTAGGATGAGCTCCTCTTGATATATATCATCCTGAGATTCTGATGTGTGTCATCAGTTTGCTTCTGAAGGGTTACTGATGGATACGTGTGATGTTTGAGTTACGTCTTGACACTTCACTTCATCATATTGTGTGTTTGTGTTTTCTGAATGGGAACATGGTTAAACCTTTGCAAATGGAGGCTGTTTGTGTGTGGGGTTTGGACAAGTTGGTGTATTGTTCTGAGATTGTGTTTATTATAGTTGTCAGAATATGGTGAAATGTTTCATGAATTGTGTGTTAGCATCGAGAAAAACTGTAAATGTGCTATATAAATAAATGAAGTAGAAGTTGATCCGTCATTAAATTCTTAAATGAAATTTAGCAATTACCTCTGTGTGTGTGTGTGTGTGTGTGTGTGTGTATTTAACTATATCATTTTAGATTTGATCTGGGAGTAAATGTGAACTTGATTGTGAGGAACCCTGAGATATCTGAGCAAAACCTCCCTTTGGGTATCGTTTGTAAGAACACTATAACATTTAGGCAGTCAAGTTTTTTTATTTTTAAATGCTAAAAGTTTTCTGTCAGTGTTTGTGAGATTCTGGTGTTTATAACTAGCTGTGCGTTTAGATTCAGGGTTAGAGATTACCATATTTAAACCTACGAGTAAAATGTGAATTAACTTGTGTAACTCACGGCTTCATCTGTGATCACATCATGTTTGGGGTCCAAAGACTTATGTATTCATGTAAGAATAGAACAGATGTTTATGATTGCACAGCTGTACAGTGAAATGTTACTAAACAATTAGTAGGATTTACTTTATTTCCTTTGTTAACTTGATCCGTGTTTTTGCACATTTGTTTTGGTAAAGTTTACTTAAAAAACTATGTGCACAAACTTGACGTACATTTTTTTTGTACAATTTTATTAAAAACGGTGTGCAAAAAATAAGTAAATTCTACTATAGTAACACACAACAGTGCCCATGTAAACGTTAGACCTATATAAAGAGAAGCACACAAAACATCCAAATCAACCATGCATTAGTATATTAGCAAGTATTTAGTATATTGAACAGTATTAGTCTCTTGTTACAGTTTTTGCCCATTGCTTCAACACTTTTTGCAAAACTTCGGCTCATTGTGTCAAAACTTTACACAAAAGACACAACACTGGGAAATAAACCATTCACATCTATGCCGAATTGAAACTCTGCTATCAAAACCTAACAATCCTTTGTCAAAAGGTCACTCTGATGACAGAATGACACACACTTGCATCATATGAATACACTTTCAGATTAGCAGCAACACACCAGTGTCCTTTATCTAAAACACTGCAGTCTTTCATTTCACCGTTTTTATTCAGTTCATCAGTTAGCATTCTGTGACGCTCAATGCAACACTTACAGTTTTGGTTGTGTTTGTTTTCCAACAAAGGTTTTTCCAACAAACAAAAATAAAGAAATGACATCAACTCCATTCTGTACATCACAGTGCTATACTGTACAGTAACACAAAATAAAACCAAAAATACACTACTGGGTGGGATTTTGGATCCTGCCGTCTGTTTGTGTCCGGCCACAGGATCTCATCAACATCACAAGCGATGTTTTCTCCTGCTAAGCAACGGGAAGAATATCGCCTTGTGTAGCGAATCCATCCATGGATCGACCTTACCGCAATGTCTCCGCACGCCTCTTCCATTGCCTGTAGACTGTAGGCACGTGCTTGGCGCAACATCTCCAAGCGGAAAAAATTCCTTGATAGGGTTTAGAAATGGCGAGTAAGGGGGCAAGTATACATCTTGGAATTGATCATGGTTGGTGAACCAGTCCCGGACCAGAGAAACTAACATTATCCCAGACAACAACAAGCCTGGGCTGCTCTAATCCGTCCTGTACAACTGCATCATGAAGTGCATTGAGAACTGGGATGTGTGTTGGGTATTGTAGGGACCCAGTTTGGCGTGATGGTGTAGTAGCGCTCGAAGGCTTATGGCGGCACACAATGTGATGTTTCCCCGCTGCCCCAGGACGAGCACAATTGCCCTTTGGCCAAATATATTACGACCCCTGGTTGAAACCAGCCATGTCCAAGATGCTCTGCAACCAAAAAAAGACATAGCATGGAAGGCTGGCATTACTCAAAACCCACAGTCACTACACATGCAGAACCCACCCAACACACAGGTGCCTGAGTCCCTCTCCCCATGGGTCTATGTGGTACTGATGCAATGGTACATGTTCAGCTTTACTGTACTGGATTATATAAATACTGTGTTGTAAATGTGAAGGACGGCAACACTCAGCTGGACATGTTCTTGTCGAACACCTTTGACCCTCATACTGTTCCTCTCAAATGGGACCCTGCACAGTTGCTTCATTGTGATTTGGTGCTTTACACGTCTGATGGTGGTAATGTTTACTCAATCCATGTTGACGAATACTTCACTATCAATGGCAAGTTCCTGCCGTTGGGTGAAAAGGCGTTGCCGACCCCACCAGAAGGTCTTCTAGTCATTCTGTAGACACATTGTTATTGGTTTGGTTCTTTTTTACAGTACTGAATACTGTACACAGTACTGTAGATACAGTCTGGAGGAGAGCGTTGAAGACACACCTGTTCTCCAGTCTGAATGTCCTTATGCTGCATGAAACTGTGAAGCGGCTCAGATGTGGGTGGACTCTCTGCCCAGCTTGCTCATTGTCAGGCCATGATTCATCACATGATCCACCAAAGTTGCTCTAAAATCATCAGAAATATGCTTCCGTGCATTTCCTCTTCCTCCACCTCCTGCTCTCCATGCTTACAAAGTTCTCAAAATGGCTCAACAGAGGCCTATTTGTGATAGGTGGATGTCTTTTCCCAATGGTACCCACGAGATTTTATTTATGAACGAAGTGTCTTCTGCATGTCGTAGTGTGTAGTGTGCAAGAGCAGGCGTGTGCAGAATTGCAACTAAAGTGCAAAGCAGCGCTTTTGTTTAAGGTGAGGTTACATTGTGTTTCAGCTTCAAGTTTTGTGACTTTGTTCTAAAGCATGTGTCTATAGTGTTCAAGCAATGGGCAAAAACTGTAATATCAGTAGGGTGTTGGTGTTGTAGTGTTCTGCCGGCGGGAGGCGCTGTAAGTGCAACATCACATCACATGTGTAATGAAATCCCATCTGAATGTAACAAACATCATTCAATCCTTCAGCACATTCTTTTATTTAAAGTGATCCAGAGATGAGAAAACACACCGGTGAACATCAACTACAGCAGGAATAAGAAACATGAGTATAAAAGAGTCGTGTGGTGATGAGATGAAGACGTCTGACAGAATATTTCTGAATGTGTAATGTGGACATTAAACCCATGAACTGGTGTTCTGCTCAGATGAGAGCGTGACCTGAAGATCACAGAAGAATTCATGCACTAAATGAAATGTGGGGTCGTGGGGGGGGGGTTGTGGCAGGAAGCAAAGTTTGGGAAAAAACGAGATGAAGGAAAGAGACGGATGGAAAGAAACGGGGGAAGAGAGAAGAGATGAGAGTGACATAATTAGCAGTGCAGGGGGCAGTAAACTCAAACAATGCCCCTCTGTTACTGCCCCACACAATACTGCACTATCACTTACATCAGCTCTCTCTCTCTCTCTCTCTCTCTCTCTCGCTCACTCATTTTACACACTAACAGGGCTCGTCTGCCTCAGGCATTGATCCCAAACCATCTCTCGCTCTGTTTCTGATGGATGTTTTTATGAAGAGAACATCTGCACGTTTTGTTTTGTGTTTTCTGGTGAATAAATATGTATTTGTGACTCTCTTGAAAAGTTAAACAGGTGTAAACCTCCAGGGGTCAACTCACAGTTCATTATATCACATCATTATTGTCTGTATTAGTATATCAACACTTTACACATCTCAAGCTGAGCTTTAGTTTGATATTTCTGTAACAATTGTATTCAACAGAATTGAATGTTTTAGACGGAAACAAACTACAACAATATCACAGTTGTATTGTGATGTATATCGTGATGTCTGAGTTAAAACGGGCAGTGATAATAAAGCAATAAGCCGTGTGACGCAGTGTGAGGGGCGGGGCCAGGACGGTTTTCTTGGGGGGCTTAACAGTGTAGAGGGTGGGCTAATAAAATGATTAAAGGAAGAAATTCCTTAGCTCGAAAACATGCAATTTTGCCGTTTAAATACAGAACAGCATCTTAATATATATTGTTGTAGCGCATTAGCCTACTTGGGTGCACTTAGTAATAGTTATTGTTAATTAATTAAGATTTCATTACATTTTAGAACAAGCCTGCATTATGCTGTGGGTTTTTTAAAACATTATGCAATGTGTAAAATAGCCTGCATGCGAAACAAACGTAAAAAAAACTGAAAAAACGTATGAAGCGAATACAGCAATAAACCTACATGTTTTGGTTAGGTTTTGTTATGACTTCACAAGTTTCTGTTAAGAATAAATAGCATATCCACAAGCACAAGGTTCAAGTCCTTCACTAGACTCATTATTCCTTCTCACGTTACGACCCAAAGCAAACTAATCAATTCTGTTCTTGTGTTGAAATATAATTGTCAATAAAACGCTTATTTCAGACCGTCGTGTTCAGACTGATCAGATCGTTGAGTTTATTCACAATGGGCCCGAGCTCCATAAAGTCTGTTGTAGTTTAACAGTTGTGACTATGTCATAAACTCCCCGCGCTTCACAACACAACACAACACAACACAACACAAAACAAACACAACACACACACACACAACACACACACAAACACAACAACACAACACACACACAACACACACACAACAACACAACACAACACACACACAACACAACAACAAACACACAACACACCAACAACACACACAACACAACACACAACACAACACAACACAACACACACACAACACAACACAACACACAACACAACACAACACAACACACACATCATTCGCCACGGCAGGCATAACCACCCGCTTACCTGCTCTAAGATGCGCTCTCTTCTTCTATTCTCTTCTCTTTATTTCTCTTTCTCTTCTTCTCTTCTTTTCTTCTCTTCTTCTCTTCTCTTCTTCTCTTCTTTTTCTTCTTCTTCTCTTCTCTTCTCTTCTTCTCTTCTTCTCTTCTCTTTGCTGTAAGATGCAGAGCTTCCTCTTCCTCTAGTTTGTTTGCATAAACAATAAAGTAATAATATTTAAGAAATAAAATATTTATATAAAATATCAGTGGCACTATACATCATTGGTGGGAGGGACAATATGCGCGTCAGGTGTGTTGCCAGTTGTTCACCCCAAACATTACCCCTCGACTTCATGATTAAACTCTCGTCAGCCACTTTTCAATCTTTTTTATTTTATTTAGAATAAATGCTTTTATGATCTGAGATGTGATGAGAAAGTAGTCAGGATGCGCATTGATGAGAAATAATCTTCAGAGTACTTGTGAAATCTTCAAATACTCTGAAATCTTCAAATACTTCAGAGTCTCAGTTGTCTTTATAAAGTTCATGACATCTACAGGATCCTCTCGTGTTTCTTCACATCAGCAGAACAGACTGAGGCTGTAACACACCACAGTGACCAGCAGAGGGAGACACAGCGTCACAATAAAGAGCTGCGCGTGTGCGTGCGTCACTGTCTGATCAAGTATAAATCTGATCATAACACGTCCAGACACAGTACAGTATAAAGATTTATTTCAATGGAGCAGAAAGTGCAACACAAGACTTTAAAGTGCATTTCATTCTGGAGTCATCGGGAAGACGAAAGAGCTGTTAGACCTGTTAAAAACATGAGAAAATCATTCTTATCAAGCGCCATCACAACTACACAACAATCCATGACATCATAAATAAACCACAAGAGAGAAGAAATGATCTGCGCTTTCTCTTTACTCCAACTCTATATCTCAAAGAGTAAAAGAGCATTTTCACAATAGTCTAAGCAAAAAGACACCCTCTCTCTCTCTCCTCTCTCTCTCCTCTCTCTCTCTCTCCACTCTCTCTCTCTCTCTCTCTCTCTCTCATCTCTCTCTCACGATCTCGCACTCTCCTAAAATTTCACACAACTCTCAACACACACTCATCAATTCTCCTTGATAAAAGAAGACAAACACAACACAACACAGACTCAGTTCAGTTTAGTCACCGTCGGTGAACACAGCAGCGTTTCCTTCATGTGCAACACTTCACACAACACGACTCAAGACATTCAAACATGTGTCACAGTATTTGCATTGAACGGTTGTGTGAATGTTAACAGAATACAGAACTACAGACCTCAGGGATCATAATCATCACGTCATCCGCTTATCACGAATTATCATCATCAATACAGACATGATTGTCTGTCAGATGTCATTGCTCATTCACAGCTCAAGAGATTTGATGGAGTTCACACTTGTGTCTCAGATGTGTCTCAGGAGAACTAAAATCAGAAATGAGAGTGTAACTGACTGTCGAGACACATGAAGAGTCTGGAGGTGTGAATGAATGTGGATCGTAATGTGATGTGGAGATCTTCACTAATGTTGACTTCTGATCGCAGACGAGACAAATGTGAGCTCAGTTTGACACACGGTTGACATCTCTTCTCAAACTCTCATGACTCTTTTTCTCAGGAGAATCATCTGAGACACACACGAGACTTCAATACAAGTTTCCATTTGCTCTCCATTGATTCTCACTGATGTGTAAGAGAAATATGTGAGATGTTAATGAGATCTCATCTGTGGTTTGGGAAGCACTGGCATGTTCTAGATCTAAATCATCTCAGTCTGATGGAGCTGCAGCATAACATGACATAAAACAGCACAGAGAGAAAGTTCACTTCATCTTTCCAGCAGCTTCTAGTTTTCTTGGCATTTTGGTGCTTAACACGCTGGGACCGCTCTTAAAACATCCAGGATCCTTCAAACCAGGTGACTTGCATCATATCTCAGACTCACTCTTGTATGTCAGCGGATCCAGGGGTATGGCCGTTTTCAAATTGTCAAACTCGATTCGATCGTCCATGTCCAACACGCACAGCACATTACTGGAGTCCTGCGACGTCTGAAACTCCTCTCCGTCCCGTACGCCCTCGTCCTCTCCAGCGCACAGCGCCACCTCGTTCTCGTAGCAGAAAGCGCTGGCTGAACGCGAGGGACTCACGGGGGTCTCAGAACGGGAGGAGGCGGTGACCTCGCTCAGCTCTCTCGCGCTGCAGACGGGCGTGGACGGCATCTCGTAGGTTTTGTGGAAGCGGCCGTAATCCACCCGGTAGCGGTCGCGCTCCTCGAAGATGACCGGCTCGAAGCGGTGACCCCAGAGGATCTCCCGAGAAAGGTAGGAGCTCCGAGCCTGCGTGGTCATGGCCGTGGCCTCCACCATCCCCTCCAGGATCACCACAATCTCAAAGTCCTCGGACTCCAGATCGGCTCGGCTCATTCCCCAGAGCGGCGAGTCCTCGTCGATCTCGTGCACCAGCACCAGAGGAGACACCAGGAAGAGTCTGTCAGTGCCGTCGTCGTAGCCCACGTTCAGATCCGTCTGCTCCAGGGGGATGAACTCGCCCTCCGCCGTGATGTGCGGGCGTATGAGCTGAGCGCGCACGTGAGCCTCCACGATGTGACTCCTGCGCAGGTTCCCCACGCGCCACATCAAGCACAGCTTTCTATCCCTCAGCGCTATCACGGCGTTCTCGGAGAACAGTAACGTCTGGTTCCTCTTCTTGGGCCGTGCCATCTTGGCCATCATGGTGCCGATCATGAAGGCGTCGAGGACGCAGCCCACGATGGACTGAACCACCACCGTCAGGATGGCGACGGGACATTCCTCAGTGACGCAGCGCCAGCCGTAACCGATGGTGGTCTGAGTCTCCATGGAGAAGAGAAAAGCTCCTACCAGACCCTCCACGTGCAGCAGACACGGCTTGCGGTCCTTCGCTCCGTCTTTTCGGAAGTCTCCGTGGGCCATAGACGCGCTGTAGAAGACCAACGCGAAGATGAGCCACGACGCCAGCGATGCGGAGCAGAAGATCAGCAGCAGGTACCTCCAGCGGATGTCCACGCACGTGGTGAAGATGTCCGCCAGGTACCGCCGCGGCTTGTCCTCCATGTTGGAGAAGATGATGTTGCACTGGCCGTTTTTCTTCACGAAGCGACTCCGCAGGTGACTCCTGCCGCCGGTGAAGGTCTTTCCGTTGTGCTCGGATCCCATTCCTGAGCTCGTTCCCTCTCCTCCTGAGCTCACGCCGCTGACGGGAGACTGTCGCCGGCCGGAGCTGTGGCCATTGTGAAGGCCGAGGGCCGAGATCTTCAGTCGCTCCTCATCTGGAGCCACGATACTGTACCTGAGAACAACAAACACAAGAAAACCGTCAGCTTGTCTCAGAGTGCAGACAAAAATCTCAATCTAGGCTTTCTTATGTAGAGGATGTGAAGCTGACGTCACGCCCTTTGTTGCGGTGGCGCCGCCATCTTGGGAGGCTCATACTCCACTGCTGTTATAGGCCCTTTTCACAATGACGTCACTTAACTTCCGCCCTCTCGCAAAGCAGTGTATCATGACATCCGTCTTGCAACATACAAGAAGAAGAAGTACTTCTGTTTTGCCGTCGCGCTGGAACTTAACAACACTGACAGAACACTTTTTCAAGTACTTTTCCTAGCACCTTTGCTAACGCAAAAAGAAAACAAAACACTTACCTTCATAATCAAACAGGTGCTGTTCAACGCAGTATTTGTATCCTTAATCTAGCTTTGATCTTGTCGTGAACCCAATTTTTTTGCAAGATGTTGTACATCATCTAGCCGCATTTGTGGCAGCTGAGGCGCTAGCGGAAGTAACAATACACTGCTCCACGGCAGAACAGAAGATGCGTGACGTCATGTGAAAAGGGCCTATTGTTTTGATATGTACCGTTACTTGTTTTGTTTGATGTATGGAGAAATAAAAAGTGAAAGAACCAGAGGATTTTCCTGGACGACTCTGCGTAATGCTATTGCAGTTTTTAACACAACAAGACCGACCTACCATAGTTATATTTGCCAATCAAACAAGAAAAACAAAACACTGCATTGAACGCAGTAGCAGCAAGAAGATATTTTGAGAGATGTCTCCGTGGTTTTGTGTCAATGGGGTTCAGTGTCGTTCTTCAAAATATCTTTCTGTTGTGTTCTGATGAAGAAAGAAACTCAGACAGGTTTGACGTGAGCCGTCACTTTAAGAGCTGTGATCTGATTGGAACACTACTGTCTCGTCTGTTTGTCTGTAGAGATGAGTTTATTCTGAAGCTCTTGACTTTCTCTCTCGTCCTCTTTCACCTTTTGTCTGGAGCAGGTAAAGAGATTCAGGTGTGAGGATTATTCAGGAAGGTGAGTTGTGTTTAACAGGATTGCGGTCAGTGCCGGTTTAAGGATTATAACCTGAATCTGCCCTTCATCTCTCTCTCTCTCTCTTACACTCAGCAGGCCGTTGCTAAGAAGAAACAGGTTTGTTTTAACGCTCTCTATTGGCTAGATGAACCAGAAAGATGTCATTCTGAGCTTTATATAGAGACCAGACTTGAGTGGGTCACTCTCAAAATGTGTAGACGTGTTTCTGGACATTTTTTGTTGGTGATTTTTCTGCATTCACTCACAGAAATAAAGTTTTGATATGTGTACGGTGGGACACTTACAAAATATCTTCACAGAACATGATCTTTACTGATTCTTCACATAAAAGAGAAGTGGATCGTTTTGACCCAGACAGTGTATTTTGGGCTGTTGCTCCGTGTGACTCCAGACTGGTGTTGTGCTCCAGTGAAGAGCAAGAGAGCAGTGTAGTGTGTGTCTGTAAATCAGATTTAAAGTGTCATCACAAGTGTTTCACGCTGACAGATGTCAACAGAAAGCAGCGGATGATAACACAAGTACTGAATCCACAGACACAAACAACACATGAGCATTGTGAGTTACTACAGACGGTTTCATCAGACACGTCCGCTCTGTCTGTTTATCTCTCTGGCTGGTGTCTGATAATATAACTATTTGTATTCATTTTAATATTGATTTATTGACGGCTGTCCTGAGGCTCAGTGGTCAGAGCACAGCACTAGTGATGCCAAGGTCATGGGTTGGATCCCAGGGAATTGCACATAGTCTAACACAAATGTATAATTCAATGCAATGTGAGTCGCTTTGGATGAAAGCATCTGCCAAATACATCACTATACTGTAAATGTCTGTGAACATTTATAATTTTATTGTATAATAATAGTATTAAATTAACCATTTGTTGAATGGGTGGTGTAGTTGTGTCTCATTTAAAGAAAGCGTGTGGTGCACTGGCATCAAGCGCTTGAGCTTCAGGCCACTAAAGTGTGCATGCGCAGTAATGTTTGTTTATGTTGTTGCTTTGAAGCCGTCTGTAGTTTACATTGATATTCATTTAAATACTGACTGCTGCAAACCAACAAAACATTGACATTTATTCATTTGGCAGACGCTTTTATCCCAAGAAACTTACAAGTAGGAGAGCCTTACATCTAGTCAACACGCTAAACAGTGGCGTAAGTTTACCAGGCCATGATACTAGAGGATTAAAGCTGAAGTAAACAATGGAGACAATAAACAACAAGAACATATTTTTTACGCACACACACACCTGTTGGCTCTGTTGGTTCCCATGGCTGTGTGTGACGTTCAGTGTTTGTGAGCCGCGACTGATGACACAATGATGATTTTCATTTACACACAAAGATTCAACATCATCCTGACAGACGACACACAGCACCAATCCTGCGGTGACAAACACAAAGAAAACATCAGACTGTGATGATGATGATGATGATGATGATGTACACGTAATCCACTGGCGATGCTTTTATCATAAATGCACTTGACGTCACTGAAAACACATCTGATGTCCACTGTTGTGTTTGAATCACTTGTGGTCGTGAATGTCTTTCCCTGTAAATACACAAACTGAACTTGGACAGATTGTGGATGAATGTCCCCTTAACTCCACATGTTTTCATCTCAAGAATACTTTGTTTCTGTTTGACACAAAACGTCTCCAAACTCAATTCACACTCTATACCCAGATAACACTCGCACGTCTGTAAGATCAGATCTGGAGATCTGCTGAACATCTGCTGCGTAAAAACATCTGCTGAACATCTTTTTACATCCGTTCTATAGACATCTTACAGACATCTTCTAGACGTCTTTATGACACCTGACAGCAGACGTCTCAGATGAGTGAACTATGTCTTGCGGATGTAAATACAGACATCAATAGACGTGCTATGGGGTGTGTGTAGAGAATCTTCATGTTTACAGTGCAGTGACTGCAGCAGGTGGAGGATTGTGGGATTGACGGACGTCAGCACGACACACGATTCAATAACTGCTCTTTACAATAAAAATAACTTAACCTTTGTTACACAACAGAAGCACTCACACACACACTTAATCCCTGTGTGTGTGTGTGTGTGTGTGTGTGTGTGTGTGTGTGTGTGTGTGTGTGTGTGTGTGCGCGCGCGCGTGAAGATGATATCGTGACATTTCTAACTCCTAATCCATTAAATGATGCCTGAATAATCTCCTCAATCTCGGTTAGAACCGGACATGAGAACGAGGAATAAACAATAGAACTCTAAAGTTTGATGAATCCTATAATAAGGTTTGTTAATATTGAGTCTGCAAACAGTATTTTATATTCATTGCATTAAACAAGATCACACCTAGTTTTTCTAGATTTGTATGTGTGATTTGTAGAGAAACACGCAGTGTGTTGTGTCAGATAATGATAGTTTCGGTGGAAAGAGTTTGTTTTCTGTGTGCCGGAATTAGACTTTCATTGATCGAGCGCTTTCCACTGGAAACTAACGGGTCAAACAACTAGATCACGCGCGCGCGCGCCCGCCCCGTCCGACAACTGACACTTTCAGCAGATGTTCGTTGTGTCAGATCTGCGGGATTGAGAGACTGTGACGCGCAGGTGTATTTCCACGCGCGGTAAATCCGCTGGTAAAGCTCCAGATGCGGCGCGCGCGGACAGCTCGCGATCTCAAACAGATTATAATCTCTTTTCATTTCAACACCAAATTTCTTTTCTTGGCGCTTCATCCTCTCATCTGTCCATCCATTAGTTTTTCTACCTTAAAAAGTGTGAAATTCAAACGTCATGCAGTGTGAAGCGCGTGTCCCTAAATGTTGTGCATTTAAAGCATCCGAGCAGAAATGAAGCGTGTTTCCAGTAAGGTTAGTAACCAGTACAGGCCAGTGTAAGCAGGCCGGTGGTGTTTGTAAAGCGGGTGTTTGGCGCATGACACATGATAATAAATACAAACACGTCATTACTATAAAGACCAAACATTTGAAGTTGTCCACCAGTTGATGCCTCCACCCAGACACAGTTAGTCAGAAACACTGCTGGCACAGAAAACGAATGAGAAACTTTTTTCAGATGAGAATGATGAGAAATCACCCACCTAATGAAAAGAACCCGTCACGTCCGTCTTTCCTCGCGCGCAGGTGTTTTTCTGTCTCATGTTTTTTCTACTTTAGCGGGTTAATTCCTCCTGTCTCTCTGGATTGACTTTACTGGCGCATAATCTCCGAGCGCACGCGCTCCTCGTCCCGCGGTCTCGCGCTCATGTGGGTGAGGAGGAGGAGGAAGATGCGAGTCTGTCACTGCGATTATATTTACTGCAGACTCGTGTCAAGAGAAATTCACCTTAAATCCAGTCCAACAGCTTTACTTTTCCAGTGCATGTGAAGTGACCGAGTTCGCTCCAGATTGATCATAGTCTTGTGTTGCTGTGCTGCGGTTGAACTAAAGTTATAATAAAGAAAAACCTCTACGGGGTCATTTCGGTGAGGGGTCACAGAGAGGCCTGATACATCTCTTCTGTTTGATCCTCTTCAGTCTCTGTTGTTTTTGGACAGATTTCTGTTCCGGAGAGATTTTGAGTTCATGGTTTCCATGGAGACGTGTGTGAGATCTGAATGAGGAGGTGGGGAACACATGACAGCTGTGGGGTGTGTGTGGGAGCACAAACATGAAGACATATCCATTTAAGAAACATTGCAAACCAAAAGTCATCCTGAAGATTTGTGGATGAAACTACACGACAGTCTTTCTTTTGATGAATAGTGTCCACTCGGTTCATTTCACCTCAGAGATAGACAGTCTGAAAGGCACAGACAGGGGATCCTATATATATGTATATCACCTGATCTTCAACACCACACACACACATTGGACAGGGGTCAGAGGTCACAGTCAAAGTTTGATTCTTATTCTTTTATATTTATTTGTGACAGAACCACAAACTCATCTCTCGCTCTCTGTGCACTTCAGGTGATGCTGAACCAATGAATGAAGCTCCTGTCTACCGTCACCTCATAGACTCCGCCCCTCACCTGGGCCACGCCCATTCATCGCTCTCACCTCCATGACAACATCAGGGCTCTTGTTTTAGACACTTTAAACTCTGTGAGGTTTATTATGTTTCTGTATCACTGTTGCACTTCTTACAAAATACATCACCAATAAATCTGACCTGCTGTCTGTGAGAGGAGCATCTCTTTCTCTCTCATTCAGGCCTCAGAGGAGCATATCGTGATTCTTCATTCTTTAGTTGAGTTTGATGTTCGTTCGGGGGGGGAGGAGGAGGGGGGAGGGAGGGAGGGAAGGAGGGAGGGGGTGGCGGGAGGGAGGGCGGCTTTCTTTCAGGTTTCTTCTTTTTTCATTATTATTCAGTTTCTTCTTTTCGTCATTCATTCATCTTTCTTTATTTAATTCATGCTTCTTCTTCTTTCTTTCATCTGTCATTCTTCTCTTTCATTCTGGCATTCTTCTTCAGCTTTCATTCTTTCATTCTTTCATTCTTTCTTTCATTCTTTGTAACTGTAATAAACACACACTCTTTGTAACCCCAGCACACGTTCAGATGAGTCTGTTTTATCATGTGTGAGTTCTGCACACAGTCGTGTTTTGGAGTTCTGTAAGAAAATGTTTTGCTAACTTCTTGATTTGATCAGAAATGCTTGACTGCTTCTGTGTCACACTGACTTCACATGAAGAACTCACTCGAGCAAACGCATATTAACACAAACCCAGGCCCAACATTCAGACTCAATCCATTAAACAGAACATTATTTCAACATTTACTCTTATTTATGTATCAGGTAAAACACTAAACACAAGAACTCAATGTGAGTGTCACACAAACACCTGTTTAGCATCATCTCTGTATGTTGTATATGGAAATGTATATATAATGAATGGAGTGTGTCTGGTTCTTTTGACAAATACAAATATTATTTTGTGAAATGTTGCAAATGATTATTGTTATTAAATAGTGGAGAAATAAACATTGTGGGATTAAAATTGGTACTCTCTTTTTTCTTCACACTTTAGGCATCTGCTTACAGTAAAACAAGATTGAGTTTACTGTCCTCTACAGGAGAACACACACACACACACACACACACACATGTCTGGTTTACTGTCTCCGTGGGGACAGTCCATAGTTGTAATGTAATGTTTTTTTAATGTTTACAAACTGTATATTTTATCCCCTAACCCAACCCCTAAACCTAAAGATCAGAGAAAACTTTCAGCATTTTTAACAAATATTGTTCCGTACAATTTATAAGCTTTTGTGCCCATGAGGACCTCAATCATGGTCCCACAGTGACACGAGTCCCCATGTGTTGTGTGCATTCAGGTTTAGGTCCCCACCGGGATATAAAAACATGTACACACACACACACACACACACATACACGCACCCAAGCAAACCCTCATAAAGACTTGTGGATTCACTGTATTTGATTTACTGTAAGTGTGCTTGTTCTTTAAATGCGCGCCCCTTCGGGGGGGAGGGTGCGTGGGTATGTGACGCGCTGTCGTGGACGCGCGCGTAAAGGAAACCCGGATCCTGGAGTCGGATCTTCAGCCACGTCACACACCTCAGTGAGAGAGAGAGAGAGAGAGAGAGAGAGAGAGAGAGAGAGTAGTGAAACAGAACACATATTCTTTTCTAACGTTATAATAATTATCATTATGATATGATGAAATGACAGACGTGCAGATTTAATATCGACTGTGTGAACGTGACGCGCATGCGCTGCAGAAACATCTGACCTGATCTGAGAACAGCTGCACAACTCTTCTGCTTCATCTTCTGTTGTTTTTATTTGGATTATTCATCGATAAAATGAACATCTTCCGTCTGTCAGGAGATCTTTGTCATCTGGTGGCGATTATTATTCTCTTCCTGAAGATCTGGAAGTCCAAATCATGCGCAGGTACACGCGAAATAATCTCACAGCCACACACACATTGACATCAATGCAACAACTCTTACACACAGAACAGATTGAGCAGCGTGACATGACGGTGAGTGATTTAATGTAGTTTGACTCATTCATGATAGAAAACATGTCAAGAGTCTTTTCCTCATTTATTCACAATAAACACAAACATGATTCATGAATGAAAGGACTCGAATAAACGTCAACGAAACAGAAACTCATGAGAGACGCGTGAAGAATCCACAGATGAGCTGAAGTTTATAGTGTTTACGTGGCACACGCAGTCATTCTGGACCACACACACACACACACACACACACACAAGAAGATGTGTCACACACAAGAGTCTGTGCGTGTATATATTTGTGTTTCATTGTATGCTCATAAGATCAGTGTATTGTGTTCAACATCAGTTAAACAGCATCCTAATACACAACTTACTTTAACATACAGTGTATTCTGCCATGTTGTGTGTGTGTTTCATGTTTTTATATCCCGGTGGGGACCTAAACCTGAATGCACACAACACATCCTCATGGGCATAAAAGCTTATAAATAGTACAGAACAATATTTGTTAAAAATGCTAAAAGTTTTATGATCTTTAGGGGTTGGGTTGGGGATCAAATATACAGTTTGTATGGCATAAAAAACATTACAACTATGGACTGTCCCCACAGAGACAGTAAACCAGACATGTGTGTGTGTGTGATTTTGCAGGTATTTCAGGGAAGTCTCAAGTGTTGTTTGCTGTGGTCTTCACCACCAGATACCTGGACCTGTTCACCTCCTTCATCTCCATCTATAACACTGTCATGAAGGTAAACACACACACACACACACAGTCATATAGTTGTGTATTTGTGACTCAACAGATATTTGCACATCACTATTATTGTCCTGATTAATCTCATTGATTATTGTTTTTTTAAACTCACGCAGAAGTCCTGACAGAGATGTACGTATGTGCATGTGTGTGTCAAGTCAAGTCAACTTTATTTATATAGCGCTTCTTTCCATTTTCATTGTTACAAAGCAGCTGTACATGAAAAATCACATGTGTGTGTGTGTGTGTGTTGAAACCTCTAAACCAGATGAAAAGGGCCAAAAAAACACATCACATACACAATGACATCCGACTCAAGGGTTTGAACATGCATATAAACAAATAGAGAATATGTGACTGTTCTGAGATCAGCTGTCTTGTGCTGTTGTGTGATCACACGGCTGTGTTGTGTGTTGTCGTGTGTTCAGACAGCTGTGTTGTGTATTTTGTGTGATCAAACTGCAGTGTTGTGTGATGTGTTGGGTGTTGTTGTGTGTTCAGGTGGTGTATTTGGCTTTGGCGTATGCCACCGTCAGTCTGATCTACTTGCGCTTCAGGAGCACGTTTGACTCTGAGAGCGACACGTTCAGGGTGGAGTTTCTGCTGGTTCCTGTAGCCGGTCTGTCATTCCTGGAGAACTACGCCTTCGCTCCTCTGGAGGTAAATCTCATCCGTCTCATCCAGCGAGTGTCATGACATACAGTATCGGGTCTACCCCTCACATTTGAGTAAATATGTGATATCTTTTCATGTGACACCACTGAAGAAATGACACTTTGCTACAATGTAAAGTAGTGAGTGTACAGCTTGTATAACAGTGCACATGTGCTGTCCCCTCAAAATAACCCCACACACAGCCATTCATGTCTAAACCGCTGGACACACAAGTGACTACACCCCTGTGTGAAAATGTCCAAATTGGGCCCAAAGTGTCAATATTTTGTGTGGCAACCATTATCTTCCAGCTCTGCCTTAACCCTCTTGGTCATGGAGTTCACCAGAGCTTCACAGGTTTCCACTAGAGTTTTGACTCAAATGTGAGGGGTAGACCCACTTCTGTGAGATACTGTAAATAAATATTCACATCAGTAAAGAAGATTGTTGGTTTGAATGAGTTTATATGTGAGCCAAACACCGAGATTCACAAAACATTACTTAAAGACCATGGACAAATAAGGAATATTTTGTGTCTTCTGTGTAATGTGTTGTGTTGTAGATTCTGTGGACGTTCTCCATCTATCTGGAGTCTGTGGCGATTCTTCCTCAGTTGTTCATGATCACTAAGACGGGTGAAGCCGCGTCCATCACCACACACTACCTGTTCTTTCTGGGTCTGTATCGAGCGCTTTATCTGGGGAACTGGGTGTGGCGTTATCACGTGGAGGGATTCTTCGATCAGATCGCTGTGGTGTCCGGTGTGGTTCAGACCATCTTCTACTGTGATTTCTTCTATCTGTACTTCACCAGAGGTCAGCACGTTCCCTCACATCACTGTTATTATTACGCTGACAATAAGAACATCACACACTGGACAGTATACACAAGAGATCAAAGTCCGAGTCAATGATTCTTGTTGATGGATCTGATGGTTGTTGATCTGATGGTGTTGTTTTTGTCTGCAGTGATCAGAGGAAGTGGAAAGATGTCTCTGCCAATGCCAGTGTGAGATTTTGGAGAAGACCGTTAGGCCACACCTCCATCATGACATCACCGCCCGCCACTGTCTTCCTCTATGATGATGTTATGTTGTAGTGGGATGGTGCCTTACGTGACCAGACGACAGCTGGACATCCCTTTGACACGTCTGATGCCTTAATCTTTATATTCATGGAGAGTCTGTGTGTGTCCGTGTGTGTGAGGGTCTGTGTGTTTGTGTGCGTGCGTGTGTGTCTGTTTGTGTGCGTGCGTATGTGTGTGTCTGTTTGTGTGCATGCATGCGTGTGTGTCTTTTTGTCTGACTGTTTGTGTGCGTGTGATGTGTGTCAGTGTGTCTTTTGCGTGTGGGTGTGAAACACTTTTCATGTTGTTGTATTACACTTTTTCTTTGTGTTTTTCAGAAGTTCATGTGTGATTTCCTCATGATGTGTGTCTTAGGTCTGGCAATATTGTATTTGAATCATTTTTTAATGGATCTGGTTGAAGTCTCATTTTGATAAAGTGTGTTTTATAAAACATGTCAATAAAGAGAGAGAGCGTGTGACGTCTGCTCCGAACAGATGTGTGTTGTCTTCATCGCACACACACACACACACACACATACACAGTGTGTCGGTCACGCACATGTCTTTATTTTATTTTTAAAGAACTCCGTGTGAGTTCGTCTACGAGGACACAAATGTTTGTTTGCGTGTGTGTTAGTTAGTTCGGAAATGTTTTCTTATGTTTCTGCATTACTTTCACTCCCTCTCTGATGGCTCCGCCCATCACTTTAGCAGCAGCTGTGATTGACAGCGGCGTGGAAGCGATGGCCGCCGCCCTCTGTACAGCTTTCACCTTCTTCCCTTTGCCCTTGCCCTTCTCCATCACACCGGACCCCTCCACCGCCCCGCGACCCACGGCCGTGACCAGCTCGTACCAGAACAGATGCTCCGCCCTCTTCCTCGCCTCCTCTTCGTCCCGCCCGCCTCGCTCCGCCTCCTCCTCTCCGTCCTCACCCAGAATCCTCCTCTGGATGTGTCGTATGGTGGTCTCGGCCTGCAGGAGCATGTCGACGGTGTAACACGTCCCTTCATTTCTCTGGATGAGCAGATCGGTCTTGTTCAGCAGCTCGGCGACCTGTGACCTCTCCTCACGACCTCTGGTGTTCTCAAACACGTGACGGCCGCCCGCACACTCCCGCACGAACTCCCACAATTCCTCGCTCTCCTTCAGGAAGTCGTCCGCGGGTTTCTCTCTCAGCGTGTCGCCCCAGGTGATGAGAACGAGCGTGTGTCTGAGGAACTGAGGTCCGAACACGGTGCTGAACCAGTCCAGACCGGATCTCTGCTCCCGGGTTTGTCTGCAGGGTCTCAACACCAGCAGAAAGACGTGCGGCCCGGGTTCTGCCAGCTTCACGCACCTGCTCAGCTCCGCACGGACCTCGTCGGGGGTCAGACACGTGTGAAAGAAGCCCGGAGTGTCAATCACCTCCAGGCTCCGCCCCTCCACCACACCCCCAGCCCTCTGACATCGACCGGTGGCAGACACGGGCGACACGTCCGTCCAGAAGGCATCTCGACCCAGAATAGTGTTTCCAGCAGAACTCCTGCCTGACCCCGTCTGACCCAACAGAACCATCCTCACGTCAGCAGAACCGCCTGACACGGAGAACATGTTACTGAAGTTATTTCCCTCAACAGATTTAGTTTCAGTCGAATCAACACATTTTATATTAAAATGTCACATCTGTGCTCTTGTATAAAGACATGAGTCTAATCAAAGAGTGCTGATGACACAATATCTATCTCATTCACACCGCCCATCTAGCACAGGTGGGTCTGTGAGACGTCTGCTGGAGAACATCTGCTAAAGATCTTAGAAAGATCCGTTTACATCGATTCCAAATCATAAACCTGTTACAGACGTATTCTAGATGTCTATATGACGTATTACAGATGAACAAACTGTCCTGCAGATGTCAATGCAGAGATCAAACAGACGTGTGTCAGATGTTGGTGTGCTATCAGAGAGAAGTTAAAAGTATTCGTCATTGTAAATAGTTGTTATTATTTTGTGTGTATGATGATAAGTATTACAGTAATGTTTCATTTTCACTCACCGGCTGCTGAAGGCTCTTCTGTCTCCGCCATGTTCTCACAGACTGAGGCTTAAAGAGACAAACCCTCTCAAAGATATGCGATCGCTTCACGCTTTTCTTATTTAATCTCAGCATTACGCATCTCTGTTTATTCTGCCCTCAGAACCAATAAAACCACATGACATTCAAATCTCTTTCCGTGTGATCTGTCGGAGTTCGGTGGTTCAATGTAAATCTGCACATGATTATTAAATGAAATGTCCTGTTTTGCATATTATCAGCCTACATGTATGAACTAAAACAGCTTTGTGTAAATGTTCACCCTAGATTTCTACAAACAACCATTCGCCCATAAATAATAAAGACACTTTAACACAGAGAGGAATGAAGAACTGCAGGAGTCTCCACACACACGTGATCTGATGACGCACCTGCTGGTGAAGAGTGACGTCAACACATCTGCATCAGACACGCGCACATAAAACACAGCCATGACAAATACACCAAATCTGATCACGCTGACGGCTCTGTGAAGACTTTACTCTTTAAACATTCAAAGGTCGTTTTATAAACAAGACTCAGAAGAGAAGAGACGTCAGCTCGATGCAAGCCACCAGAAAAAACGGTCATTCAACATAAACATAAAAAATATACATTTATTTGATTACGTATTTAAAAAAAATAATGTATTAACTCTTAGCTCTTAAAAAAAAGATTTAAATCAAGTGGTGGTCGTCCTTATTTCTGATTGGTTAAGGCCGCCGAACCCTCGCTGTGATTGGCCCCACTGGTGTTCCCGCCGTGTGTGACGCTGCTGTACCTGTCAGTCAGTCAGTCAGTCAGTTTGGTGTCTGACGCTGCAATTATACTTTATTCACTTAAAACGATAAAGGACACACGATACAATATTCGTTGTAAATGCAGTTTGTACGTTCAGTGTTTTTGACGGTGTTGCTCATTTTATCTCCAGGTTCGCGTGTTCAGCACTGAGGTAAATTCTTTACTGTGGAGATTTTCAACACTCTAATCTTCTAATTAAATGCGGAAACGACGGAAAATAAAAAAGTAACACTGTCGTCAGCAGCCGAGTTGTTTTAACATGACGAGTTTTGACGTTATCTGTGAGAGGATTCACGCTGGCCACGCTCCGCGGTGGTGCGCACGGTGGGAGCGCGCCACCGCTTGTGTCGCGTGCGTCGTAGAGATGATAGACAGGCCAGATGTGTCGGTAAGAACCAGAAAATGTCGATGAATGAATCAAAGAACAATAAGACACGAGCAATAGCTCAAGATGACTGATGTGTCTGCAGGCTGTGCGCAAGCGCGCGGCGCTGGTGTGCGTGGCGCGAGCGGAGGCGGTTCGAGAGCTGCTGTACTGTGAGGAAACCCGAGGAGTGAACTTCACGTGCTCACTGCTACGTGAGAGATACACACAAACATGCACACAAACATGCACACGGAGAGCACAGAAATCCGTTTGTGTTGAGGGTGAAGTGTAGTTGTGTTAACGTCACTCTGCTTTATTCAAGTCCCGGTGAAATTTAAAGTGACAGTTCTTATTTTTTCATGAAACATTGCAGCGTTTATAGCAAATAGCTTATCAATGTGGGTCATTTTATTTTAAAATTAATGTGCCCTCATAATCTTAAGTTACGGCATGAAATTACTATCCATCTCAAATGACGTAAGTTAGACGGCTTGGGCGGAGCATCCGTTAACTCCTCCCCTTCGACTATCAGTCTGCTGTCATTGAAAATGCAACTGCTGTGTTTATACATTCAATCAATTCGCGGTGAAAAACGCAAGCCACGCCCATAATTTAATACGGAAGTGCAAACTTGCATTGGCATTGGTCTCTTATGTGTTGTAGGGATGTTGTCGTGTTGTGTGGAGTTAACTCTGTTGGATCAGGCAGTCGAGGGTGAGGAATCATTCACACTCATTGTGTTTGTGTGATGTTGTGTTAGTGTGTTACACTACAGAGGTTTGAACTGTGTGCATCATGTGTGTTTGTGTTTCAGTTCTGCTGCAGATGACTTTAGACAGACCACAGTTTCTACACTTCATCCTGGATAACATACACTCACAGGTACACACACAACACACACACACACTTATTCACATGCAAGGATTGATTTGATGAACTTGTTTTGATAATGTTGTTTCTTCTCTCTGTCTAGCAGTTGAGTGATGGCGGCCGTCTGAATGTTTTGATGTTTTTGGGGAAACTGGTGGACTGTCATCCAGCTCTGAGTCAGACACTCACCTCCAGCCACTGTAATGATCTTCACAAGTCACATATAAACAACACAAACACAACTCTTTTATTTCAGATCATATGTAATGTCAGTCCTTGTCAAGTTTTTCATTGAAGAATCCGTTTGATTTAATGAAAATATGAGCTTCACTTTTCTGCTTTTATAAGCACAAACGCGTTTAAATGTGAGTGTTTACACCTTTGTGAGTTTAATGTGTTTATTTATACACGCACGCACATATTTATCTTTGATATTTGTAACTGTGACCCATATTCTTTTTGTGTGTGTGTATTGTATTGATCTCTCACTTCACGCTTCAGAAGAGAAATGAGATGGATCTGATTTATATGCTTTTTGCAGCACTACACAGCATACTGTTACACACACTTACACAGCAGTTGTGTGTGTAGTGTGTGTGCTAGAGTGTGTGTGTGCAGGTCTGCTGGTCTCTGATGAGGAAGTGAAGGTCGCTGTGTGTTACGTGTTGTTCAGAATCTGGAGCTCTGTGTCTGCAGTTCATACACTGCCCAACACACTCCGTCACAAAATGTGTGTGTTACTGCTACACACACTGTCAAACACACAAACAACTGCCCTCACCATCAACTGCCTGGGTAAGACACACACACACGCACACACACACAATCAGTGTGAGAACTGTAAGAGTGTATAAAGTGTGTGTGTGTGTGTCAGGTGTGTTGAAGCAGATGTTGCAGTACTCTGATGTGGTTTGTGTGTTGATGAGAGTGGGTGAATGTGTTGAAGAACAGCTGCTGGACCAACAACCACTGCCTCTCATTATAAAAAAGGTCTGAACACACTCGCACAAACACACACACACATTTCTTTTGGTGTCTTCGTGGATTTTGTCGTGGACAGTGCGACGAGCACTGACTGATACACACATGTGGCTGATCTTGTGTGTGTGTAGCTGTTGTTGAGCGCTCAGGACTCTGTACAGTTGGTGTCGATTCGCTGTGTGTGTGCGGTTCTGATTCACTCTCCAGCTCGCTTCAGTTCCTCCTTCATTCAGGCAGATTTACCCGGTGAGATCAATCAGTCTGTCAATCATTTCATTTTGATATTCTTACGGAACGCACACAACATCTGTTTACACCACACCTCAGGTCCGTGTGACTTATGGCGCTTCTGTCTGTGTGTCAGAGTCTCTGTTTGAGTGTGTGTGTAGCAGCAGTGAGATGATGATGTGGTGGATCTTCAGATGTCTGTTGCTCATGTCTGAGGATCCTCTGTTCTTCTCACAGTGTCACTCTGTGTATGGTAAGAGTGTGTGTGTGTAAGAACAATAGAAATCTTACAGAGATATACTGGGATTGAGTTAGCTTAGGTCAGAGGTTCTTAGTTCAGAGGTCAAGAGAATTGTACAACACAGCATTTATTTTAGTAAAGTTTCATCAGTGGACACTGCATAGAGAAAAACTAACACCATGTATCTTACACAATACCCTATACTGTCTTTAATGTTTCCCTTTATAATGATGATGATGGATGTAAAGCTGCTTCGCAACAATGAAAATGGTGAAGAACGTTTTATAAATCAAATTGAATGTAAATACACTCCCTGTTGTGTGTTAGGGATTGAGTCATTAGTGCGCAGTCTGAAAGAGACTTTGGGGAATGCCAACACTGAGGTGCAGAAACAAGGACTAGAGCTCCTGACAGCCGTACTGGACAGGTAACACACACACACAGAGTTCTCAGAATCACTGAAGTCTATCCGAACTAGTGCAGTGTGTGTGTACCTGGTTAACCTACAGTAAAAACTACGGTATTTGTCCCCACAAAGATGGTAAATCCTTGTCCTTGTGGGGACATGTTTTGGTCCCCATGAGGAAACAAGCTTATAAATCATACAGAATGAACTTTTCTGAAAATGTAAAAGAGCAGAAAGTGTTGTGTGATTGTGAGGTTTAGGTGTAGGGAATATGATATAGAGTTTGTACAGTATAAAGACCATTGTGTCTATGGAATGTCCCCATAAAACATGGAAACCCAACATGTGTGTGTGTGTGTGTGCGTGCAGGCAGCCAGCAGGTGTGTGTCTGTTCCCCACAGGATCAGAGTTTTCTGCTGTTGCTGATGTCATCATTAAGGGCGTGGCCTCCTCCTGTCTGCAGGTGTCTATACATGCGATGCGAGCCGCTGCTTTTCTCTTCAGGTATCAATTCAGTTTTATTTATGTTGCGCTTTTCACAATTTAGATTTTACACAGCAGCTGTACATACATTATAATACATTTTTTTATGAAAAATAATACTAGAAAAAGGAAAGAGAATATACGGCATTAAGATACATGGTATGATTGCAGGTTTTTCTCTATGCAATGTACACTGATGTCAGTGGATTGTCAGAAACTATAAATTATTCAATCGAAGTATATTAAACTTAGGTATATTATTGTTTTAAATATTGTTATCAGGACTGGGAGCCTAAAATTACAATAGACCAGAACAATTTACAGTAACACCAAAACGTGCAGAAAGAATATATTTGTTCAAATGTGTTAACGTGCACGTGTGTTGTTAAGCACAAGATGTTTACATTTATGGATTAGCCTAATTTAAAGGGGTGATATGACTCGGCTAAAACAAATATTATGGTTTGTTTTAGATGTGATGTAATGTGTAAACAGGATTTAAGGTTTAAACACGCTGTATTTTCCACACACCGTGCATGTTTGTATCTCCTCTTTGCTCCGCCTCTCTGAAAAGTGCTGATATTTTACAAAGCTCATCGCTCTGAAAAGCGTGGTGTGCTATGATTGCCAGGTCACTAGTGCGTAGTGATTGGTCGAATACTGCACGGAAATGTAACGCCTCTTCAAATATTCGGAACATCAGGCTGCGCCGGCGACGGTACAATGAGATTTACAAGACCGCCCACATTACTTGCGTGTAAATTTGGGCGGTTTTAGTCTCATCACTCCACGAGCTGATGTCAAGTTGTGGGGGTGTGGTCACACGAGCCGTTTCAGGCAGGTCTGGGTGAGCATTCGCTTCTAGATAGAATACATCTTTTGTTCCGACACTTCAATTTTTGCAATTTCACATGTCTAATACATGCATGGGCAACGTATAACCCACCAAAGACACAGAAAAACACATACTTCCGGCAAATGACTCCTTTAAAAAATGGCAAGGAACCAAAGCTCCAGAATAGATGTGTTTGTGTATAAGACTGGAGAAAAAGAAACCTCGGGAGAGGTCAGACTCAGGAGCCAGTTCTCCTCTGGCATATTAAAACAGCACTGCTGCAATAATGACTGTAAAATAATCTGAAAGAAGAGAAAAGAACTAGTGAGGATAGAAAAAGAGAAGTTTAGGTGTGTCCAATATTATTCTGGTTCAGGATCACACACAGATTCACAGTGAGTGTCAGTTAGCTGTACATGTGTGTTATTTCTGTGTTGTGTGTGTGCAGGCCACATCATCAGAGCAGGCCGGTTCAGTGGTCAGACGTCAGGAGACTTGTGGAGGCAGTGTTGTGTAAATGCAGTGATCATCCGTCAGAGAGAGCTGAAGGGTTTTTACTGCACACGCTCGCATGCTTTGATGCAGCCTGCAGGTCAGACACCAACAACTCTCACACAAATGTCCTTACACTGATTTGATAGAAGTCTTAATTGTGTGCTTGTGTGTAGGCTGGCTGAAGTGTATGTGTGTAGTATGAATGACAGTGTGTGTTCAGCTTCACAACAGCAGGACGCACTGGAGACTCTGTGTGTGTATCTGCTGCACTGCTGTGATTCAACCTTCATCCCTACTGTCACTGTGAGTATCACACACACACACACATGTGATCGTCTTTAACAGTGTGTGTTGTTCATTTTACAAACATACTGACATACTCTGTGTGTGTGTAGAGAGTGTGTGAGCGTCTCTCTTCTCCTCAGCTTCTGCAGGTCTTTCTGTCCATTCTGTGCCGTCAATTTTCTTTGTGTCCCGTTCACATGACGTCCTTCTCCAGGAAACTCGGTGAGATGACACACGGGTCAAAGGTCATGAGAGATGTGACCATCATCCAGACATTTACACGGTCATGTGCGTTGTGTGATGCTGGTTATTTAATCTGTGATGTGGATTGACCAATGAGAGCGAGAGCTTTAGGACATGTGTTTAGAACTGGCCTTGTGTTTTAGTGTTTATCTAAAACATCATATAAATGGATGATTCGTGATTTAAAGTGTCTGCCAAATGATGAATATAAATAGAGAGTGTGTGAGGTTTTGGAAACAAACACACAAACATTAGACAGAGATTGACATAAATAATCTCTCTCTCTGTCTGTCTGTCAGTGTCCTCTGGTTTCATCAGACTGACTCTAGAGAACAAAGCTCAGCTGTGTTCAGAAAACAGGTAACAACACAAATGGTATTACTGACTTCCATTGTTTTTATGTCAGGATAAATCTGACACCACACACACACACTTACCTGCTCATGTTTGTGTGTTCTTCAGAAAAGCTTCTCTGAATCTCATCTGCTGTGAGTTCCTGATCAAACTCTGCATGTGTGTGTTTGCACACTTGCACAACGTCACCACTGAACTACAAGGTAATGTGTGTAATGCTTGAGTAGTGTGTTTGTGCAGCTCATTTAGCAGAGTGTGTGTGTATGATATGTGAGTTTTGTGTGTTTGTGCAGATCATGTGGCGTGTGTCATGCAGGAGTGTTTGTCGTCTCTGTGTTGCTCAGTTTCTGATTGGTGTTGTGTGTTGTTGGATTCATCAGAGTCCATCAGAAACACACAATACTGCATAATTTACCTGCTGTACGCATCACTGCTGCATGGACACAGGTGTGTTCATCTCTAAACATCCAATCACATGCCGTGAAAATGTGTGTGTGTGTGTGCAGGCTGTTGTGTGACGCTGCAGTGTTAACTGTGTGTGTGTGTGTGGACCTGTGTGTGTGTGTGCAGGCTGTCGTGTGCCGCTGCAGTGTTAACTGTGTGTGTGTGTGGACCTGTTTGTGTATGTGCAGGCTGTTGTGTGACGCTGCCCTGTTCTCCAGTGTTAACTGTGTGTGTGTGTGTGTGCGCGCGCGGACATGTTTGTGTGAGTGTGTGTGCAGGCTGTTGTGTGACGCTGAAGTGTTCTCCAGTATGCTTCAGTTCATCAGTGTTCAGGATGTCAGTGATGTGTCTGTACCTTCACCCGTGCAGTGTTGTGTAGTTTATCTTCTGTCTGTCACACATCACAGCTGCCATCATGTGGACACGGTGAGAACTACACAAACTACATCAAACTCTTTTCTAAATGAGTGAATGTCATGTAAACGCACACACACTTCACTGCTGCTGTGTACTATCACTGTAATGGTCTAAAAGAGTGAAGAACACGACGCAATAATGTTTTAAAGTCATCCGTCTGTCTCTTGTCTGTCTGTCTGAAGTCTGCTGTGAAGAGCATCAGTAAAGCTCTGTCCTGCTCTCCTCTTCTCTTCTCTTTCTCCTCTGTTCATCCCTCCATCCTGAGCTTCATCTTCTGTTACCCGGAGCTGTCGGAGCGGTTGGGAGTGAGTGTTCTCAGCGGATGTCTCAGTGCTGGATCAGAAGCAGAGAATGAAGAGACGCGCTCACATCTGCTGCAGCTGCTGTGTGATCACCCTGCCGCTCTGCTCTCGATGCTGGTGAACAAACAACACAATCACACACACAACACTTCACAAACTCATGCTCCGTGTGTTCAGGTGTTTAATGTGTGTGTGTTCAGGTGGTGTTGTGCGAGGCTGACGCTGCAGTGGCACACAGAGCTGAAGTTGTGTTGAGGTGTTTTGTGTGGTCATCTGACAGCAGCGGTCGTTGTGTTGTGTCTCATCAGATGAAATCCGCTCTGCTGAATCTGCTGCAGAAACTCACACACACAGGTCTTAACACACTGAACGCTTGTGTGTCCGCCAGATCTATAACACACATGACAGTGTTGTCTGTGATACACACACCTGCTGCTATCCTGTCACATTATATCAACTACAATAGCAGAAAACAATCATGTGAATTCTGTGTGTGTGTGTGTCAGATTTCAGAGTGTGTGTGCTGCTGGATGTGCTTTCTGTGCTTCAGAGTAACACAACCACACAAAGTGAAATGAATCACACAGACTTTAAACTGCTTTACCACGGTAAATACACACATACTTTTATTAACACACGTGTAGCAGTCATTCACCTGTACGTGTGTGTAATATATCATGTGGGTGTAGTCAGTAATCTGGTTGTGAAGGTGAACTCCAGTGACTCCGAGCTGCTGTTGTCTGTGTTAAACTGCCTGTACTGTTTCCTGAGTGTGTGTCCGTCACACTGCACTGACAGAGGTAACACAACACACACTTACACACACTGATGGGCTGAATTGCATCACACTGACTGTTTGTGTGTTAGTGGTGTCTCTGCTGCTGGGTAACATCAGACTGATGGAGGTGTTGGAGAATGTTTTCTCTCGCTCTTCATCATCATCATCTCTGCAGTGCTGCTCGCTCCTTCTGCTCGCCACACTCATCTCCCTACAACACACACTCTCTGCACAGGTGAGACACACACACACCGCTACACTCAAAACATGTGTCTTCTCACAACATCAGGCTTACTCGTGCACTTTTACCTGCTTTGTGTTGTGAACTATACTTCTCTAGTTTACTCCTTGTGCATTCAGAAGAACCGAAGAGATTTGTGCTGTCACAACATGTGCGTGTGCGTTGTAGGTTCACAGGAACATTACAGTAGATCTTCATAAGATAGTGAGACGACTCGCCTTCAGGAAGAGACACACAGACAGCCTGCTGTTGAGTAAGACACATACACACACGCATGACTCAAAACTGGACAGTATCGTTGTTTGTAATGTAATCACAGTTTTTAAAGGTCCACAGTGTCATTTTTTGGAGGATCTATTGACAGAAATGCAGTATAATAATCATGGTGCATGTGTATTGTGTCTAATTGAATATATATTCTTGTTGTTCATTGTCTCCCTCTCTTACTCCAGCTTTAATCCTCGTGTATTTTAGCGTGTTGACAAAATGTTAAATGCTCTTCTACTTGTAAGTGGCTTTGGATAAAAGTGTCTGCAAATGAATAAAAGAAAATCAGGGTGGTCTTAAAAAGTATTAAAAGATGATAAATAGATTTAGCGAAAATGAAGGCCATTAAAAGTACTAAAAAGCCTCAAATGCCATTTTCCAATAAAATTTTGGGATGCGCCAGAGCGAGAGCGAGAGAGAGAGAGCGAGAGAGAGAGAGAGAGAGAGAGAGAGCAAGCTTTTGCTGTTGTCGGCAGTGTGTGGAGCATTTTTAAGTGTCAGAGAAAGACACAGCGGGGAACTTGCCGCGCCGGAGTACATTTCTCAATGAAAGCGTCTTCACCGGTCAGGTACTTGTGTGCTTCAGACTGGAGCGGGCAGTCTGACAGTAGTCCCGCCTCTCGCGACATGCTTTGACATCACACAGTGGTCGCGTGCACACAGTTCCCTGTGCTTAACAACTTGTCAAAGTATGTCCTGTGCAACAGTCAGCTTTTGTGGGCGGAGTTTGGAGGAGAGGCGTGAACTGAAATGTCAGAATTGCTTGCATGGATGTTTTTTTTCTTTAAATCATTTTGCAGTGTCGCCTATAATAATCCAACAGTTTTGTGTATTCATAGTTTTAGCTTGTAATGTTGAAGGACACTTGTTGTACAGTACATTCTTTCAGCAGTCCGTTATAGGCCTAATATAGGCTATTCAAGAAGGGAGAGGGCTCAAATTTTGTTTTAATTTAGCCTACCCCTCTTGAAAAAAACAGCATATGCTGGGTTAGGTATGTTTTTAAACTGGTTTGACCAGTTTAAACCAGCAAAGGACCACCACACGGCCATCTTAAACCAGCATATGACCAGCATCAAAACATTTTCTTTCAACAGGGACTTGTTTTGCTCAATTTTATTTTAAGTTATATTGTATTATAATGAAAAGCAAGACAAAATATAAAAATCACATTTCGATTAAAAATAAAAAGAAGAAATAAGAAAGCCGTGTTCGGGATTTGGCCAAGTGTTTCATTTTTATTCGAGAATTTTCATTTCGGTTCATCCCTAGTCCAAAGAGGTCATATGCTACAGTTTGCCTGAATTTAATCATTGAGTAGGTAGGCGTGTTACTCACGTGTTGTTTCTACAGAAGCCCTAAATGGACAAACCGCTCTACAGAGCACGTTTCATAAACCCATTATCTCACTCGGCAAAGAAGCGGAAACACGATGACATCTCAGTCCTGTGTCAGGGGAGGGGTGGAGTGAGACGCTAGTTACAATTCACAACCTCACCGCTAGATGTCGCTACATATCATACACTGCACCTTTAAATAAATCAGTACAAAGACATTTCTCAGTTGTTGTGTAGGGTGAAGAATGAATGAATTAAATTCCTCTCCGACTCGTCTGATGCTGTCCGTCACATAAATGTGCTTTAACAGAATGTGTGTGTGTGTGTAGTGTGTAGTATGAGGCTGTTGCAGGTGTGGTTGGATGTAGACGAGTGTTCTCTGGTGTGTGTGTGTCAGAGCGCAGCGTCTGCGCGGTCAGTAGATGGCGCTCTCTATCCGCTCTGTTACAGCGGAGCACAGACGCTCATGACAGCTCTGTGTGGACTCATGCTGCAGGTACACAAACACATGTGTCATCATACAGTCAACATGCTGTGACTCAGATCAGCAGTGTGTAATTCATCACACACACACGAGTGTGCTCTGAGAACTGCTCTGATTGTGTGTTTACAGAGCTTTAGTGAATTCAACATGATTAAACTCTGTGTGTGTGTGTGTGTCAGAAACAGGATGTGATGATGAGCAGCACTGTGAACTGTTTGAGATCTTTGATTGGATTTCTGCACAGAAGAGACACTGTCATAGGTACACACGGCTGTGTCAGGTAAACACACACACACACAATGAAGAAAGATGAGTAACGTGTCTATGCTGTGTGTGTTTGTGTGTTAGCCCAACACATGGTCTGTCAGCCATGGACACGTTTTCTGCTTTTCTCTTTACTGTCCTGTGGAGGAAACATCTCACTACCACCCTCATCACACTGGTAAGGGGACTGACCGGTAACACAGGTACTGACCTCATCACACTCACGTGCATCACACTGGTAACTGCAACACTGGGTCATCACACTGGTACACACTGGCACTGGTACTGACCCTCATCACACACTGACCCTCATCACACCCATCACACCACACACACTGCTGACCCTCACACACTGGTAACACACACACTGCTGTACTGACCCTCATCACACTGGTAACACACTGACCCTCATCACACTGGTAACACACACACTGCTGTACTGACCCTCATCACACTGGTAACACACTGCTGTACTGACCCTCATCACACTGGTGTGCTGGACCCTCATCACACTGGTACACACACACCCTCATCTGGTGGGTAACACACACTGTACTGACCCTCATCACACTGGTAACACACTGGCTCGTGGTGGGTGCACACTGGTGAGGGTAGACAGACTCAGGTAACACACACACTGACTGGGTTGAAGGTAGTGGTGTACTGGTCTACTTTAGAGTATAATCGTGTGTGTGTCCACAGCTGGTGTGTGTTGGTGGAGGCGTCTCAGAGTGGAAGACAGAGGTTCAGTCAGTGTGTGAGGAGGTGGAGACACGAGGAGTGAAACAAATCAATGACAACAGCTTAAACACACTGAGACTGCTGCTTACACAAGTACACACACACATGTTGGGTATAGACACAATGTTTTTATACTGTACAAACTGTATATCATATTCCCTAAACCTCACAATCACACAACACTTTCTGCTCTTTTACATTTTCAAAAAAGTTTATTCTGTATGATTTATAAGCTTGTTTCCTCATGGGGACCGAAACATGTCCCCACAAGGACAAGGATTTTGGATATTGCCATCTTTGTGGGGTATACAAGTACACACAGTTTTGTGAGACAAAAGTGACATCACAATCATGTGAAATGGAATGTTAACCCTGTGTGTGTTTGTGCGTGCGTGTGTGTGTGTGTGTGTGTGTGTAGTGTTGTGCTCTTGCTCCTCCTGATGATCTGAAGATGAGGATGGAGAATTTACTGGAGTCACTTCAACATCATCAGCCCTGTGACAGCCCACCACCTCAACACATGCTGTATCCTCACAACACACACACATACACAACACACACACATACACAACACACATCATCATCAGCCCTGTGACAGCCCACCACCTCAACACATGCTGTATCCTCACAACACACACACATACACAACACACACACAACACAACATCATCATCAGCCCGCGACAGCCCACCACCTCAACACATGCTGTATCCTCACAACACACACACATACACAACACACATCATCATCAGCCCACCACCTCAACACATGCTGTATCCTCACAACACACAACAGTCTGTTCACTGCTCATTGTTTGTGTGTTTCCTTAACACTGTGTGTATCAGTTGTGTTGATGGAGTTTGTGTTCTTCTGTCTGATTTCACAGTCAACACTCAGATCGTGTGAATCACACACACAAACACGTCCGACTCCTCGTGTCCTCTCTGCCTACACTAGTGTTATCAACTCATACTGTAACTGTCGAATATGACTCATTTCTTCATGTTTTGATGATGTATTTTATAAAGACAGTTTGCTGTCGTTGATTTAATCATAATTTGACATTGTCGTCGTGTACATGTGGTTTTCTTTTGTCAAATATGCAAAATAAAATGTGGGAAAACGATGGCTTGTGATGACGCGACGGTGACGTCACCGCGCACGCGTGCGTCGCTGAAGTCGCTCCGTGCGGAAACGGCGGTGGTGTGGAGGACGCGCGCGACATGTAAACGGTTCTCTGTCAGACTGATGACGTTTCGAGTTCGCACGCGTGTTTTATTCACACGGACAGATGAGTTTAACCGATGATCGCTCGTGTCGCGTGTCAGGTGAGTCACACCGCATCACAGCTGTAACATCTGCATCATGTTTAATGACGTGCGCGTCGTTTCACTGGTGTGTAACGCTACAGCAACAACACAACTGAGTTCTTGTGAAGCACTCGTCGTTCAGTGCATTCATCAATGTTATAATTCATCAATGTTATAATTCATCAATGTTATTTTTCATCGTGATGCACGTGAAAACAAACCAGTTGAGCGGGTCTTAAAGGGACAGTACACTCATGTAATGTGCCGCACAGCATGTGTGAGTTCTGCAGATTCTCTGTACAAATACTGAACTGGATAAACATGCTGATGATCAGAACATACACGTCACATGACATGAATCTGAACACACGTGTGGAATCTAAATCTGGACTGTTTCATCCCTGTTGTTTTTTACCACAGCTTCCTTAAGGTCTCGTTTAGCGAATCAACTTGAAATAAAACGCAAGTAATTTAATAATTCAGTAGAATTGATGTTTATCTGCAATCCCATAATAGTCGGCTCACGAGTCATCGGTGGAGTGTGTTTGGTCATCCAGCAGTGTACTCCAGCATTGCTCTGACTGTGTTCTGTTGTGAAGGATCTGCTGGGGTGATGATGTCATCAGTCTGGAGAAACCAGAAGAACACTGAAACCCTCCACTCATGTCATCCAGCTGTTGTGTGTGTTGTGTTGTGTTACAGTGATCATGTTGAGCGTTTGGACCCTGATGATGATGATGATGATGATGACCCCGACAGCCTCAAACTCTGACACGCATCACAGACACAAACATGACTCAAACCTGGAGATCTGTATCCTTACACATACACAGATCAGAAGTGCGTGTGCGTGTGTGTGTGACTGTGTTGTGTTGTCCTGAACGTGGTCTTCAGATAAGCGTTTGTTTGAGACGAAGAGGAAAGATCAACTGAACGCTCTGAAGAATCTGGTGGAGCTGAACGACATCAACCAGCAGTACAAGATCATCGACATCATGCTGAAGGGACTCTTCAAGGTCCTCATCTCACACACACACACACACGTTCATTCTGACGGACAGCTGAAACACTCCCATCATCTGTGTGTGTGTTTGTGTAGGTGCTGGAGGACTCTCGAGCTGTTCTCATAGCTGCTAATCTACAGCCGGACGA
Organism: Triplophysa siluroides; assembly: GCA_006030095.1. Taxonomy (NCBI): domain Eukaryota; kingdom Metazoa; phylum Chordata; class Actinopteri; order Cypriniformes; family Nemacheilidae; genus Triplophysa; species Triplophysa siluroides. Next base: position 227,047 of record VCII01000297.1, read on the forward strand.
TCCGTTCCCACAGGACCACAAAATCAAAGAAGGTGAGAGGACACAACACACACACACACACACACACACTCACACACACACACACACACGTCACAGTCTGTCTTGATCTGAGTTTACAGGAGTGAACTATGTTGTTACAATATTGTCAAAACATTGTATCTAAAGTAATGACAGGAAATACACAATATCACAATAACAACAAACAGTAATGTGCTGTTAAGATAATAAGTGCTGAGAAAAGAATGAAATGAAATAATAATAACTATAAAAGAAATGTCTGTGTGTGTGTGTAGCGTACTCTCACGTGGTGGAGAACACGGCGTTCTTCGGTGACGTGGCTCTGCGCTTTCCTCGTATCGTTCATCACTATTTTGACGGTAATGCTGAATGGAGTGGTCTGCTGCGCTGGGGTCTGTCCTTCTGTAACCAGACGGGGATTTTTACCGGAGGAGCACATCAACACGTCCTCACGCTGGTGAGACTGAGGCATTGTGGGTAACGCCAGGATGCATTATTGAAAATACTGACGTGTGCGTGTCTGTTCAGATGTCACAGGAGCTGGGAATCACAGAGAAATCTCCAGACTTCATCAATCCGTACCGCACCGAGAGAGACGACGTGCGTACACTCACACACACACACACACACACTCACTGATGGTCACGTGTATCACCCAAATAACAGTAATATTTGATGATATATTTAAGTTCATCATCTAACAACATAAACAAATGTTACTGCGCATTTTGAATTTAGACTGTGATGCCAAGCTCAACCACCAGATGTCAGTGTGCCACACGCTTTCTTTACATTTATGCATTTGGCAGACACTTTTATCCAAAGCGACTTACATTGCTTTATCCTATACATTTATACATAGGTATGTGCAATCCCCTGGGATCAGCCCACAACCTTGCGTTGTTAACACAATGCTCTTACCACTGAGCTACAGGAAAGCTGTACTTTAAATGAGACCAAACTACACGACCCATTTAACATTGTTTATTTAATACAATTATTATACAATAAAATAATATGAATTAATATGAACATAAATCAAACAATAAATAAATAGTTCTATTATTAGACACTAGTCAAACACAAACTGGAAGTTAACTTGATGAAAGTGACCAAAACTATGTGAAGGAATTCTGAAATCTGCGCTCTTTAAAAAGAAGAAAAGAAAAAGAAAAGGACAATCTCACAATACTTTCATTTACATTTAGTCATTCAGCAGATACTTTTATCCTAACGAATGAGTATTCTTTACTTGATCATCTTCACATCACGGCACTTTCATTCTCAATTCATATTCATGTATGTTATAATAGCTGAGATGTTGTGAGTAGAACGCAGATGTTCTGTGATAAATGTGTGTGTGTGTGTCTGTCAGATGCTACACACGGCTGAGGCGTTCCAGAAGATTCTCCGTGAGGAGGAGAAGAGGAGGAGGAAGGAGGAGAAGAGGAAGGAGATCAGGAAAGGACCTCGGATCTCTCGCTCAGAGTTATAGAGCCGAACATCTGATGTGATGTGATGTGGGTTAGAGCAGAAGAACACAACACACGTCCAGTGTTCACACACACACACTTATCAAAGTTTACAGCTGCTCACAGTGACTTGTGTGTGTGTTTAGTGCTGTAGAGTCTGAGATTTAAATCTGACTGCACTGCCTTTATACAGGGGTCAGTGGGCGGGGTCTGATGGGTGGGCAAGGTCAGGGTCGGGGCTCTGTTACTCAGATTAATGATATTTTGAAAAGAGAAAACTAGACACAGAAATCAATTACAGATGTACACTAATAGAAAGACTTTACATTTACAAATGTATAAAAGTGGAGTTTTTTGTAGTGTGATAAGAGAATGGTTAATGTGTCTTCTGCTTTCATGCAGTCTTTTATTTGTTAAAGTGTTTGTGTGTATGAGAGGAAGACTAGATCTGATCTGAGATCTGTAGATTCACGACTGTACCGACCGCAGACATCCGTCATGAATGAATCTTGAATGTGTTGTAGTTGCTGTGCGGATGGATTCACGTCACCTTCTGTTCTAATAAACCCCACGTGAGAATCCAACAGCTGATGATCTGAGCTCGTCGTGTATCTTCTTTAATAGATCTTCATCAAAGCAAATGAACATTCATAGAAATATCAGATTCTGGATGAAATACTTTGGGTTTATGGATTGTGTGCTTGTTGCAAAAATGAAAGAATGCGCTCAACAGATCGCCTTGGTGACAGAACAAAAGACGTGAAAATATTACTTTTCTTGAGCAGATTGCTTTTTGATATCACTGAATTGAATTGGCAAAGAGACCCAAAGCATTTCCTGCCGGTAAGAGTCTTTGATTCGATTTGTATTAGTATTTGTTTGTATTGAGAGTGTAGTTTACGTGGAGTCTTTCTTGAGACAACACTTTAGGTTATTAGCCATGTCCACGTGACTTTCACATTTGTCTGCTGTCTGCTCCTGGCTGGATGATTCTGTGTTGAGCAGAAAGCCTTCGGGGTAAAGTTCATCTGGAAACCCTAGACTGGGACCATGCAGGCGGCTCATTTATAAAATGTTGCGTAGAAACCGTCCTAAATTTGATTTTACAATCGTTTCGCAAAGTGCGTACGAAATGCTTGTACAAAAGGAAACGCCTGTACGCCTCTCTTATCAGATGTGAAATCTATAAATCGCAAATCATCGTGAAATTGCACACCATACGCAAACTATGTGGCTGCATGGGGCCTCGCCGTCACTAGGGGGCCCCCAGGAGCACATCACTTTTTTACAGCTTTTTACAACATACGGCTTTTTTGTGATATATTCACAACCCACATCCATTGTCTCACACAGGGCCATACCCACTTCCTGTAATGTGTGTTATCATTTGTGAAATTACCGACAAAACGCAACATCGAAATATCAAAATAAGTGAGGTGGCCAATCATATGAAAGGAGGCGGGAGTTACTGGTTACAGAGCCGAGCAGTGACCAATCAAAGAAGACGGAGCTACTCCACGTCTTCAGCAGGACGCTTCGAAAGAGTGTTGTGCAACAATCTAAACATTAAATATTTGACAACTGTTTAGTGTTTAACGATAGAAATGTTGAAGAACCGACAGTTTTCACTGATGCAAACGACAAAATGCTTATTTAAATGAAAAATATGTCATTTATAATAATCTGTAAATTCAGCGTTTTATTTGGGATATGATTAAGAGTAATTGTGTGATTGCAAATTGATTTATTGGTAAGCAAGTAAATACACTAAAATAAAAAAAGATTGAAATAGACCCCAAATCTAATTCTGCTTAGGGCTCTTCATTCGCCTTCACACATGGTCACGAACAAACACTCCTCCGATTCTGGCGTGAACATCGGTCTACTTCGGACGCCACCCAGCTGTAATATACAAACATTAAAATCCTCTCAATCATATGAAAACCAACGCTCCTCATCCCATTCACCACAATGAACGGGCGGGTTACCTTTCCGATATTCCCACTGGAATGTTGCCCAGGACACGTCCACTATGCTGTATTCCCCAAATGTTTCCTTCAACACAGCATCTACATGTGAGTCTGTGTGTCACAATCTATTCCTGCCGGCCTCTTAACTCTTTCCTACCGGGCGCCTTTATCCCTCTAACCACACCCCTTTTCTTGGGCAACTCCCTCGGTTGTACCCACGACATCCCACCCCCTCGAATTGCATCGGCAAAAAAGAAAAAAACGTTTAATCCTCTACATAATTTGTCCCCCCAGCTGATGGTGGAAACCGATAGGGATTTGACTGTTTGCCAGCTGAACTTCTATCAGATCTGCGGTAGTAACTGGCGAAACCAAGGAAAGAACGCAGTTCTGCCAAATCAATAGGCCCGGTTACAAGAAACCCCTTAGTCCTAATTGTAAATAAACAGTTTTGTTACTAAGGGTTTTTTACCCTAAGGGGTTTCTTGCAGCCGGGTCGAGGAGTTTTCCATACCCTCACCCCTGCAACCTTATTGTGGCCACCCCTCAGTCGAGACGACATGGCCGAGGTACTTCACCTGTCTCTGTAACCGGCAAAACACTTCTTCCAGCCTCCCAATGCACTACTGGCTGGACTCCCTGCTTGCACAACCAAACCTCTACAGATGATCCAGAATGCAGCGGCAAGAGTGGTCTTCAATGAACCGAAGAGAGCTCACGTCACCCCTCTCTTCTTAAGTTACATTGGCTCCCTATAATCGCTCGCATCACACTCAAAACTCTCCTCCTGGCCTACAAGTCCACCACTGGTTCAGCACCCCCTTATCTTCACTCTTTAATGCAGACGTATGTACCCGCCAGATCCCTGCGCTCTGCAAACGGACGACGTCTTGTGGTGCCGTCCCAAAAGGTAAAAAATCTCTCTCACGAACCTTCTCCGGATCGGTTCCACCTTTGTGAAACGATCTGCCCGCGGCAACAAGATCTGCAGATTCTGTGTCCATCTTTAAGCATCGTCTGAAAACACATCTCTTCTGTCAACACCTGACCGATCAGTTCTGACTTCTTTTCTAATAATAATTCTAACTCAGCTCTGTATACTGTGGTGGTCTGTATGAGACCAGGTCTATTGCACTCATGCTTTTTGTTGTCCTTCTGTTGTCCCAATTGCTTCCATTGTTTACCCATCTGTAAGTCACTTTGGATAAAAGCCTCTGCTAAATGACTAAATGTAAATGTATAAGATCGTCCAGGTATAAAAACACAGATTGGTACTAACTGTCACTATAAGTTCGTGTGGTTAATATTATGCACGTACGTGCCGATTGCGAAACACAAACATATGACTCAGTTTCACTTACTTCATCTCCAAATCCAGCGTTATATCCACAGTTATATAACATCCAACACTGAAGTGCCGTGAATAAACAGACACACCTAAACTTCTGCAAAGCACACTGATGGGAGTTCTGTTTCTTCCCGGACGAGCTTTCCTGGGAGAATTATCCAAAGAGGGAGTAAGAAAACCTGTTGCGTCACGTCATGTCATGTTCGAACAAAGACTTTGTGAAACAAAGAGCTCAGAAAACCACATATGTCCAACTCGCTTTTTGACAAGATGGTGTTAAACTTGAAGGTCCCAGCACGTAACAGTAAAGAAGTCAGAATGCAACAGCCTGTTACCCCACCTTTACATGTCATTAACACGTGTTCGACTTGACATGCCTAAAACTTAACATGAGTTTAAAGCATATAAAGCATAATATAGGACTGTGTGTATATGAAGGGCTTCATGAACAGAAGAATTCAGTAGACTGCAGAACTATATTCACAGGCAATGAAATGACTATTTTGGTCAGATTTGTACTAACATGATCAAATCGGTTGTTTGGCAAATGGTTCCTCTACTAAACAAAAGTGTTGTACCGGCAATGTCCAAATACTGTTTTCCTTCTAGACAACTGAGCTCATAATTGAATATGGAAACGCGCACAGGTGTCCGGAGCCTGTTTTCCACTTCAAGCGCTGAATATGACTATTAATGTTCTTTAACTTGATTGACTTAAAATCCTGAGCATGTTAATGGAGATGTTCCAGCATGTGTCGCGCACGAGTGTGTCAGACCGAGTTTACTTCACAGAGATTCTCAGAAAGCACTTTAGCCAGAAATGCGCGGGTTTCGATTTCAGTCACGACCGCAATGATCTGAGATCCGTGGACATGAGCCCCGCCCCCACCGCACAGGCCCGCACAGGCCCGCACACAGCCGGTCTACTGAATGTGCATCAACACATCAGCTGAGAACCATCACAGGTAACACTTGAGCATCCCACTGTTCACATGTCCAGTCTTATACTGGGATGTGTTTTTCTTCTGCAGTGTCAAGTGTGATAACGTTATAAACGCGTCTGCGTAATGACTCAATGTACACGTGACTATCTCTTCTATAAGAAGAACGTGTCGATATGATCAGAAACTATAAAGAGTTCATTTGTGTATTTGATTATGAAATGTTCAGGAAATGAGAAAGATCTTTATATGACTGGAGTCAAACTCGTGTGATGTTTAGAGATCTCTGTGATGCACGTGAGTTATGAGTCTTTAACGGGTCAGTCCATGTGATGTGAAGACTTATCTTCAGACAGTTTTACTTCAAACACGTGTGTGTGTGTGTGTGTTGTGTGTGTGTTCACAGATGAAAGATGTCTCACATCAGTGTGACGTGTTCACAGATTCAGACGTCAGTGGGCTTCACGTATGTGCTTCTGACCAGTGTGTTCAATCTCACTCTGGACTCTGACTGTGTGTGTGTGTGTGTGTGTGTGTGTGTGTGTCCTGTCTTCAAAACTACAGTCAGACACAGATATAAGTGTGTAATTGTGATGTTAATGTGATACACACAAAGTATGTTCACAATTGTATTTCTGTTTATTTGCATTGTGTTAAGTGCATTCACCACCTTATTTCCTGATGCAGTGTTTATCTACAAATTAACTATTGTATATTGAGCGACATGGAGCGAAAATACGGGACTCTTATTTTGACATTCTGATTGGAGAGTCGCGGACAGAACTACGAACTGCGCATGCGTCTTTAGATTAGCAGAGACATTATATATGAGATTCTTGCAAATTTATTAAGAATAAGTAGTGTTAGCTTAATAGTGTTCGTGTGGGTTCCTGCGCATGTGGGATTGGAGGCTAATGAAGTGGTTGATAAACTAGCGAAGCAAGCTGTAAAACACACAGAGATAGATATTCAAGTGACTCTGAGCAAAAAAGAGGTTAAAAGTAAAATAAAAGAATTCATAAACAATAAATGGCAAGAAGTATGGAACAATGATAGCAAGGGTAGACATATGTATAGTATACAGAAACAAGTAGGAAATGGAAGAAGTGTTTTTAGGAATAGAAAAGAAGACACAATCATTTCTGGCATTCGAATAGGGCACACTAGATTAAATCATTCATTGTTCAAAATAGGAAAACATAAAACGGGTAAATGTAATTATTGTGATCAGGCAGAAACAATAGAACATGTTTTAATAAAATATGTAAAGGAAAGAATAGAACTTATGAAGGAAGTAAGTAAATTGGGTGTTGTATCATTTAATATGGAAAGTCTATTGAAAATACATGCAGAACAAGAAAAAATATATAGTGTTATTATGAAATATTTTAAAGCTATTGGAGTAGACAGGAGGTTTAAATAAAAGTTTTTTTTTTTTTTTTTAAGTTGTTAATTTCTAGACGCTTATTAGTGCTTCACACTCCAGTCCAGTTGGTGGCGGTAATGCACCGAAAGTGGGTTTGCCAACCGCCATAAAACACCATTAGAAGAAGAAGAAGATTAGCAGAGGAGCTGTGAAAGAGCAGATGCGACTCTCCCGTTCTTCTGACAATATTCCTGTTTTACAGGTAAAACAACAGAGGTTTAAAGACAAACCTATACTAATAGTACTGCGGTTGCATTGTTGCAGTGAATGGTGAATGTTAAGTGTTAAGTGTTAATTGTGATGCAGTTTGAGAAGTTGTTGTCCGTGTAATATGTTATGTTCACACTAACGTGAAGAAATGTACTTTAAGTATGCTCCAGTGATCATTATATCTGACTATTGTGTTGCATTACTTATTTTTGGGTCGCAAAATGTTTTATTGTTCATGTCAATGTGTTGTTTAATAACGTTAAGTATCTCTGGGAGGCTCACTCTGTGGCCGCGTTTGGCGCGCTTTATGGTCACGTGACCACTCGCCGCAGAAAGCATAGAAAGTGGCTGGATTTGTGATGATCCGATATAAATACACTTCGCTGATGAGGGAAACAGTGAGTTGCGTTTCTCATTGGTGTTGAGAATGAAGAGTAGTTGGAAATATTCAAATTTACATGTAATATGAGTAAAGTCATATAAAATCACTTTGTGGTTATTAATAATTCATTGCAGTTTATAAAAGTGTATGCTGAACATTAAGTTGTTAACTGAAAATGGTAATATGAAGAAAGGAGATAAGAAAGTGTCAGAAATGTGATTTATTTTGATGTTGGTGGTTCTCAAGTGATGCACACAGACAAAAGAATGTAAAGAAATGGTTTCAAAGCAATTGTTTGTGCTGGAATTGTACCGGTTGTACATTTAATAAAGAGATTAGCAGAGGAGCTGTGAAAGAGCAGATGCGACTCTCCCGTTCTTCTGTTTTACAGGTTACAGTAATCTGTCTGCTGGGTCTCTGAAAGCGGGACCTGCAACATTAACAGGACGGGCTCGTGATGGCAGATCCTTCAGCTCACAGATGGGTTGAACCCGTGACGTCCGTTTTATCTGACAGACTCATCACATCTTACTGTGTGGACGAACTTCATCATGACATCATCTGTCATTCAACTGGAGTAAACAGAGAACATGATGCGGGTGGGTAATGTATTTGAACTCTTATCTCTTACAGTAATCTAATCACAGGTGCGGGAAATAACTGAACACTTCACCGCAGTCTGTTGTCATGTGTGTTCATGACTAGAGGTCGACCGATATGCGTTTTTCAGGCCGATACCGATTATTTCCATGTGAATTAGACCGATAACCGATATTTTGAACCGATATATATATGGTGTAAAAACGTACATTTATATAGAAATTAAGAACACAGGCTCTGAAACATTTGAAACATTTTTAATTCTGACTGAGAAATCTTAATAATAACACTTATATTAATAATAACATATTCATGAATTCATAGCTTTATTGTGTATGTTGTTGAAAAGGCCGCAAAATGTTTTCATGAAGCTAACATTAAAAGCATATTTTAGCCACACTTAGTTAGTACATTAGCCTATTCCTTGAGTGTATTGTCTGCAAGACGGGCATTTAATCACAGCCATGTGTGTCTCTGAACATTTATGTGTATAAGTAAGTTGCGAAAAATAACTCGATCTAACATTTGTCGCGAGCAGCTTAAGAGGCGGAGTCTGTGTGTGTGCGCGTGCATGAGAGCGCTCTGACTGAAGACCGACGATCTTTATGCTTTAAAATGGCTTGTATGTTTGAAATGGCGTAACTTAAAATGACGTGCAAAACGCCAGCTCGATCAATCACAAGAAACCGCTGCAGTGTGCTGCTGCTCGCTTGCAGAGCAAAATCATTGTTATACTATGGATGTGAATTATATCTACATGATGATAATAATGTAAATCCTGCGGAACCTGCAGGAAACCCGCAAAGCTGCTCCGAAATTCAGGCAGTAATTATAGTGAAGTGTTTTGCATCTTCAGTGTAGTGGATTGTGATTTATTTCAACGTCTGATGCTTTACCTCAGAGATCATGAACCTGAAGCAGCTCCAGTCAGTAAGTGCGTTCGGTGCGAGAGTGAAACAAACGTTCTGTTCTGCAGCCTCCTGCGTTGATTGGCCGGACTCGTGACTTAGTCCCAACAAATCAGAGGGGCAGTGGGCGGGCTTTACTCTAGGCAACACACTAGAGTGACGTGTTCTGACTGCTCTCACTAAATCCTGGGCTGCGTCAGAGCGAAATAGCGCATTTCAAAATTAAATGACTTTATCGGCAAATCGGCTTTGAAAATGACCGATATCGATTATCGGCTAAATCCTTAATATCGACGCCGATAATCGGCCAGTTCGATAATCGGTCGACCTCTATTCATGACTCACTTTCTGAGTATTCTTCAACCTCATTAACTAATACATCACTTTCACTTCCTTCTTTCTTTCTTGTGTGTGTGTAGTGCGCTAACAACACAACGGTTGTGGGTTTGATTCCACTGAACACACATACTGATAAAAGACACGTATAGACTAAAAACGCACTGTTAGTCGCTTTGGATAAAACCGTCTGTCAAATGTGTGTGTGTGCGGTTGTGTCTTGTGTCTTGTGCTTTGTACTTTGATTGAAATGTAATGCATTGTGATTTGTTGTGTGTTCAGCGTGGAATGAGACTCTTGAAACACAAAACCCTGGTGAGTTGTGTATCATCTGTATGACAGAGACTCACACACAAGTCAATAACACAAACCATGTGATAAAACACTTTTATTTACATGTACAATGTCTGTTGTTTGCACAATATGAATGTTTTTCATTTGAAGAAGATTTGAAGGAAATGACATCATCGTCGTCTCAGGTAAAAACACACATGCATGTCTGGAGTGTTTAGAGCATTATTAATGGTGTATGAACTCAATCTGATGTCTTTTGTGTCATTGTTTGTGTAGAGGTGTTGCTCTGGATGCTGGCTGCTCTTCTTTGTGCCATTGTTGTGCTGTTGGTCTGGTTCATCATCTTAAAGTGAGTGACAGAGGAAAACATCTCTGATGGACTCTGAGTTGAAGACGTTATATCTGTGTTAATCCAGTGCCGTGTGTCATTGTGTTGTCAGAGGTTTCATCTCTCGCTGTGCTGCTGTGAGGAGAGACATGTGAGGGAATGAGACTAAAAAAAACACACAGACTGAGAGTTTTCATCCGTATTTCTCGCACTGTGTTTGTCTGATTCACAGAGATGCTGAAGCTGCTGAGACTGAATCTACAGCGGACGAATGCGAACACATGAACACAAGCTGATGATGATGAGAGTTGTTTTGACCAGTGTGGGGGCCGGCGGACGTAACATTACTCGTCCTGTCAGAGACGAAGTATATTTTAATATCTTGGCACTTGAACGGCTTTAGGTAGTTGATTTACAAGAGGGATTGTGTATGTGAACGCACTCTATAGACAATAACAACGGAAGAACTTTCACGCAGTTTGGTCAAGTGAGCTCTGGACTACGCTTTGTTATTTCTGTCATCAACGTAATGCCTTCTAGAGCCGAGAGAGACGCCAATCTCCAACTCCACGTTATAAGAAAGTTCTCCTTTTCTACAATGATGATGTTTTATATGGAGTCAAACCCAGGGATCAGAAATCAAAGAATTTTTAAACTTGTAATGTTCTGACAGTCATGTGGCCCATTTTCTTATTCATCTCATTTCATCTTTATTATTGGTGTCAAGTATGTGGTGCAAGTATTAGTGATCATCTTAAACATGCACTGTATCTATAAATAGTCAATTCAGAAATAATGAAAAGATTGGTCTCAATTTTTATGCAGCTGTATATTCAGTTATGTAATTTATTTTTTTATTCTACACGTTTTGTGACATTTAACTCAACAGAGATTATCGCTGATTCATTGTCATCACTTAACTAACACACAGTCATTTTCCTGACAGACACCTGTGAGATCATGTGTTTAGCTCAAAGTTTATTATAAGATTAATAAAGATTGCACGATACATGAGCACACATTCAGTTTAATATACTGCAGCTACTTTAAAATCGTATTATAAAGTAAATATTTGCTAAATTACGATAGTTGATGAATCAGCGTAACATTTCTGTTATTAAACAGCAACACAACTCATTAAATCACATAAGTATCGTAACCGTCACTGATAGAAAGATATCGTTTTATCTCATGATATTTACGGTCAGTGTCGATATGAAGCGCTGTTGTGCAGTGAGTGTCCGACAGGTGGCGGCAGATCACTGCTGATGACGTCTGATATGTCCGCGCATGCGCAGCTCGTGACTGATCCACACGCCAGAAGTCAACACAAACACGGGGTCATGTCAGGTAAACTTTCCTATTTTACACAGTTTTTCAGTGAGTTGCGTGAAACTGATCTACTGTCATCATGTTTGTGTTTGTTTATCAACAGCTGAAAATATCGATATACATATTTACGTACTTGTGTATACATATAAAACTCTTTGGATAAAAGCGTCTGCTAATGACTAAATGTAAATGTATTTTCTGTAAAGCCTTTCTGTGTTTGGCCTTTAGAGGTGATATATGTAACGTTAGTTTACATTCGTTTGTGCTATAACCGTAAGATCGCATGAGTGCTTATTACGGATCTGTGTGTTTGTACTTTATTACAACCCACAAGAGTGATCCTGTAGTGTAAGTTACTTTAATACTCACTGTAGTCAGTTGTAGTTTTCTGTCATATATTTTAGTAGTGATGACTAAACTTTCTTAATGTATACTATGGTCTTATGTAGTATTATCTATAGAGAATTGACGATCTATACATGAATACCGCAGTATAACTTTAATATTCAGAAGTACATTATCTAGACATTTTCCAACAGTTTACCACAGTATGGGAACAAAGTAAAAACATTTCAAAGCTTTTATTAAGATGTAATAATACTGGTGGCTAGGCATCGGTCTGAGGAAGTTCTTGCTCTCTTGTGTAGATCAGTCAAGCGAGGAGAGAGAGAGTGACGGGGAGGAGCTGAGGCTCGTCCTGATTGGACGAACGGGTTCTGGCAAAAGCGCCTCAGGAAACACCATCTTAGGAGGCCGTTACTTCCTGTCGGCTCTGAGAGCGGCTTCAGTGACGCGCGTGTGCGAGCGGAGCGGTGCGGCGTGTGACGGCCGCAGGTGGAGGAGGGTGGTGGTGGTGGACATGCCGGGATTCGGTGACACTGGACTCGACACCAGTCACGTTCACTCTGAGATCGCCAAGTGCATCACTCTGACCGCTCCCGGCCCGCACGCGTTCCTGCTCGTCATCCCTTTGGGTCGCTACATGGAGGTGGAGGACCGGGCCGTGGATGAGATGATCCGTGTGTTCGGCAAGGAGGCTCTCCATCGTCACACAGTGGTTCTGTTCACACGAGGAGATGAACTGGAGGACGGAGGAATGAATCGGTTCCGGATCGTCTGACGGTTCTGCTGCAGAGGTGCGGCGGCCGCTATCACGTCTTCAACAACAGAGAGCCGGAGAACAGAACGCAGGTGAGAGAGCTACTGCAGACTGTGGAGAGGATGCTGGAGGTCACCGGACACACGTGCTACAGCAGCGAGGTGTTCCTGCAGGCGGAGCAGGCCATACGAGACGAACAGCGCCGGATGAGTCAGGAGGGGGCGGAGCTCTGCAGGCTGCGGCGGGTCAGCAGACGTCAGGCCCTGCGCTCGGCTCTGAGCCGCTTCAGAACAGAAGCCGCGCTCTCTGGGAAAGTTCTGGAGCGTGTGAAGGTGCTGGTCGCCGCAGGAGCCACGGGAATGGCGGTGGGGGTTGTGTTCGGAGCCGCGGCTCCTCTGGCTTTGGCGGCGGGGGCCTCTGTGATGGGCGGCTCCGCGGCGGCAAGTGGAGCAATAGTCGCGGTGGCGTCTGGAAAGACAGCAGTGGCTCTGGGAGCGGCGACAGGGGGGGTGTTGGGGGGTTCGGTGGGTGCGCTGGCAGGGGCGGAGGCTGCGGGACCGCAGGCGGCTGCTTTAGAAGCGCTGCAGCAGGTTGGAGCGATGGGTGTGTCGGTGGTGGGTGTGGCTGCAGGAGTGGGTGGGGCTGTTGGGGCGGGTGCGGCGATGGGGGCGGTGCTGGAGGGAGGAGCTGAAACGGTAGCAGGAGCGCTCAGTGCCACTAATGCAGTGACTGGAGCGCTGGACGCTGCTGGAGCCAGCGCACGGATCCTATCGGCCGTGACTGAGATGGGACGAGCGGCGGTCGGTGTCGTGCTCGCCGGAGGGCTGGTGGTGAAGGTGGTGAAGGAAAAGATTCGATCTGGAAATGGAAACAGCTTTACAGAACGAAACTCCTACGAGGTCTACTGGAATAAATAAACCATGACCAGCGTGTGTTTGACTTTGATGATTTATATCACCAGCACTCATCTAGTTTACTACTAATCCTGTCTCGTTGAACTCATGAAAATAAATCATATGCTGAGAAATGTTTGGACTGGTTTTGTGTAGCAGATGTGTGACTTCTTTGCACAACACAACATGAAACAGCTGAAACCAATGAAAGACATACATGATGTTGTGTTTAAAGTGTAAGACAGAACCAGAAGATGACTGCAGAAAGACTCACACGAGAGAGAATACATGATGACAGATGATTTTGACAGATTTTTTCTTTTTGTTTGTACAGCTTTGTTTGTTTTTGTGAAAGCTTGTTTGAGGAGATTTGCTGAAATGTGTTTGTTGATCTTCTAACGCAAAATAAACACGTTACACATTTAAACCTGATTGAAGTTTTACTGACTTTAATTATGAGTTCAGTTCACTCACAAACATAACATCAGTTAAAACAATAATTATATGATGTTACATGTTAAACGCTCTCTCTCTCTCTCTCTCTCTCTGTTTTTTTTCAAGGTGCTTTATTGGCATGATTGTGTGTTCTTACAATATTGCCAAAGCATTAAACATATAACAAAAGACACAATAAGTACATACATTAGAGTCAAATTAAACTAAGGTGCTGAGTAAGAGATCAATTGTAGAATGAAGCATAAAATAAAGTATATCTAAATCAAATGTAAATTGTAGGCGGAAACATCTCTCTCTCCTTGTATTGAGATTACAGCTCTTCTGAGACATGTTTCTCACGTAAATGTTGTTTTAATACAAACAGGTCCCGCTGTTTCTAATGTGAGCGTGAAAAGAACATTTATTAAAAAGTGGTTAGATGCAAAACAGTGGAGAGAGTCAAAAGTGACAATATATCTTCATAATATTAAATTCATATGAACATATATTTCCTTTTAAGATATTTGGGATATTATATATTGTAATTATTTGTATACTTTGTAAGCATCTACAGGGATTAATTCGACTTTTTTTTTTATATTAACTGAAAATTCTAAATGTTACCTGGCACAAAAGAGCAAATGTCGAAATAGACATCAGACAAGCACTACAAAACAAACTAAAACAAAAAAGTATTATTATATACCTTTGTTAAAACTGAAATTACACAATACAAAAAATAATTAAATAATAATAATAACACACACTAGGGGTTCTCCGCAAGTTCCAAATCCTCCACTAAGTTACACAAACAAAGCATTTTTCTCCTTCTCATTGAGTGACAAGAAATACAAACATAAATCCTTGTGAAATATGTAAAAATTGGGAATTGTCTTCAGAACTTAACATTTATGTAAAAATAATTTTCCAAGAATAAGAATTGTGTGAACTGCTAAATCATGTGTTTTATCCCTCAAAAACGAACCAAACAAAAGATGTTTCCTGGTTAAATCCTCCCAGACAGACGCTCTCTCGCCTCATTAACATATTCAACGGTCCGTTTTAAACTCCGCCCATTCGTTGAATATGAACGAATACGCTTTATTTCCTGTGAAGTGCGTGGGCGTGGATTGGTTGAAGTGGGCGTGTCGATGCGAACGATCCCAGCGCCTCTGCTCATCGACGTATCATCGGACCACGGTCCAGCGAGCGACCGGATTGGCCGACAGCGCCTGATCTTACGACGGCCATTGACGAGCGCGAGCCAATCGGAGGGGAGCGTCATTGTTTGTGATTGACGTCACCGCTGGAAAGCAAGATGGCCGCTTGTGTTCGGTGAGCGCTCGACCGACAGCGGAACCGCCTCAAGAGAACCGACAGAGAGGCTGTAAGTGTTTGAAACTGGTTTCTGATAACCGAATAAAGCGACAGAGACACGTGACGTCCCGCACGAGACGCGCTGAGGATGGACGGCGCGGGGTTCATGGACACCATATACCCGACCCTATCCGAACTGGGCGATGAGTTCACACTGGGAGACATCGACGGTAAGAGGCCGAAACCGAATCGTTCGCACGATAAATCGTGGCCGCGAGCTCCGGGTTCGGCTCGTGTTGGGTAAACGCAGATGTCAAGCTGTTCGGTTCGAGCGTGATGATGTAAACATCGTGTGTGTGTGATGTGTCAGATGAGTGTGTGATGTATGCTCGTGTGTATTATTGTTAAATAAACGACATGTGTGTGGACGCTTGTGTTCTTAAGTGTTTTGTACTCTTGACAGTTTCTCCTTGAATCATTTTGTTTGTCGAGTTGTTTTGTTGTTTACATAAAGTTCTGTCCAAAAGTTGTTGATGTGACTTTGGCTGCTGATGTAAAAGCACACGCACACGCACACACACACACACTTGACCGCTAAGTTAAGAGAGTAAGTCTCATTGACTATCACTTATTTAGGACCAATCAGTCTTTTCAGATTCCAAAGAGCCCGATCTGCCTCATTATGTACCGGACTATAAGAAGTTATGAGCCGTCTTGAAGATGAACCTGTAAGACTAGTTTAAGCAGCCGGCCCTGATCTCATCATCAACATTATATTCACTGCTCTTTATGGGGTGGTTTCCCGCACAGGGTTCAGGCTAACCTTAGTCCTAGACTAAAATACATGTTCAAGCTGTCTAAACTGAAAAAGACTTCTTCAAATAAACCAGTTCCTTTGTTCTGTCTCAGAATGCACATCAGTAATGTTTTTGTAAGGCATGATTTGTAAAGACTGCTTAAATGTCCTCATTTAACTAAGGCCTAGTCCTGGTTTAAAATAAACTGCCCCTCAATGAGTTTAATTCATAAATGATTTGACACCTTTTACGCACGTTCACATGTGTGATTTATAATAGACGTGGTATCATCAGTTGTTACAGTAATAAAGTTGTAAACCATTTGATCTAACGTGACAGTAAAATACAACTCACTTTCTCTCAAGGTCTGATGTGTGAGTTCAAGGCTGTGTGTGTGTGTGTGTGCGTGCGTGCGTGCGTGTGAGAGATTTCAGCTGTACACACATGATGATGATCTGTGTTGAGTTGTGACTCATGTGTGTGTCTGCTGTCACAGCCGGTTGTTCATCAGTGTCAGTGATAAAACTCTCATTGATCTCCTCGTGTGTGTTTGTGTTCATCAGAGATGCTGCAGTTTGTCAGTAATCAGGTGGATTTTCCGGATCTCTTTGAAGATCAGATGGGGGGCGGTTCTGTGACTCCTGTACGGGCTCCTCCACAGACGGCCCCCAGCTCCATACTTACCCCCCCGCACACCCCCATACAGACCATCAGCCACATGCAAACACGCACACCACCGCTGCTGCAGCCCAGACCACAGCCCATCACACAGGTGAGCTCTGACCACACCCACTCACAGCCATCACACAAGTGAGCTCTGACCACACCCACTCACACACTTCATCTGAGCTCTGACCACACCCACTCACAGCCATCACACAAGTGAGCTCTGACCACACCCACTCACAGCCATCAAACAAGTGAGCTCTGGCCACACCCCACTCACACTCACAGCTGAGCTCTGACTGACCACAGATCACAGTGAGCTCTGACCACTCACACCAGGTGAGCTCTGACCACACTCACAGCCATCACACAAGTGAGCTCTGACCACACCCACTCACAGCTCTGACCCCTACTTGCTTCCCAGTGATAGCTGCCCACTGCTCCACCAACGACTCACTGGATGGGTTAAAAGCAGAGGTATATTTCCACATAACTGACAAATAGGTCACTTTCACTTTCAAAGGTGAGCTCTGACCACACCCACTCACAGCCATCACACAAGTGAGCTCTGGCCACACCCACTCACAGCCATCACACAAGTCACCAGCCATCACACTCTGACCACACCTCATCACACCTCACACCCACTCACAGGTGACCACACCCACTCACAGCCATCACACAAGTGAGCTCTGACACACCCACTCACAGCCATCACACAAGTGAGCTCTGACCACACCCACTCACAGCCATCACACAAGTGAGCTACCCACTCACCCATTGAGCTCTGTCACAGCCATCACACAAGTGAGCTCTGACCACAGGCCAGGTACCACACCCACTCACAGTGAGCTCCACACCCACTCACAGCCATCACACAAGTGAGCTCTGACCACACCCACTCACAGCCATCACACAAGTGAGCTCTCACAGCCATCACACAGTGAGCTCTGACACCCACTCACAGCCATCATCAGCCATCACACAAGTGAGCTCCACACCCACTCACAGCCATCACACACTCTGGGACCACACCCACTCACAGCCATCACACAAGTGAGCTCTGACCACACCCACTCACAGCCATCACACAAGTGAGCTCTGGCCACACCCCCTCATACACTGACCACACCCACTCACACTGACCACACCCAGATCACAGATATTGAGGATGTTTAAGTGTTGTTGTATATTTCTGTTCTCAGTCTCACTGACGTGTGATTTTCTGTGCAGGTGCAGACGTTTCCAGTGCAGACGCTGGCTGTGCAGACGCAGGCGCAGCCGCAAACTGTGATGATCACTCCAACTGCCACAGCGTCTCGTTTTATTCAGAATCAAGTCATCTGTCAGCAGAACCCCAACGGCGGCTTCCAGGGTAACACACACACACACACACTAGCAGAGATGGGCCGTATTTTAATTAAATGTATATAATTACCTATTTAATTGCTTTTGAGTG
Source organism: Triplophysa siluroides (assembly GCA_006030095.1). Classification (NCBI taxonomy): domain Eukaryota; kingdom Metazoa; phylum Chordata; class Actinopteri; order Cypriniformes; family Nemacheilidae; genus Triplophysa; species Triplophysa siluroides. The sequence goes on from VCII01000297.1 coordinate 245,278, forward strand.
TTTTGTATTTTTCTTAACAAAAAAAAGTGAAATGTAATTTGTAATTAAATACTTTGAGTGACTGTATTTTAAAACACTCAAATATGTCCTTTTATTCTTGCGAACAATAACTTTCATCACCGGGCAGGGGTGGAACCAATGATCAGAAATCGGTGAAAATATTTAAGAAGACAATATTTTAAGACATATTTAAGTGTACCTTTAAATGACCGATTGAAATAAATTCCATGTGTATCATATGCAGTATCACGGTAAACAAACCTTACATTCCAGTACCTCCATAAAACGGGCATTTGGCTTTATCCAAAGCGACTTACATTGGGTATTTGCAATCCCCTGGGATCGATTGCGTTGTTAGCGCAATGCAGCCCCTTATTAAAGACTGATTTAGACAACCCCAACAGTTTAGTCCTAGTGATGTCATGTCAAGCAAAGCACAAATGTTTAGTCATTGATGTGCTTCAGAATAACAGACAGATTTACACCCACACCTGACGCTCTCCAGGAACATCAGTTGAATCATGTCTCTGTCTGACAGAAGATGAGGATGAGCACCTGTCATCGTCTATAAATCAAACTGTGCAGTTAGCTTTGAACGCTTTATGGAGCCAGGTCTGGTTATCAGAAAACACCTTTCAATGACGCTCATGCTACTTTCTCTCTTCAGCACACGCTTCATTTAGCATCTCACGCAGACGCAGCTGATAGCAGCAAAACATCATTCAGGAAAATTATAACACGATTAAAATGATATGGTGACATTCCGTTGTCACTTTTCTACAGCACGACTACCTTTATTGAAGGACTCCACATAAAGAATGTTAGCAATAATGACCGGACGATCGTGGATGAGCGCGGGTAACACCCCCCCATAGCTGAATTAGAGGTTTTGATTGGTTCTCAGACCAGACCCGTCTGTCATTGTGTGCGTTTGACTCCAGACAACTGTTCACTCTTTCTTCTGTGTGTGTGTGCGTATCTAACACCAGCGTTCCTCCCGCACTTCAAATCATTGCTTGTAACATTATTTGTATTTTCCAATGACACGTAACTTTTATTCAAATACATTTGATGAGTAAGCATTTGTCATATGTTACTAAAAACTTTTCGATGTATTTGTGCCCATCTCTGCACACAACCAGATGATGCACAACAGCAGTGTTCTAAACGACTGCTTCTCCTCACAGTCCTCCAGCCGCAGATGCAGAGCATTATGACATCACCGCAGGTCCAGCCAATGACCATCCAGCATCAGCGTGTGTTGACTTCAACCGGTCAGACCATCCAGACTCTCTCCACCACACCCGCCACTGTACACACGGTGTCTCAACAATTACCTGTACGTCACAAACACGCTTACCCACAATTCCCTGCCGCTGTCTGGAGAAACGTGTGCTGTGTAGTGTGCATACTAACGGCACGGAGCGCACGACAAGCTGTGTGAGTGGCTCTTAAAGCAGATGCTGTTTTCTGATTGGCTCTCAGGTGTTGGTGCATCAGCCTCAGATCCTGAAGACAGATTCTTTGCTTCTGACGACGCTGAAACCGGACGGGACTCAAGTTCTCTCGACCGTCCAGAACCCCGCCGGCATAACAACCCTGACCACACCCATACAGACCACCGCCCTGCAGGTTCCTGTGTGTCCATTACGTGATGAAGAAAGTCAAAGTGAAGAAGTCTTGTTGTGTCCACACTCACGCTTCACGTCTCTCTCTCACAGACCTTAATGGGCGGCAACATTCTGACCACCGTCCCGGTCATGATGGGAGGCGGAGACAAGCTGCCCATCAAACAGATGTCACCCATCACCGCCCACAGTGGGAGCGGGCCTAGGGTGGATCAGGGCATGACCGTCACCATGGGAACCGGAGGAGTTGTCAAAGAGGGCGAGAGGAGAACGACACACAACGTCATCGAGAAGCGCTACCGCTCGTCCATAAACGACAAAATCCTGGAGCTGCGGGACCTGGTGATGGGCAGCGACGCTAAGGTTCGTCTCGTCCAATCACTGCAGTCGTCTCTCGCTCTCTCTCTCTCTCTCTCTCAGACGAACAGGTTTTGTTTTTTCTGTCACAGATGCACAAATCAGGCATCCTGCGCAAAGCCATCGACTACATCAAATACCTGCAGCAGATCAACCACAAACTCCGGCAGGAGAACCTCACGCTGAAGATGGCCAATCAGAAGAACAGTGAGTCACATGACCTCCACACACACACACACACACACACACACTGATCTCTCGCTCACGCGTGCGTGTGTGTGTGTGTCTCAGAGTCTGTGTGTCTGTCAGAGGATGTGGATATGAAGGCCGAGGCGGCGATGATTTCTCCTCCTCCGTCTGATTCGGGTTCCAGTTCTCCTCCTCAGCTCTCGCCCTTCTGCGTCGACTCGGAACCGTGCAGCCCGCTGCTGGACCACGAGCAGGTCAGACACACCACATGGCGCTTCACGTGAGGGGAGGGGGTTTAAAGGTGTTGTTTGTGAGGATGTTTTTGTTGTGAGTCAGATGAAGAGCGAGCCGGGTTCTCCGTCGTCGGTGGGTGTGATGGACCGCTCTCGTCTGCTGCTCTGCGCGCTCACGTTCCTCTGTCTGTCTCTCAATCCTCTGCCGTCTCTGTTGGGTTCAGAGGAGCGCTGGAGTTCAGCTGTCACTCACGGACCCTCGCGCTCTCTCTCCTCGCTGCCCCCCGGACCCTCGCAGGACTTCAGTAAGACAGAGAGAGTTCGGTCTGATCTCCGGTCCGTCGTGTGTTCACTCATCTCATCTCATGTCTATCTGTGTGTGTCAGTGGAGTGGTTGCGGATGCTGTTGCCGTGGTTTCTGGTGTGGCTTCTAAGTGGGGTGGGCGTGGTTTGGGGGTGTGTCCGTGTGCTGTATCTGTGGGAACCGGTGACGCCCCTCCACTCGCCCAAATCTGTGAGCTTCTGGAGACACCGCAAACAAGCCGACCTACAACTCTACAGGGTACAAACACACAGATCACTCTCACACACACACATCGCACAAACACACACATCACACACACATAAACACACTTATCAATCTCAGACACACACACATCACACACACATAAACACACACAGGCAACACACACATCACACACACACACATATCAATCTCAGACACACACACATCACACACACATAAACACCACCAGATCACACAGCACACACACATCACACACACATAAACACACATATCAATCTCAGACACACACACATCACACACACATAAACACACACAGATCACTCTCACACACACACATCGCACAAACACACACATCACACACACATCAAACACACACGACACACACATCACACACACATAAACACACACAGATCACTCTCACACACACACATCGCACAAACACACACATCACACACACATCAACACACACGTCACTCTCACACACACACACAAACACACACATGTATGAACATGACGTGTGTATGTTTGTGTGTTTCAGGGTGATTATTCGTCTGCGGCGGCGAGTCTTCAGACGTGTCTGTCAGTGTTATCCAGAGTTCTGCCCATCACCACATTCGACATCACCTGCTCTCTCTCCTGGAATCTGATTCGCTACTGTCTGAGAAAACCCGCCCCTCTGGGCTGGCTGGTATGTTTGGTTGGTGGGAAGCAGGAGGGGGAGGAGTCAAAGACGAGCTCGCGGGATGCAGCGCTGGTGTATCATAAACTCAGTCAACTGCAGCTCACAGGTGTGTGTGTGTGTGTGTTTACTGTAATGTATTTGGAATGAGAGGAAACATGACTGTGCTCAAACTCAATGACATTTAATGTGTGTGTGTGTGTGTGTGTGTGTGTGATGTGTGTGTGTGTGTGTGTGTGTGTGTGTGTGTGTGTGTGTGTGTGTGTTGCAGGTAAGCTGGAGCGCACTCCTCTGTGGGGTGTTTGTGTTTCTCTCAGTGCGGTGAATCTGTCTAAAAGTGCAGAAAGGAAGATTTTAGTCACACAACAGATTGAGATCTTTGTGACGGCAGCCATCAGCCTGAGGACATCTCTGGGAAAACATCTCACCTGCCTGCCTGTGAGCACTCACACACATCGTACACACACACACACACACACACACGCACACACATTGTACACACACACACACCAGCACACACTGATGTCTCTCTCTCTCTCAGGGTTATCTGTTAAGTTGTGCTGAGAGTTTGGCCTGTCAATCAGACTCTAAGCCCCTCCCAGACAGTCTGCTCTGGATCTTCACACCATTGGGCCGTCAGTTTTTCCTGAGCTGTGATTGGTCAGTGAGGTCAGAGAGCAGCGAGCAGATTTTCACCTCTCAGAGAGATCAGGGTGAGACAAACAAACAAACAAACGCAGCCAATCACAGCCCACAGATGTGTTCATGTGTCTTTTGTCTGCAGTGGACCCTGTAGCACAACTGCACCGCTGCTTCTGTGAGAAACTTCTGGAACGAGCCGTTCACACACTGATCGAGCCACAGAGCGGCAAACACACAGAGGATTCTGGGTACAAACACGCACACGCTCGCTCTTGAAACAGCACAGCAGCACACGTGATCATGTGCCGTCATTGATGTGTTTGTAGGGAGTTCTCTGGAGTTCTGGAGTTCCTGCAGCTGTTGAACAGTTGCACTGAAGACTCCGCCCCCTCCACCGCCCCCTTCCCTGCGCTGGCCAATCAGATCACAGCACCAGGTTTGCGTGGCTATATGTTCATGGCCTCGTGTCTGTTGTGAGTGTTGATATGATTGTGGACTCTTGTGTGTTCAGTGAGGGACCCCGTGTGCCGCTGGTGGGCGTCGGTGCTGAAGGCTGCGGTTCATTGGCTGCAGGGTGATGATGCGTCCGTGAGGTCACTGCTGTCGGAGGCGGAGCGTATGCCCAGAGCTCTTCACACTCTAGAGTGAGCGATAAACATCATGTAAAGTGTTTGTGTGTTACCCGTGTGTAGCTCTGCTGTAAACCCGTGTGTGTGTGTGTGTGTGACAGTCACCCGCTGCCCAAGGCCGTGTTGGCGTTGTGTAAGGCCGTTCAGATGAGTGTGTGTCCTCAGAAGGGAGAGGGCGTGTCCAGCTGTCTCGCTCACTGTCAGCGCGCCGGCGCTCACCTGCACGTCAGTGTGTCGCAGTCACACAACAACACCTGGCTACACAAGGTACAACACACACTCGCACGACGACAACAACACACCTCATCGCAGTATCTTCTGGGTTTGACGAATAAACGAATGACGACTTCTTTCAGGGGGCGGAGCTTCTGGTGTGTGACCTCCTCCTGACTCTGAGAACCAGCCTATGGCAGCGCGGCGGGGGGTCCAACGGAGAGCCTGGCCCCGCCCCCGGAGCACAGCTGGCCGGATTTCAGAGGGACTTGAGCTCTTTGAGGAAACTCGGACAAGCTCATAGACGAGCTCAACACAAGGTGACCTTTGACCTTCACATTCTACTGCGCACGTTGGACGCTGACGTTAAACGTGATGTTTGTGTCTTCAGCTGTTCCTTCACGAGACCACCGTCAGACTGATGGCTGGAGCCAGTCCTACACGCACACACCAACTGCTGCGAAACCGAACGCACAACTACACCACGACAGGTAAGCGCCTCACACGCTGCCACACCCCCGCAGCAGTGGCCGTGAGCGCCATTCATGTGTCGTTGTTTGTGTTGATGTCATCAGATGGCGAGCGTGAGAGAGCTCATGTGATTCTGTTGGCGTGTCGTCACCTGCCGCTGCCCTTACTGACGCCTCCGGGTCACCGCGCTCGTCTGCTCGCTGAAGCCAAGCGTACGCTGGAGAGAGTGGGAGACCGCCGCTCGCTGCAGGACTGTCAACAGATTCTACTGAGACTGGGAGGAGGGACCACCATCGCTGCGTCATAACACACACACACACACACTGTATGTTAGTGAGGAAATCAACATTAGATGTATAATAGTTTCACACACACACTCGGTTCAGTGTGTATTTACTGTAGTACCCAGCATCCTCCTCAACTACCTCTCTCACACACACACACACACACATTGTACAGAACAGTGTAGAGACCAAAGTCTTGGATGGATGGGGGGGTATCATGTGTAATTAGCTCATGTCACATGCTTTATTATGTATTTGCATATTGTTGTTCATGATTATTTTCTGTTTACTATTGGATGTATTTGGGAACATTAGATCAGGACTTTTATTATGAAGACACTTGACGATCAGATAAAAGTCTCTCGCACAGAGTGAAGCTCAATGGAAGAAAGTTGTGTGTTTATTATTGTGTTGAGTTTGTCATAATTTAAAGTGTTCAAGGTTCTGCTTGTGTTTTAAACTCTTTCACTCGCTCATGTTTGTTTGTTTTGTGCGGATTTCTATTTCTTGATTTGTTTTTTAAATAAAACTGCGGATGCCATAGAAAAAGCAGCATGTGTTTAGTGTGTCTGTAGATTCTTTGGGAATGTGTTTGTGATGTTTAATCAATGTAAAGTTGTTTGGTGACCATGTCACTGACATGAATGAAGGACAGTGCCACAGATGACATATCTGTTGTAAATAACGGAAACACACGGCACTAAATCATCATTAGCAGACAAACAGATGGAAATGTGTCTTAAAGGGACAGTTCACCCAAATACATCAAATCTGTCATCATTTACTCACCTCATTACTCATATCTGTAGAAGTTACTTTGTTCTGCTGAACAGTGAGAAATATATTTATACTCTTAACAAACAGATCTTGGACCCCATTGACTACCATAGTAGGAAAATTGACAATGGTTGTCAAAAGTGCCTCATAACTATTTGCTGTCCTACATTCTTCAAAATATCTGATTTTTTGTTCAACTGAACAAAGACATTTATAAATCAAGTTTTCCTACTAATGGAAGTCAAATTTGGTTACAAGCATTCTTCCAAATATCTTTCTGTGACATTTGCAACAAGTCGAGGCTGAATAATAATGACAGAATATTATTTTTTGGGTGAACTGTTCTTTTAATTCCACAATAAGTTGCTTTGATACAGTGAAATTCTGCCCGTCTTTGCAATAGTGTCATTTGGTTAATGTCTGTCAGTGTCTGAGGAGTTTTAATTATTTTAATTAAGTAATAAGTTATTTTAAATTATTTTGATCAATATACTGTAAAAAGAAAATACACTTAAAGCAAAATAAGTTGCCGGGTCTAGTTGAGGCTAATGCATGTATGCATTACATTAACACACTATAAATGAATGCCCACAAAGTAAGCAGAAGTCTTAATAAAAGCGTTTTTGATGAATCTTTAATTTTGAAAACCATTGGTCTTTTATTTTGTCATTTCCTGTGGTTTCCGGAAGTGGATGTTTCATTGGGAGTGTGTTTCTCACGTGTTTATGAAAACTCGTGAAAATGGTGAAAAAAGCCATAAACAAACAGAGAAGCGGAATGAAACAAAAAAGAAAAGAAATGTGTGCTGATGTTTGATGATAAAGAGCGACAGTAAGTGCATTATAACATCACATTGTGTTAGTTCGCACACGATCTCTCTGTGATTATAGGACAGATACATGATATGTGTTGCTAAACAGTTGCTAATAGCAAAACACAGAGGTTTTGTTCACATGTGTATCGTCCATATCTCAGGGTGAAGCTCTCGGCGGCTTCTTGTAAAAACAGCTTCAGAGACTAAAAGAGAATCAAACGAGTGTGATTGTTGTAACAGTGTTGAGATCTCTTCTGAAACTCATTGAGACATGTCTGAGATGTCCGACTCTCTCTCAGGAGACTTAAGCACAAGTTTCCATTTACTTTCATTTTATCTCATTGGTGTCCAAGCGAAACATTTCACTCGTTTATGGATTTAATCATTGTATTATTACAGTACAAGTGGTGGTTGCTATAGTGACGAGAAATGAATATGAAAATACATGGTGCTTTTGTGTTTGTCATGTTTTAACTGGCATGTGTTTTTTGTAGTAAAATCGTGATGCTTGATATGTTTTTATGCTGTTTTCACTACAGAACTGAGTCATGTTTATATCTCATGTGTGAGGACTTTCAGCTGAAGGTGAAATGTGTGTGTGTGTGTGTGTGTGTGTGTGTGTTTGTGTTTGTCAGAGAATTCCTGACAGGGTTTCACAAGAGGAAAGTCGAGCGACGGAAAGCTGCAATGGTGGAGATGAGGAAGAAACTGAAAGATGAGCAGAAGAAAGTCAGAGACGAGGTGATGATGACGTGCGTGCGTGCGTGCGTGCGTGTGTGTGTGTGCGTGGCTGAATCTCTCTCTTCTTCTTACAGAGACACAAAGAATATTTAAAGATGCTGATGGAGCGGCAAGAAGCTCTGAGTGAGTTTCATACATTTTATTAAGATGTGTAAATAGATGTGTTTCACATCAGCAACCTAATGTGTGTGTGTGTGTGTGTGTGTGTGTGTGTGTCGTGTGTCCAGACGAGGCAGATGAGCCGGATGAACTGGAAGACGCAATAACATCCACCACTGAGTGTCTTCAGTACAATCACCCCAACCACACAGTCACCGTGACAACCATCAGTGACCTCGACCTATCAGGATCGAGACTGCTGGAGTCCCAGAGAGTGATGGTGAGACAGTCAAAGCGTGTCGGATGTTAGATCATCCCTGTGCGATGAAGTGAGTGCGTGACATGTGTGTGTGTGTTTCTCCAGACCACTGAAAACTGTGACGATGCTAAAGATGCTAAAGAAGAGCAAGTGCAGTCCCTCCCGAGGAATGCCAGAAAGCCCATGCTCTCGAAAAAGTACCATCAGCTTCACTCCACCGCACATGAACGACTGTCACACCAATGATAACAAAACATTCATATTCATTTTTCTCTTTGTAGAATTCAGTCCCTCACGGCATCGATTAGCATTTTCACAAAGCGGAAGAGGCAGAAGCACAAACAGGAATCGAGGGGGCAACATCGCCAGAGTGACAGGAAGTCATCGGTCACCCATGAAAACAAGCTCCGCCTCGGCAGGACAACCAAGAAGCAGAGACGCAAGCGGACTGGAGCGAAGGGGAGGAGTCAGGACTGATCTGTGTGGTGTTGTGTTGTTTAGCTCACACTGCACATGTTTGTTTTTGTGTTCTTGTGATACTTTAAGGACATAAAACTAGATTTTTCATCTTAATGTGTGATGTTCACAGTTCTTGAGCCTCTGCATATCTGAACACTTATAATATAATGTAATATTCAAGATACCAGGCACACCTGAGAACAAATACTGTTTAAATTGTCAAGGTGTCTTACTGACTTCAAAGTTCAGCTGAAAATCGAAATGTATTCGCTCTCATGTGTTTGTAAGTCTGGAACACGATAAAAAGATATTTTGAGAAATGTCTCAGTGGTTTTGTGTTCATACAATGGAAGTTTAGTGTTGCTTGATTATCAACATTCTTCAAAATATTTTCTTTTGTGTTATAATAAAGAAACTCATACAGGTTTGACATGAAATGAAGATCAACAAATGATGAAAAACTTCTTATGTTTAATCTCTTTTTAACAAATGCTGATATTACAGTCATGAGATTTGTCATGTTCATTTGAAATTGTTCCATTTTTCTTGTTTGTATTGTTTTTAAGGTGAATTATGACACAAACATGATTTAAAGTTCGCCTGTGTTTGTTTTCAGAAGTTATTCTTGAACTGTCAGTTTAAAAAGTGTCAGTATTTAGTGTTTACTGTGTGTGGCGTTCACCATCTGCAGCAGAAGTGTGTGTGTGTGTGTCTCATTTGAAACTGCTGATATTTAATACACACAACAGATGGACACACACAAGACTCACTATCAGCTATTGTTTAGCAGCCAATGAGAGTGTGTGTGAGGAAACACACGCGGTCTGTTCATCTCACACACTCAATCGACTCTCATCTGCTGCTCAGGTAACACACTCACTGTCTGATCATGTGTGGTTTTGTCTCATAATTCCTGTTTTTTGTGTCATATCAGATCGTGCTTGTGTTGCTGTTACAGACCGATTTGACATCAGTCTAAATTTGTAGATGTTACCGAGTCTGAATGTGCTGATGTAACGCTTTTGTTGAATAACACAAGTCTGATTGTGTTATTATAATATTGTATTATTATAGTCTGACTGTGATTGTCTAGTGTTGATATCAGTCTGATTTTGTTGAGGTAACTGAGCTTGGATGTGTTGATATTAGAATTTGATTGTGTTATTATAACTAGTCTAAATGGGCCAATTTAAAGCGGCCCTGCAACGGTGTTTCATGCATTCTGACTTCTTCACAATGTTAAACGTGTGGTCTTCTCATGCTTAACATGGTCCACTTGTCAAAAAACGAATTAGGCATATTAGGTAGTATTTCTGTGCTCGATACACTCCCCCAGCGATCGTACAGGTTTAGGAAAGTTTTTTTTCGAACATATAAAACCGTTTCGTAACAATTTTTTCTTAGTCTCTTATTGGACAATTCTCCCGGAAAAGCACGTGGCCACAAGGAGTGCAGGAGAAGGAGCATGCGCAGACGTCACTTTCAGAGAGAGAGTATACGGTCGCAAAGATGTTTTTTGTTCATGCATTTGGGTGATGAATGTTATATAAACTGTGGATATAACGCTGGATTTGGAGATGGTTTAAAACTGATATATGGAGCCGTCCGAGTGCTAAAATATGCCGGACATGAACCGCATGCGGTGAGTGAAACTGATGTCTGTGTTTTGTTGACAACGTGCTTTAGTTCAGTCTACCCCTCCCCCCGCACGCGCCATATTTTGGAAACAATCGTAAAGCTGCGTCTATCTTTTATAAATGTGATCAAACTAAATACTCTTTGAAGATACGAAGTATGCAACACTACTTTATAGGTGCTCAAGATTAATATGAGATTTTAGAAACCGCGTGTGTTACACCCGCTTTAACAAAGTCTGACTGTGTCTGACAGGGTCTGTCCTTTTTTAACAGAGTCTGACTGTGTTATTTGAATAGAGTCTGACTGTGCTGATATAACAGAGTCTGACTGTGCTGTTTTAATAGAGTCTGACTGTGTTATTTTAATAGAGTCTGACTGTGCTGATATCTGACTGTGCTGTTTTAATAGAGTCTGACTGTGTTATTTTAATAGAGTCTGACTGTGCTGATATAACAGAGTCTGACTGTGCTGTTTAATAGAGTCTGACTGTGCTGACTGTGCTGATATAACAGGGTCTGACTGTGTTATTTTAATAGAGTCTGACTGTGATGTTTCAATAGAGTCTGACTGTGCTGTTTTAATAGAGTCTGACTGTGCTGATACAGAGTCTGACTGTGCTGTCTAGAGTCTGACTGTGCTGATATAACAGAGTCTGACTGTGATGTTTCAATAGAGTCTGACTGTGCTGTTTTAATAGAGTCTGACTGTGCTTTTTTAACAGAGTCTGACTGTGTGAGTCTGACTGTACGAATAGAGTCTGACTGTGCTGGAAATAGAGTTCTCTGACTGTGCTGTTTCTGCTGCTGTGCTGTTTCAATAGAGTCTGTGCTGAGAGTGACTGTGAATAGAATATAACAGAGTCTGACTGTGCTGATGTAATGTAGTGTCTTGTTGATATCAGAGTTTAATTGTGTTTATTACATACACAATTATAGTGTGATTCAGTCTGTGAATCTGTTGTTAAATGTTGTTTGTTGGTTAATGTAATTTGTCTCTGAAAGGTTGTGTTATAGTTGGAGTTAATGTGAAATCGTGATGCCCCTGACCGGTGATGAGCTTGTGTGCCCGAAGTTCCAGCCCAACATCTTCGACTCCACCCGCTGCCACGACTGTTTACGACAGAAACACCTACACAACTCCTCACCTGAACATGACACAGCTGCTGCTCACAGCCAGGAGAAAGACACCAGCACCAAGGTGAGAAAGACAGACAGGTGACTATCAAATGTACACATATGATAAATAGAATGTATTATCATGTATAATTGCTGCGGTCTTAATGAAGAATACAGCAAGTCTGTGTGATCATGAGATCATCATACATGATGAGAGTAATTCAAGTGTGTGTGTGCGCGCTCCACCTTCTCATTCATAATGAATGACAACAGATCGAGTTCTTCTAGCTAGCTGATACATTCACAGTGAGATCTCTTCTGAACATCTTAACACCAAAAACAAGACAGAGAAAGAAAGCGTTACTTTAAATGAAAACGACCTCTGTGCCACAATGCTACAGTGGTGTGAGTGGTTGCTAGGGTGCTGATATGTGGTTGTTAAGTTGTTCTGCACACTCGTGTGACGTGGACAGATTAGATGATGACTCAGATCAGATCTCGGGTGATTTTGAGTTAAATGTAAAAGCTTCAGTGATTTGTGATGCTTTTGTGGATTTGATGATGTCTGATAGATTAGCTGCTGCTTCTGTGCTGAGCTAAAATAATAATGAGCCGAAAAACCACAAACCAGACCGAGTTACAGCCGTGAAACTCTAAACCAGTACAGTCTGTGAGAGAGAGATGTGTAATGTAGATGACCATTTTAAATTCATCGATTTTTTTAGAGATCTCAAATAACCAGTACAAAAGAATATTTGATAAAAAACATCACTGGGTGCTGTAGAAAAACACTGCGACATCATCCTAAAACTAATCTTCACACTTACACATATTGGTTAAGAAATCTGACGGGCAGCACAGCGTCACACCTCTGTTCCTCTATCATTGCCTGATTTCTGATTGGCTGATTGGTTTTCACATCCACTTGTCAGGAGGACTCAGACGTGCTGTCAGTGGTGAGCAGCTACTGTGATGTCAGCAGAGGGGGGTGTGGCTTCAAGGACGGCTCCCTCTGTATTTTGAGCGCAGACTGTGACCTGTGGGTGTGTGACGGAGACGACGATCAAAGCTCTGACAGGTAAGACTGAACCAGGGTCTGTATACAGATTGTTTTAGAATACAAACTCTGCTTCAATGACTTTAGAAAATGTTTTGAGAAATCAGTTTCTTGTGTCTCATTGTGATGTTTGTCTCATTCCAGTCAGTGTGACGATTCCATTTACAGCAGCTCAGTCAGTGTAGAAGAAGAAACAAACGTCCTTCATTACCCTTCATCACACTGTAGGATGACTCGTTTGGATCAGTCATCACACCGGTCGAGTCCTCGGGGCTGGACAGAGGTAGCCCGCAGCCGTGATGCTTTTGGGTCCTTGGGGTTTTCTCACGGTGAGGTGAACACCATATACAGTTACCGAACGCTGTGGTTCAGATAGTTCGAGTGACAGTTTGAGGTGTCAGATCGTGTAGAGTTACACCGGGCTATTCCACTTTATGACACTGCGTCACGACTGCATGAGATCATTTTCACATATTAACACAATCTCTCTCCTCGGTCTGTCTGTCTGTAGGTAGTGCGAAGGAAAAGAGAGATCGGGAGAGCGGGTATTTCTCTCTAGGAAGAGCTGCGGGTAGTAGAGCCGTCTGTGATAAAGGCTCTCCTCCTCCTTATCGGCATTCTGAAAGAGGCCATCCCCTCCCGGGCAACGAAAGCCCAGAACCCAAAGCCACTATTCCCTTCCGTAACCCGGGTCTGGGCGTTCCCTCTGAAAGGAGAACCGGTGAGATGCAGAACGCTGATCTGATGAACTATCCTCCACAACCCTTGACTCCTGATCCAGTGGATCTCAGTGTAGAGGTGGAGGCTCTCGCTGGTCCCAGATCTCTGAGTCCCACCCTTTCAGACAAGCCGAATCGCTCAGCACCTCCAAACGAAGAGTAGAACGAAACCTTGTGTCGTCCTCCTACCCAACGGTGGGCTCTTCCCAAAGGAGTTCCAGTCTGTCGCGCTCTTCGTCTCCAGGTCGTAGTATCTCTCCACTCAGGCGGGGCGAGTCCACCTCCTCTCTAAATACACTGGGTTTTCGCTCTGGCAGTTTGGCGCGGGGACGAGACCAGGTGTCCGGCACTCCCGCTCGGAACGCTTACACTGGAGGCTCGCAAAAGAACTTGCGCTCGCTGGCGAGCACCGTGGGCACGGTCAGTAGTGTCAGCAAGTCCTATATGGATCTGAGAGGCTCTTCGCGGAATTCAGAGAACAACAGCTCTCCCGTCGGCTCTACGCTGAACCGTGGTGGCACTCCCGCTCGAAACGGTTACGCTGGAGGCTCGCAGAAGAACTTGCGCTCGCTGACGAGCCCCGTGGGCACGGTCAGTAGTGTCAGCAAGTCCTATATGGATCTGAGAGGCTCTGCGCAGAATTCAAAGAACAACAGCTCTCCCGTCGGCTCTACGCTGAACCATGGTGGCACTCCCGCTCGGAACGGTTACACTGAAGGCTCGCAGAAGAACTTGCGCTCGCTGGCAAGCCCCGTGGGCACGGTCAGTAGTGTCAGTAAGTCCTACATGGATCTGAGAGGCTCTTCACGGAATTCAGAGAACAACAAGTCTCCCGTCGGCTCTACGCTGAACCGTAGTGGATCCTCACCTTCCAGGCGGAGTTATGATGGTCCTCGGCATACGTCTGTCTGGAAAAGTGAAACAAGCCCTTCATTCGAGTACAGTCATGAGAGACAGAGCTCACCCCACGCAGGCAGACAATATGATGCGAGAAGCCAGTCTCCTAAAGGCAGAAAGGAGATGGATAGCTCCTCAAATCAGATTCGAGAGGGTCGTCGGAGTGCATCTCCAGTCAGAAAGGGTTACGGAACAGAGAAAAGGTCCACGTCCAACAGCTGGTGTTATAACAGAGAAAGCCCCCCATCATCTAGGAAAGGCTACGACACTCACATCCAAGCATCACTGAAGAAAGCAGAAGTCAAGCGAGCCAGCCGACACTCCTCCCCCAGTAGAGGTCATCATCAAAGCCCTGACCAATCATTGCTTTACAAAACCAAAACAAGCCAGGTGAACCAGGCTCGTGAGCTGAAGAGCCGCAGTTCCTCCCCTTTGAGGTGGGGAAATGACAATCCTAGCCTATCCTTACCTCTCAAATCAGAGATTGGCCGGCGCTCTGCTACACTGGGGCACGACCCCACGGGCCACGCCCCTCTCAGGAACACAGCGAGTGACAGAACAGACTCCGCCTCTTATGTAAAAGACACCAGCAAATCACAGCGTGAATCAAACCATCCGTTAGGTCACTGGGGAGGCTCCGCCCGCTCTCTCCTCAGCCAGTCGGTGTCACGTAGCTCCTCCCCGTCCCGCAACAGCTCCTCCCCGTCCCGCAACAGCTCCTCCCCGTCCCGCAACAGCTCCTCTCACCGATCCGCTCCCGTTGCCTGGGAAACGTCGCAAAGTGTTAGTAAGAGGAGCAGCGTAAAGCCAGAGCGAGAGATTCAAAGCTCCACCCCTAACAGGCGACCAACAGTGTCCCAAAAACAAAGTCTTTCACCTTCAATGCAGAGACACACCTCCTCACAGAGCTCAATGGACTCAGAGTCAAGCCATCTTTCAGCCGGATCTTCAGGACTGAACAGAGAGGAATACACCATGATGGCCGACCTTCCTAAAGTTAAAACCGTCATGCAGAGGGAGGGCCCCAGTCATCTGGACAGACTCAAAAGCCAACAGAGACGAGAACTTTCCCTCTACAAACCAGCCAGGTAGACAGAGCCACATCTGATCTGTGTGTTGAGATGTCCCTTGCTATCATTCACTTCCTCACCGCGAGCAAAACTCCGAGAGCTTCAGCGGTCTCTGCTCTGTTTAACACCCTTTACCATGTTGAATCCATTCCTGAACATTTCACAGATCAGGTAGGAACGGCAAATGCAAATAAAGACCTGTAGGATGTGTTGTGTTTTCAGTCACTGTCAAAGCAAAGCTCCTAACTCAGACTGGGATGAAGTAGAGGAAGAGAGAGAGAGAGCACACTCCCCTAGCTCACTACATTCACAGGTAACTTCACTAAACCATGCTCACTTGACCGCTTCACACTAATGCAGTGACATCACATCTGTAAGAGAGAACACAATAGCATGGAGATATATTTCACTGAATCATGATGATGATTGATACAGAGAGCGAGCAGTCCGACTTCAGAGCAGATTCCCAAGAATCCGTCCAGATCATCAGAACACAAACAGGTGCAGTAACACACCCCGTCTGAAGCGCTTGTGTCATGTAGTTTGTGTTGTTGTTCTTCAGTGTGTTTGTCATTACAGAAAGCACACAAACCCTCAGTGTATTTCTCCTGCAGTGTGGAGCAGACGGACGAAGAATCCGTTCAACAGGCACGTGCTAATATCCTCATCTAATCTTCTTTAACTTTGTCTCGTTGGCCTCTCTATCGCCATCTCTGTTTGAAACTTACACCTGCAGTCAAACGTTACATTCCCCACAAAATCCGAATCACTTTCACCATGATTAGGTCTGTGTTGTTCCTTTTATTAATGATTGTTTATCTTCTGGTGCCTATAATCATATACACGTGTATCTTTAAATAGTTTTAACTAGATTTATATTTTTGGGTTTTGCTGTCTTTATTATAATTCAGGCATTTGTCATAAAGCTAGTCGTCTGCAGTAAAATAATCATAGTAGTCACTAATGCACTATAAGTGACCTGAACGGTTACTCGCACATTTACTCAAATGTTTAATGTTCTCACGAGACGCTAAGAACACTAGATTCAAACCGAAGCTTTGACCCATGTTATCATTTGTGGTGCTTTGGTCCGAGGGGAAGCCCTGCGATCCACTTACGACTGCTGAGTGGTCTTCTGAGTGGTCTTCTGAGGCTTATTCAACACACTAGTTCTGATAGTTTAGTGCACGAACTTCTAAATGCGAAAACAACATAAAGCACCGTTCTGATTGGCTGCTGTACTACCGGTTGTAGCGCTGGTTGGTTTGTTGTGGTCACGCTCGAGGTTCCGGTTGGTCGCTGTTGTGCTTTTGCTCGGTTTTGATTGGCTGCTCGCTTCCGCTGATCTCTCGACGGGATCCGCCCCGGGAACACACAGCAGCAGCAGCAGCTCGAACTCCGCCAACTTTAACTCTCATCGATCGAAGCTGTTTTTCCTTTTTATTGTTAATGATAAACACCGTTGACTTGTGTTAAACTCTCGCGCCTCATTAAAACTCTTGAGTGTTCAATTGTATCATATGGACTTTATTTAACTGCTGTTCGCGCTTCGGCTGGATTTCAACATCATGACGGTCAGTATAACTTTCATTCACTTTAATAAACGCAAACGGAAGTGTGTGTGTGTCGTTGTGTCTAAACTGAGTGTGCTTTGTGTTGTTTGCTGTGTGTGTAAAAAACATTTTTTATACATATTTCTGTGTATCTGCGCGCGACACACCCCACACAGCGCACGCGCGTTAGTGACGCTGATCGTGATGTTTCTGTTTGTGTCAATTCAAGCAGACTCCGTAAAGAATTCCTCATCATACGTCATTCTTATTCACGAGTAACCTGTTAACATGACGGTCGACCAGTACTACACTTGAACACATACTACATTATACTGAATAAAGCACTTTAACTACTATCATTCATGCATGGTTGTATCTGAGGATGTGTACTGATGCTCATGTGTGATGTGTGCGCGCATGACATCACAAACACCTGTTTAGTTTTCTGTTAGGATTAAAAATACTGAACGTGACACGAATGGCTTTCATCATAAGATCCGTGATGTCTGATCAGCTTGAGATTGTCTTGAGACACGTGTGTTTGAGTTAGATCAGATGATCAGACACTGGTCTGGTGTTGAAGGGTCACTTCACCCGCCGCAGGTTGTTTCACACTGTATTCATGTCTTTGTTCCGATGAACACAGAGAAAGATATTTG
Source organism: Triplophysa siluroides (assembly GCA_006030095.1). Lineage (NCBI taxonomy): Eukaryota > Metazoa > Chordata > Actinopteri > Cypriniformes > Nemacheilidae > Triplophysa > Triplophysa siluroides. The sequence goes on from VCII01000297.1 coordinate 262,986, forward strand.
TAAGAATGTTACCAATTTTCAGTCCTGGGACATCATTGACTACCATTTAATTCTTCCTACTATGGTAGTCAATGATGTCCCAGAACTGAAAATGACTGACATTCTTCCAAATATCTTTGCCTGTGTATATCAGAACAAAGTCATTAATACAAGTATGAAGTGAAACGATGACAGAGTTTACATGTTTGGGTGAAGTGTCTCTTTAAAGCTTCATGCGTGTGATGGACACTAGTGGTGTTTGAGCAGCAACACTGATGTTTCCTGTGTGATTCACATCTGTCTGTTGTGTTAGTTCCTCACAACCGTGTGTGTGTGTGTTTGCTGTGTTGCACTTTTACAATGTACACTGAACTGAACACTGATAACCCGTCTGCGTCTGTCTGTAGCCTGACCTGCTGAACTTTAAGAAGGGCTGGATGTCAAAACTGGATGAGAGCGGAGAGGTAACGGTGTCTGTCTGTGATTCTGTGTGTGTGTGTGTGTGTTTGTGTGTGATGTGATTCTGTGTGTGTGTCTGTCTGTGATTCTGTGTGTGTGATGTGTTTCAGTCCCTGCGTCCCAAACCACTCACTTGTCTTCCACACTATAAAGCAGGCAGGTCAGTATGAGTCATGAATAGTATGTCTCAGCAGTGCGCACGAAACAGTGGGTGAGAAACACCCGGGTGGTCTACTGCTTCTGAGCGTGTGCATCAGATGGACACTACTCTATCCCATAATGCCACGGGAGCTGAGCATCTTTCAAATTTCACCGATCACTACGCACTGGTTAACTGTCCAATCAGAGCACACCTCGCTTTTCAGAGCCATTTCAGAGCTTTGATAAAAATCTGTGTGTTTCAGAGAGGAGATTCAAACATGCACGGTGTGTGTGGAAAATACAGCGTTTTTTACCTTAAATCCTGTTTACACATTACATCACATCTAAAACAAACCATAATATTCCTTTCAGCCGTGTCACATGACCCCTTAAGACACATGTCAGTTTTCAAATGTAAGTACCGATAAATGCATTTCTTTGTGAATAAATGATGTTTTTATTGACGCCTACGTACAGGTTGTTGTTAATACGTCACAGGTCAAAGAGCATACAGGTCACATGACAGTAAAACATGTCCCACTCCTCCCACTCATACTACATAGAATAGACTGTTTTAACCGTCCGTAGGTTAGTACTGATTCTAATGCAGTACATACTGTTCAAGTATGAGATTTAGGACGCAGAGAGTATGTGTGTCTGTCCATGTGTGTGTTTGTGTGTGATGTGATTCAGTGTGTGTGTATGTGATGTGTGTTTGTGTGTGATGTGCTGTGTCTGTCTGTGATTCTGTGTGTGTGCTGTGTGTGTGTCTGTGATGTGTGTGTATGTGAGGTGTCTGTCTGTGATTCTGTGTGTGTTTGTGTGTGATGTGATTCTGTGTGTGTGTCTGTCTGTGATTCTGTGTGTGTGTGTGTGTGATGTGTGATGTATGTGATGTGTGTGTGTGTGATGTGTTGTGTGTGATGTGATTCTGTCTGTCTGTGATTCTGTGTGTGTGTGTGTTTGTGTGTGATGTGATTCTGTGTGTGTGTCTGTCTGATGTGTTGTGTGTGTGTGTGTGTGTTTGTATGTGTGATCTGTGTGTGTCTGTCTGTGATTCTGTGATGTGATTCTGTGTGTGTGTCTGTCTGTGATTCTGTGGTGTGTGTGTGTGTGTGTGTTTGTGTGTGATGTGATTCTGTGTGTGTGTCTGTGTGATGTGATTCTGTGTGTGTGGGTGTCTGTCTGTGATTCAGTGTGTGTGTCTGTCTGTGATGATTCTGTGTGTGACTCTGTGTGTGTGTTTGTGTGTTCAGTGGAGGAAACACTGGTTTGTGCTGACGGACGCTGGACTGAAGTACTATAGAGATTCAGCAGCAGAGGAGGTGAGCGAGACTTGTGTTGTCATGTGTTCTGCTGAAGTTCTTTGTGGTGAGCTGTATGTCATCATGTGTGTAACGGTCTCAACAGAAGGATGAAGTGGACGGAGAGATGGACCTCAAGTCATGTGTGAAGGTGTCAGAGTTTGATGTGGAGAAGAACTATGGCTTTCAGATACAGGTCAGTACACACGCACACACACACACACACACACACACACACACACACACACACACACATGCACGCACGCACGCACACACACACACACTGAAGATGAAGATGAACATGCAAGAGACTGTGAGAGTTACATGTCTGGACGTGACGCATTCCTTCAGCTGATGGGAAATGATCAATCAGACGTGAGATGTTTTTTATTCTCTTTCTGTCATAGACGAGAGAAGCCGTGTTCACCCTGTCAGCCATGACCGCAGGGATCCGCAGGAACTGGATTGAGGTTTTAAAGAAAAGTGTTCGACCAAGCGGCTCTCCAGACCTCACACAGTCAGTACCCTCTCTCGCTCTCACTCGCTCACTCACTCACTCACTCACTCACCCGCTCACCCACCAGACAACACTTATATGGCTCTCAGTGGAAGAGTTGGTCTGGTTTTCAGCCGGACTACTCTAAACTCCAACACAAATACACATTTATTGTTTTTTTCGCAGGCTGCCCGACCGCAGCGCTGATAAAGAAAACACACGACACGCTTCGTCACGCCGACATCACAGCCAATCAGAGGCCGCCTCCAGCACAAACCTCACTCACTGCAAAATTGACTACGTGGAACTGTCACGTGTAGCTCCGCCTTCCGCTCCCACCTCAGCCAGTCAGAGAGAGTCCGGGGAGGGACAGGTGAGAGAACACAGCCAATGGCAGGAGGAGAGATCGCGTGACGCCACTCACGGCCAATGGGAGTTGGCGCTCTCACGGAAGGGGGCGGGACAGCTGACGGAGCAGAGGAGACTAGAAGAGATCGAGAGGAAATGGGCGGAGTTTGAGCAGCTGCCACTCAAAGAGACGAGGTCCTTTCCACCAATGGGATCGCAGCCCGGCCCGCCATCCAATCAGGCTCTGGAGAGGGAGGTAGTGCGTGAATAAATCTATCTGCTCTCATAAGACAAACTGAGATTATGAGAACTGAATAGAACACAGACGCTCCAAAATAAATGATTAACTAACCCAACTTGCATTCAAACTCTACATTATGTTTTATTTACTTGCATTTAATGTTAAGTGTTTATTTTGGACGCAGTGTATACGCTTTAAACAAGAGCTTGTGTACACTTATATTCTGTCTGTGTGTGTGTTTTTTGGCTCCAGATCCACCGAGGCGCCGGTTGCAGGTGCTTGAACAGTGTTTTTTTTTCCAGCGGAGGCGCTTTGGTTACTCTGAGCGTGCGGAAGAGAACGTTTCAAAAAATGTGCCGTCTCCGTTGGAAACAATTGATAAAACACGCTGTACGCCGGCAGAAACGCCTCGGTGGACTCCGCCCCTAACCCTTTGTTTGATTGGCTGATGTTTACAAATCAAACTTGAGCGTGATTCGCTACATAATTGCGGGAGGCTTTACCTCTCTCTCTCTCCTCGTGTATAGGTGGCGTCTCTAAAGCAGCAGCTGGTGACGCTGCAGGGGGGGAGGGAGGGGTCACAGGCGGGGTGGGCGGGGGGGCGGGGGGGCGGAGTCTCGCTGCATTGAGAGTTTACAGCAGATGGAGCGGGTCCACAGGGAGACGCTGGAGGAGATGGAGAAACAACACGCACAACAGATCCGAGCTCTGGAGCGAGAGAGAGACGCACTGCTCCGGGAGGAGACCGAGGCTACCGCACGAGGTACACACAACACACACTCCCTCAAATGAGTCCAGATGTTTGTGAGGCTTGTGTGTAACCACGTGTGTGTGCGTCAGTGATGAAAGCGTTGCAGACGGCACATAAAGCAGAACTGGAGAAAACAACACGGCACGCAGAGAGAGACGGAACAGACACACACACACTGGATAAACAACAACAGTGAGTACACACACTCAACAAACAGACATACACACGCACTTATCAAAAGTAAACTTGCACACACACTACACTGAGGGGGAAATCATCATCTGATCTCCTGATGGTTTTGTAAGTTTGCCTGCTCACGAAGAATTGAAGGGTCTGTCATATTTATGGCAGGTTTATTTAACCGATAGAGACAGAATATCAACCAAACATCTGGGAAAATGTATAGAAATTGAATTGGCCTCGCAACCCTTTCTCCAAAGCCTTTTCTGAATCATCTTAATGTTCATTGTCAAACTTCAGACGGGCAGGAGGACCTTGCGGGTGCTTCAGGATTTCAATCTCTTGTGGCATAGCGTGTTACCAAGGGTTTGCTTGCTAACTGTGGTCCCAACGGTCTTGAGGGAACTCCATTGGGGAAATCTTGCAGGGAGCTCCAGATTTCTTCTATTTCCAAATAATGGCACCAACAGTTGTGTCCTTCTCACCAAGCTCCTGTCTGTAGCCTATTCAAGGTTTGTGCAGGTCTACAATCTTGTCCCTGACATCCTTTAAAACCCATTTTGGTCTGGTGGTGGTGGAGAGGTTGAAGATACAGATTCTTTTATATACATAGCAAGCTGACTTAGGAGTACTTTCTTAAAGTGACAGGACTAATCTGTGGTCCATATAGGCACACGACCTGTGGAGCCAGAATTCTTGCTGGTTCAAATACTTATTTCACTGACTGAATTGCAAATCAATTTATAGCCTTTATATACATTTTTTCCCTTGTTTTTTGGTTGATATTCTGTCTCTATCGGTTAAAATAAACCTGCCATAAAAGTGATGGACCCTTCATTTCTTTGTAAGCAGGCAAACTTACAAAATCAGCAGGGGATCAGATCATTATTTCCCTCGCTGTATATATGATCTGAAACACATGTGAGCACATGGAAGTTATCATGTCAAAACATGTATGTAACGTGTGTGTAGGGCAGAGGTTGTGTCTCTCAGCAGAGAGCTGGAGAGTTTGTCTGAGCGATACTCTCAGAAGTGTTTGGAGTTGAATGAAGCTCAACAGCACAGTAAAGAGAGAGAGAGACAGATCAACCTGAGAGACAGACAGCTGGACCAACTCAAGAGAGACAACCAGGTGACGCACAACACATCAAAAAACACTCATAGACATCATGTGTGTGTGACCTCCCTCAAAACCCAAGAAACAAACGATGAGAACATTTCTGTAGATTTACTGAAGAAGATCAAATGTAAACAGATTTCAGTCATCGTGAACATAAATCTCAGACTCACAATTGTTGACTGAATCAAGTAAGTGTATATTTGTATTTGTTCGTGTGTAGGAGCTACAGGTTCGTCTGTCAGATGAGATTAAGGTCATTGGCTCAGTGGTCAGAGGTCAGGGGTCAGATCATGACTGCAGCGAGAGCTCGTGGTGTGAGACACAGGTGCAGTAAATCATTTCTCTTTCACCTCATCTGAAATATTCATCCTGTGAGAAATGATGAGTGAAAGACGTGCTGGAGCTATAAAACATGTGCTGTTGAGCATACTGTGTTTGTTCTAAATACACTGGAAACATGTTGTCAGAGGCGTGTGTGTGTGCGTGCGTGCGTGCGTGCGCGTGTGTGTGTGTGTGCTGTCATGACTCATGTGTGCTATTCGACTAACATTATGAAGACAGAAATCTGACACATTCATTTAGGATGAGCTGAAGGTCAAGTACATGACAGGCTCCAGTGTAAGGACAGCGCCACCTGCTGGCTCGAATGATTTCATTGTATATTTGTGTTGTTGTTGTGTAGGTGCTTTTGAGGGTGAGAGAGAATGAACTGCAGTACCTGCACAAAGAGCTCAACTGTCTGCGCAACCAGCTGCACCTCCTTACAACGGTATTGTGTGTGTGTGTGTTTACTGTCTGATGCAGGAGTGTGATTATCATGTGTGTGTGTTTTGTCTGATACTGGCATGTGATTATCATGTGTGTAACGTGTGTGTGTGTTGTCTGATGCAGGCGTGTGATTATCATCTGTGTAACATGCGTGTGTGTGTTTACTGTCTGATGCAGGCGTGTGATTATCATGTGTGTAACGTGTGTGTGTGTGTGTGTGTGTTTACGGTCTCATGCAGGCGTGTGATTATCATCTGTGTGTGTGTGTTTTGTCTGATACTGGCATGTGATTATCATGTGTGTAACGTGTGTGTGTGTGTTGTTTGATGCAGGCGTGTGATCATCATGTGTGTAACATTTGTGTGTGTCAGGAGAAGAACGGTGTGTGTGAGCAGTACGGTGAGGTGTGTGAGGAGTTGAGTCTGATGAAGAGCAGAAGTGAGAGAGAGACGGAGACGCTGAGAGAACATCTGAGAGTGGCACTGAACGCACTGCAGGACGGACAACACACACACAACAGCCTGCAGTGACACACACACAGCGGTGAGACACACACGTTTCATGTTTGTATATGAATGGTAACAGTCATACATTCACTAACCGTATGAATGTGTGTGTCTGTAGGGAGGAGCCTGAACAATCATGTGCCTTTCATTTCAATCCAATCAGCTGCAGGGAATGACCTCGGCCAATCAGTACACTGGACTAAATCTTCTGCACTTTTCATGTCTACGAGAGATGATGTGAAACGCTTTACTGTCAGAGCAGCTAATACTGAGTAACTGAATAAGACCTGTGTGTGTTTGTTTCTGTCTCGCACACACACACGTGTGCGTGTTCACTACTTTTGTGCCACAAAACCCAGCGCTTTGCTTTGATGAGCCAATGTTTCTAAACATGTTTCTTGTTCTTGTTTTTATATTTAATTACAGAAGTTTACAGCGTGTCTAAGTGTAACATGTTACAACCAATAAAAGATGGCTTCTTCACACCACTTGCGTGCCTTTTTTCCTTTAAGCTAGTTATGATGTTTTATTTGCAATATGGCCACAAGTGAAGTAAGGGTGGTTAGCGGAGTGAATCAAAATCATTTAATGCACGGCTAGCCGTGGATTATCCCCCTTATACCACGGTCGTTTGCCAAGTCAAAGCTGTTCTTGATGTTTACAGTGTCATTTTTGTTGAGACGGGTGAAAATGAGATTTTCATCAGGTCATTTCAAATGTTGATCAAACTGACTGCAGCTACCCGTGCAATAAATGGTTTTAATGCACACCTTCCAGCCAATCAGAATCCAGTATGCAAACAGACCATGCTATCCATCATGTTTAACAGAAGGTTTATCATAAATAATGAATCCACCGGACACATGCAAATAAACATTTCACACTGTTGATGGGTTCCTTTTTATATATATTAATGTTTTATACTGTAAAAAGTATTTAATCCTGACGACATGTTTCATGAGTTAAAATATAGTGTTAAATAAGTATCACTGAAGACAATTGGTTATATTTTCCTTCGAGGTGTTTCAACCTCATGCGGCGCTGCGCAGACTGATCATCGTATGACATCACTGCAGCTCTCGCGAGACTTTGATGTCATTAGCCGATCGGTTAGCGCAGCTGCATGAAGTCGAACACAGCTGTTATATTCGGGTGCTGTTGTTCGTGTGCGTGTCTGTGTGTGCGTGTCTGTGTGTGTGTGTGCGTGCGTGCGTGTGTTGACAGATCAGTTTCGTCGATTCTCGTCAGCGGGCACTTTAAGAGTGTCGAGTGAGCGCGCATGCGCAGGGCAGCAGTGGAGTTCCACGATGGCGTCGAGCGCAGCGACCCGCACCGCCGCTAAAGCCGTTAAACCGATCTTCAGCAGCGACCTGCAGGAGGCCAGACGGAGGGTTCGAGAACTGTACCGGGCCTGGTACCGCGAGGTGCCGAGCACAGGTGACGTTACGACACGCGCTCAAACACACGCGAGCGTCAAGGTCACAAACACACGCTCGTGACAACATATAAACAACACACACAACACAGTTACCTTACGACATAGAGTTAGTCATGTAACCCGAATATACACACAATTAAACACGCGAATAAACAACCCGCAACATAACTTCCTGACACACACACACAACTCTCTCTCTCTCACACACACACACACACACTCTCTCTCTCTCTCTCTCTCTCTTCTCACACACACACACACACACACACACTCTCTCTCTCACACAAACACACACACATTCACACACACACACACACACACACTCTCTCTCTCTCTCTCTCTCTCACACACACACACACACACACCACTCTTCTCTCTCACACACACACACACACTATCTCTCTCACACACACACACACAGATAAATTGTTGTCATCCCTGTTTGTATTCAACAGTGCATTTATAGATTTAAAATGTGTGTTTCAGTTCACGTGTATCAGCTGGATATTTCTGCCCGTCAATGCCGAGAGAAAGTGAGAGAGATGTTCGACAAAAACAAACACGTGACGGACCCTCGAGTCATAGACATGCTGGTCATTAAGGTAACTCACACCAGGGGGGTGTTCCAGAAAGCTGGTTATGTGACATACCCGGGGGTATGGCAAGTTAAAGGGTTAGTTAGCTGAAACCTCAACACTCGGTTCTAAAACACAGATAAGTATCAGGGTGTGTAAGTAACCATAGCAACTCTCTCTCTGAAGATGTTCCAGGCTTAGCTGATATTAAGGAAGTGTTTCTCAGCTTCAGGAGTGGTCTGCACATGTGTGCGTTTTGATGAGCGTCAAGTGGGTGTGAAAGCACAGATTACATTTAATATAACTGATTACATTCAAACAATTACATTTCCAATCTCGCGCATCGCAATTCTGCATTCACAAATTCCAAATAAAGATAGATTTTTGTTAAGGGACATACAGAGAAGGAACAAAAAAGAGGTTTAATACTGCCCTCAAAATAAGAAATGTGATCAAATACAAATACACAACACAATCTTGGTAAAATACCATGGTAAACACGTTAAAATAAGAGTTACAAACATCTCAACAAATCTACACTTTATGTAACAAACGTTGCCATGATGATTATATATTTAAAATATTATAGTATTAAAATATATAAATATATGCAGTATTTTTATAAATAATTAATATAAAGCATTTATAGTTTTATAATCAATTAACTTAAATCTGCATCAGTGTATAAAGTGTGGGATAAAAATCATTATATTAAATGATTTAAGTCTTCTGTGAAGTCTTCTTTTTACAGTCAGAAGCTTTAAGCTTCCCGGCCGTTTCCATGGTGACTGGTGAAATCTGTGATCCATTGACATTGTTGATTAAACTTAACCCTTATAGTTCCAACATTATACACACAAGTAAACCAATGAAGTCTGAAGAACATGTGCTGTTGTGTTTTTTCATGAGTTTTGTAGTTTATGTAAACACTTGTGTGTGTGTGTGTGTGTGTCAGGGGAAGATGGAGCTGGAGGAGACCATTAACGTCTGGAAGCAGAAGACTCACATCATGAGGTTCTTTCATGAGACGGAGACACCGCGTCCCACTGATTTCCTCTCGAAATTTTACCATGGACACGACCCCTGACCCTGCAACACATGCGTGACGTCATAGTGTGCTTTTGGACTGTAAATAAATACACTCGTGATAAAATACACCGTCTGTCTGGTTTATTGAAAACTGTTCTATCAGTTCTGGTTGACATCAGTCAGTAGTCACGTAAAAACACTGATTCTTCAGAGCGTGAAAGGACAAAACATACAAAAAACAGCATAAATACTTGATCGCAAGAAATTCTGTATATAAATGAAAGAAGAATTGTGATAGAATAGTTTTAAACTGCATGCTCTATACTGGAAAATACACATACTTCCAAAAGACAGAGATCTGTAAGTGTTCAAACAATACATCAATTATATTTGACATTAAAACGCCTCACAAATGTGTGTTCTCACTTTTGAATCAATCTGAATGAATGGTCCGGTGAACTCTAGAGCCCATTCTTCAGCTCCGGCTCACGTCTACACCACATTACAACACATGATCTGATACCTTTGATTTAAAAATATTGACAGTTTCAACACGTCATCCCCGAGTGATCACTTCTGTCAACCGCTGTGGGATCAATCTGATGTTTATAAGCTTCAGCTGAGGAAAACAAAACCATTTCGAGATGGATAGAAAAAGATTTCTTGTGTTGAAATATAGAAACATCAACTTCATGATGTCTTGATGACCTAAGACCGTTGCTTGTGATTAATAATACAATGAAAGTTCGAGAAATAGGACTGTAGAACTGGATCTTGGTGCAACAAAACAAAGTTAACTGAATAGTTGTCCAATTGCAGAAAATAAAAACATTTTCTTCAAATATAACTATGATTAATGAATGATAAAGATCTCAAACACATGGTCCTGATCTGAAGAATCTGTGAGATATCAAGTGTTTTAGTTCTCATCACGTGACGTGTTTCATGTGATCTGCTGCTGGACGCTCTTGTGCTGTCGTTCACGAGACTTTAGTTCTTATTCATGTAGAGATGTGTTTATAAGAGTCTTTCACAGTAGTCACGGATCTCACGCAGATATCACGGTCCAGTGTTTGACTTTATTCATACGGGTGAGACGCCAGCAGATGAGAGATTCATTCAGCATCTGTCAAAACAAACATGGCACTCTTAGAATGACACTCGTGTGACACACACATGAAACACATGTTTCTTTACCTGTCATCAATCATCATCATCATCTTCGTCAGGCACAAATATATCATGTTCTTCCAGTAACGCTGCAAAATTCTTACTGATCTGAGTGCCAACGTACAGGAACGGAGCTACAACCATCATGATCCGCATCAGACCCAAAGACGTCTGCACAAACAGACACACACCTATCACCAGCACTACACAACGCTACACACATCACTCATGGGTCATTGTGTGTCGACTCCGTGATGAAGAACGTCATGGATGGATGTTCACTGCGAGTCATGAGAGAGACCAACCTGACCTGAGATCTGAAGCCAAATGACTTCATAAAGCTGTCAGCGTGATTCTTTTCTCTCTGGGTCTCACAGTAGAATATCTCTAAAACAAGACATTTGACAGACTTGTTTTTACATGAAGGCAAAGTTCAGCATGAGGCGTTATTCAGACCTCTCTCTTTAAACAATAACTATCACTTCAGTTGTCTGTAAAGTGACCCACGTTTGGTTTGCCTGAAAAACAAAAGTACAATTCAGTTTGTACATCTCTTGAAATTACCTTAAAAAAATGATCCTAAAACATCCTGTAATGCAACAAACATGATAATCTTCATCAGATTCTACATATAGATCTCAAACTGATGCTGACAGCTCATGAAACACTGAGAATGACATCATGACACGTCATAGTGTCGTCACAATCTCAGCGTTTCTTTCTTCACAAAATGATTAAAGTCGAAATCATAAGCGGAAGTTTGACTGATTTGACACGAAGGACTCCAAGGTGAAACGTCACATCAGACGTCATCATTACTTCACTAATTACATCATGTTCGTACTAATGTATGTTACATATTGATCGAATACTAATGATTATTACTGCATATAACGGATATTGATCAACAATGACATTATTCATAATAACAGTGCTGTTATAATCACGTCATACTCTCTCTCGTGTGTGTAACTAATGATGGTGTGTGTGTGTGTAATGATGGTGTGTGTGTGGTGTGTGTGTGTAATGATGGTGTGTGTGTGTAATGATGGTGTGTCTGTGTGTGTGTGTGATGGTGTGTGTGGTGTGCTGTGTGTGTGTAATGATAGTGTGGGTGTGTGTGTGTAAATGTAATGATGGTGTCTAATGTGGTGTGTGTGTGTGTAACTGTGAATGGTGTGTATGTGTGTGTGTGTGTCGTGTGTGTTGTGTAATGATGGTGTGTGTGTGTGTGTGGTGTGTGGTGGTGGTGGTGTGTGTGTGTGTGTTGATGTGTGTGTGTGTGTGTGTGTGTGTGTGTGTGTGTGTGTGTAATGATGGTGTGTGTGTGTGTGTGTGTGTGGTGGTCGGGTGTGTGTGTGTGGTGTGAATGATGTGTGTGTGTCAATGCGTCAGACTCACGCACTTTCTTGGGTTCGGATAGAATGGCGCCGGTGCTCGAGCTCACAGCGGTTCGGTGCTGACTGAACACGAGCCGACTGCGCCGAACCGGACCGATGACAACAGAGAACAACCGACGGACCGACACCGCCGCCATGACACACACACGGGCACTCGAGCAGACACGGAAATGTCCGAGCGCTCACGGAAATGCACGAGATGTGTGTTTATTTGCGCTCCTGTGTTACGCTCTTTTAGTCGTTTCTATGAGTTGGCAACCAGCTGATAAACCAGCCGAATCATCTTTAACTTGATTAAATGTGATCTGTCGAAAACTAAGCGTACTTTGATGGCAGTTTTGATCAGTTTGTTACTAGTTTATTGGAACACGTTCACATGTTTTTTTTACATTATTTGTACGTATTGTAATGATGTAACACAAGACAGTCATAAATTAGATATTATTGTGTGGGTAAGCACACAAATATGTAACATGTTTTAATATTCAGCAGAATGAAATATGTTTATTGTTTGTTTCAGCATTCGTCAATATTTACATCATGTTTCAGTCACTGTCGCAAAACACACAACATGTCTGTTTGTCTTTTATAAATACTGTACACAAAGTGAAATTTATTTATAAAACAAACCAAATAACTCTAAGCTAAAAACATTCAGTGGCCAAAGCAAAAGAAGCAGCAGTCATGAAAGAAGAATGAGTTCCCTGTGCTGTGTGTGCTTATTGTTCATCACATCATCACCACATTCAAGTTAAACTCTCCTGAACAATCAGAAGAAAGAAATAACTGATATAAAACATGCATGAGAAAATCCACAGCCGAGGAAGAAGAAGAGGAAGATGACGACATGAGATTCACTTCAGGCGTGTGCAGATAAAACCTCACTGCTGAAAGAAACACAAACCACACACACAACACTCATTACATCTACACAATCACATCCTCTCTTATGAAAACAGACGTGTATTCAAGTGTGCTATTATTATACTTCATGTAAACTAAAAAAAGTATTTTTGTGTACTCCTGAGAAATTGACACTTAAATATACTTGACTTGTACGGACAGGAAATATAAAGATATTTTTCAAGCAGAAAATTACACTTTTATGAACTAAACTTTTAGCCCCAGGAAGTACTTGAATACTACACTCACAGGTATACTATATGTATTTTAGTATACTTAAAAGGGAGAGTATACTTGAAGTTGAAGAATATTTTTTCGTAAATGTCATAATGTTGTTTATTTAGCATGTATTAGTTATTAGTACTACACTTGTAGTTTAGTGTGTGATGATGGTTGTGACCGGTCGTGTGTTTCTTGTGTGACCTGTTTAAAGGACAGACGTCTGAAGAATGTGTTGATGTGAAACGCTGTCGCAGGTTGATCGGAGCTGCCGTCTCTCCTCGTGTCCTCCAGCTCCATCATCCCAGCGCCCGCTACGGCTCTCTTCATACTGAGACTCTTGAGCAGCTGAACTCCAGGACCCAAACCAGACGTGGGCCGAGACCACACGCTGATGTACGCCGCGTCCTTCTGCTGCTGATCGTAACTCACTGTGAGAGTGAGAGAGTGAGTGAGTGAGTGAGTGAGTGAGAGAGAGAGAGAGAGAGAGAGAGAGAGAGAGAGAGAGAGAGAGAGAGAGTGTGAGAGCGAGTGGAGGAGAGAGAGAGAAGAGAGAGAGAGAGAGTGTGAGAGAGAGAGAGAGCGTGAGAGAGAGAGTGAGAGACGAGAGAGAGAGTGTGAGAGAGTGAGAGAGCGAGTGAGAGAGAGAGAGAGAGAGAGCGAGAGTTGAGTAGAGAGTGAGATAGAGTGAGAGTGAGAGAGAGAGAGAGAGAGAGAGAGAGTGAGTAGAGAGAGTGAGTGAGAGTGAGTGAGAGAGTGGAGTGCAGGGCGGGGTTACCTGTGGCCGTTAGGACGGTGTCTGTGGTGCTGCTCAGCTCCAGGAGGATCATGGGATACATGGGATGAAGCAGGAAGAGTCTGCGCAAAACCGGCTCAGCCGCAGACGCCTGCTGAACACAAACACAAGCACAATCACGCTCAACCCATTCCCCAACGCAACCATCATGTGACGGAAGTGAGGTTACCTTGGTAATGTTCTGTGAATGAGAAAGTGGATCTCCCGCCCAAAAGAGGAACACCGATTGGCCGGATGTGGTCAGAACGGTCACATCTTCTACTGCCAGACGAAGACACACAAACTCCGCCTCCCATAAGCTCCGCCCACGAGCACCGTCAATGATTTGCACCTGTCATTCAAACAGAGGGTCAGAGGCACATAACTCGTAGCATGCGCGTTAATGAGATGCTCATGTGATCCACACCTTCCTGACGCCATTGGCTGACTGATGAATGAGTAGATCAGGAACACCGTCATCATTAAAGTGACCCGAAGCCGGACGGCTGCAAACACACACACGGTGGTCAGATGTGTAGATGTTTGGCGTGCGTGTTGCATGAGGTTTGTGATGTGTGTACCTGTGTATGGAGGGGAGACGGAGGGTCCATTCAGGGCGGGCGTCGCTCTCTCTCACCACAGACAGTCTGCTGTTCAACTCACACACCAGAATCCAATCACTGCGACTGGAGTTCAGCAGCCGCACACCGTCCACATTATTGTTTGTGTGACACAGACCGGCCACCAGAGGAACCAACAACTCCACCTGCTCAGAGCCACTGACACACACGCACACAGAGAAAAACGCGATGATGACTGTGTGTGTGTGTTACTATTGCGTGTGTGTTACCGTTGTGTGCGTGTTACTGACTGTGTGTGTGCATGTGTGTGTACTATGTGTGCCTGTTGTTGTGTGCGTTGTGTGCGTGTTACTGTTGTTGTGTGTGTGTTACTGTTGTGTGTGTGTGTTACTGTTGTGTGTGTGTGGTTACTGTTGTGTGTGCGTGTTACTGTTGTGTGTGACTGTTGTGTGTGTGTGTTACTGTTGTGTGTGTGTAATACCGTTGTGTGTGTGTTACTGTTGTACCCCTCCCCCACACACTCAATCAAGATGAACATAGAGATTGTAATGCGTCAGCGATTGTCTAAGCCGTTGTAATAGAAGTGTCTTAGAGCAACATGTGCAAATGACCCCTAGGTGTCACCATGGAGACGGGTGTCGGGATGTTTGTGATAGGGCACATTTGATTCAACTGTTTCATTGTTTCACGAAGCCTCGCTCTGCCCATCACTAGTGTGTGTGTCGTCACCTGCTGATATGAATGAGTGATGTTGTGCTGCTGTTCCTCAGATGCTCCCAGCTGGGGTCCTTCAGTGTGATTTTGGAGATTGGTGTCCTGCCTGTTGCCTGACTGTAAATGTAGTGGAGTGACACGGCCTCCACAGTGCCTGAACACACAATATGACAATCATCCAGCAGGTAAAAACCACACACACACACACACACACACACAGAATCTCACCCAGTCCAAACAGAATGTAATAAGCTCCAGTCACAGTCTCATGCAGCATTGGACCAATCAGCTTTCCCTGTGTTGTGAGGTTAAAGTTCACCGGCCGGCCAATCAGAGCTCCTGACCTCCCAGAGATCAACACCAGAGCCAAATCAGACACCTGCAAACACACATTTACATTTACGCATTTGGCAGACGCTCTTATCCAAAGTGACTTACATTGCTTTATCCTATACATTTATACACAGGTATGTGCAATCCCCTGGGATCAGCCCACAACCTTGTGTTGTTAACACAATGCTCTTACCACTGAGCTACAGGAAGCTGAGACACATTAACAGTCAGTGGGTCAATCAGTGTGTGTGTGTGTGTGTGTGTGTGTGTGTGCGTGTGCGTGTGTGCGTCACCTGGTCTGCTGGCAGTGTTGCGATGAGTAAATCTGGAATTGTGTCTCCCTGTAGATCAGGCAGAAGAACAGCAGGAGACACAACATCCCCCACAGGTGCAGTCCACAACATTCTACCTGAAGTCATCCACAACACAGTTATGCACACACTCACATCAATCACAGCTTGACACATTGTTGACATCTCTTCTCAAACTCTAATTTCACAGGAGACAATTCAATAAAAGTTTCCATTTGCTCTCAAGTTAGTCTTATTGATGCATGTGCGCGTGTGTGTGGGCATGTCTGAATGCGTGCGCGCATGTGTGTGTGCATGTGTGTGTGTAACCTGTGGAGGAGTTGACACTGATGATGTGTCCAGAGCTGATGAGGACACAAGCTGATGATGTAGTTCCTGTGTGTAGTCCACACTGAACTGAGGACAGTGCTTCTCTGAGCGTCTTCCTCCACAGCAGCTGCCCATCGACTCCACTCACCGCAACCACGCTGTACTCTAAACACACACACACACACACACACACACTGTAACTCTACACATCTGAGCCTTACGAGTGCTCATGAGATGTGTGTGCGGTCTTCTCACTTTTGTTCTGCGTGCTCATTGGCTGACTGTCATTGGAAATGTTTCTGACGCCAATCAGCACATCCTCCAGTCCGTCTCCATCCACATCCCACAATGCAACAGGAGGCGATGTCACACCTGAGAGGAAAAACACACATTCGAGCAGGTACGTCGTTGATATTTCATTGGGTGCACATCACTCACCCCCGACATCTCCGAGCAGACGCTCCCACGGTCTGTTGTGCGACACCCCCTGCGGGCAGGGTACGAGGAACGCGCACAGCAGAATCACGAGCGCCGCACACGTCAACGGCAGCAGGAAGGCGGCGGTCCGCAGAGCCCCTCGTACTCGCACCGCCTTCTCTTCAGAGTCTCCGCCCTGACTCTCTCCTGGCCCCGCCCCATCCACCTCATGCCCCTCCTCCTCTCTCTGCACATGACGAGCTATCCACTCCTCCTCATGGAACTCCTCCTCATCCACCAGCCGTCCCCTCAGCTCCGGTAAGACCGGACTCAGACCGTTACGAGGATAATTCAGAACCAGATCATCGTCTTCAGTTTCATCCTCACTGTCCACCTGCGTCAGAGGGTCGTACTCGCCCAGATCTGATGCCTTCTTTCCTACACACACACACCATGTTTTCAGTCATGATCAAGCTTGTGGTATTTGATGCATGTGGTATATCAGTCTGCTAGAAACATTCTGATTGGAGCGATTTTCCAAACCCTGATATTATGTGTTTTAGTCATTTAGTACAAATCTGTGAGTTTTAAGGAAGTGCTGCAAACTCCACATAAGGAAGGTATAGCATTCCAAACGGACAGTGTCTCACTTCCAATACACATCAATGGTTTATATGACATCATCATTCTGCAGACTGGTTTTAAAAGAGTGAGGGGTCTCTCCCTAACTTCCTGTTTCAGTGGACATGACGTCAACGCATCAAACAAAGCTGCACTTTCTAAGCCACTTCACTGAGTGTTTGAACGTAATAACAAAACTCACACGTCTTCACAAACACACAATTAAAACAATTCCTTACAATTGTTCAATGATTAGATTTGTACGTGTTTTATCCGTTTGAGGAAATTCGCGGCACCGTAGTGATGGTCATGTAATGATAATAATACCATTGTATATTTGCACGTGAACCCGGCACACTGTGCTTTACTGATCTGCAGTAATGATGATTGTTTATGGTTTAATATGACGCATGGCAATATTTCATATCGTTATTTCAACGTGTCGTTTTATTTCATGCGCACACTAGTTTATTCGCGTCGCTCTCACTGCATTTATGAAGGTTATCTGCGCATGCTCAATTAAACCTCTAATCGATAACATTTATGATTATGATCGGTTACGTTGACAAGCGTGTAGAGATGTTAAATGCATTCTCACGTTATAACGGCATATGCGTCTATGAATTGTTCCACATCGCTGACGTCACTGATCACAGCACAACGCGACAGCGCACGAGCGCTCGGTCAGATCCGAGCTATCACACTCAGTTTATTATTACATCACTGTCTTGTAAATATTGTTGGACTAACCTGGCAATTTCAAAGCGCGAGATAGAGCTGCAGCCATTGCGCGCGATGATAACAGCGCGGCGACGCGCGTTGTTCCCGCGGCGCTAGAGTACAGAGCGTTAAAAAGATGCACCATGGGAAATGAAGTCTTTTTCATTACAGCGCTGACAATGTTGTAGGATTAAAGTTGTAAAGCTTTCCTCATGACGTCAGCTATTAAGACATCAAATACATAATCAACAGATTTTGTGAACAGTTGTTGGATTTATTCTGACATTTACGACATTGTAATGAATCCGAAATAATACGAAATTTTGTGCATATTTTTGAAGGAGTTTGGCTGGAAAAAGTGGGTTCGCTAGGGAAACAAATGTAATGTTTTATGACAACAGTCCATTCTTTGGGGTATCATCTTATATATAAAATGTACGTGAGTAAATATTTTTTCTTTAATCTAAATTATACAGATCATTAAACACACGTGTATCGTGTTAATCAAATTAACCGTACATCTTTATTAAACACTTCTGTGTACATGTTACTCAGAAACACGACGATTACAAGTCTAATAATAATGCACCTTCCCCGTCTCCAAGTAAACTTTTCTATGTTTCTTTGAGTAACACACATAAGGGTCCGGGGCAGATCCTGGTGCCGCGAGGCATCTCACTAAGTAGGTGAGTCACCTCAGCAGTCGGACCTGTGCCCTTGCAAAAATTCCTCTCGCGAGTATGAGCGAGGACACGGGCGTCACCCCGCGTCGTTATTTTCCTTACTCATCAGTTTAAGGCATGACGTGAAGGAGCGCGAGACCGAGTACAGGACAGAACGCGCGTGTGTGCACAGTGATGGTGAGAGAATGAGAGCGCGCGCATTCACTCTTCCCTTTGCTCATCAGATGTTGGTCAGTCATTAGTACACTGTGCGACAAACAGTTACGATTATAAATGTATTTAAAACGCTCCAAATTCTCCATTTAATCACTGGCTGGTGGATACGAGCGGTGCATTGTGGGATAGTGTATAACGTCACAGTTTGTCAGCGCGGTTGGAGGGGGGGGGCAACTTAGTTGTATTTTGCTTGTTTACAGCGTGTTTGATTTGTTGGTCCTGCTTCGTTTTCTAAGCAAACACTTTACATGCCCGAATGTACAAAGTTGTTCTATAGATCTCTCTGTTTCAAATACTTACACACATGTTAAGTCGCAGGTTCTTTATTTGAACCAGATTTGAAGTAGTGGCGGTCAGCTGTGTGTGTATAAAGATTAAATGTGTAAAGCAAGAGAAGAAAGTGAAATCAGAAGAAAGCACTTTACATTACTGCTTTAAAATAGAGTTTATTTAATTGAGTTACTTTATTTCCATTTTGTTCGGGTAAGATGTGGTCAGATTAAACGCGTGTTTGGAACGGTCATTTATGTGGCAGACGATACAAATATATTACATGAATATATCACAGTTTGTGTTGAATGAATGAACAGTTCGGAATGAACGGGTTAACCCTCCGGAGTGAGAGCTGGAATGGATGAAGGGTTTAGGGACCAAACAACTGCTTGTTGAAGTGCCCTTCATGCCAACGCGCCGTCGTAGCGCAAGAATCAGCACAGAGCATCGCGGTGCAGTGAAGTGTCCATCAGTTGTAACCTTCAACATTCATTCAGAAGGGAACTTTGTAGTGGCCAGTTTTGAACATGTCGGTTTGGAACTTTCCTTTGTCACGGCGGCCATAATTGTTTCTTTCCGAAGTGCCCTTAAGAGGGCGGTATATCCCGTTCGGAACGCACCGATATTTGACCCTCTCCGCTGGCCGTCGCGCGACTCCTTTGCCCCGCCCATATCTATTTCCGCTCATGCGCACTGGTGTTCGAATGGGCTCCAGCGATCGCAGACATGGCGGATCTCTCTCTGGATGAAGTGATTCGGCGTCGAAATGTTAACGTTAGAGGATCCAGTAAGAGGTATTTCCTTCGACACCTTTTAAACAGCAGCCGTTTTGAAACGCGGAGTTGTTTTAGGAAGTTTCTATCCGTTCGCGAACCTGTTTATTAGCGCTGTTGTGGCTGGACGTGATGTCCCGCCCTCTTCAGTCGCTGATTGGCTTTCACGTCTAAACTCGTGTTGTCATTGGCTTTCGCGCTACTCGCGGCCTTCATGCGCTGTTGTTTGCTGCTAAACGTAGCTTTCATTTCACTCTTTTCTCGGTGTTAACCGGTTTAAACTGAGACTTTATATCGTGCAGTGTGCAGAACTGAGATAAGTTAAAGTACAACTACACAATCTTTATGTGATGCCTGTACCACCTCGTGTTTTTAATATGCTTTGTCGATTAGAATGTTTGGGAATGTGTGTGTTTTACTTGTACAGAAGCCGTTTATATTGTTTTGTGGTGTTCTGTTTAATTCCTGCATGATATACTCTTGTATTTATGATAGTAAACGGTAGAACAATTATAGTTAATAAAAGTACACTGGAGTGTTTACTACCTTTAATCAGTAATTTAGCAGAATTGTGAAGTATATATGAACAGAGTGTAGTAATGACTGTAATATACAGTACAGTTTAGCATAGTAAAATATAATGCAGTATTATTTTCATGCCGTGGAGCAAACTCATTTATGAAAGTCTCTTCAGTCATGTGTGCTTAAAATTGGCAAACATTTCAATCATTCTGGGATGTTATAGCAGGTAGCTTGTGTTTTATCTGTGTGTCTGTCCCACAGGCCCATGTATGGCAGAGGGGCGGTGTCGGTGGGCAGGGCCTTCGATGCCCGTCAGAAGATTGGCACCAGTGATGTCAGACAGAGACTAGGAGTGGGAGGGGCCACACCAGGTGAATGCCTTGAGCGCTGCATGATTATGTTTTTAATACCAATTCTCTGACTGCTACTCAGTTTTTCATCCACCTGTCTGTCCGTCCGTCCAGGGTTTCAGGTGAAGGACGCAAGAGAGAAACTGGGACAGAAAGACGCGCGCTCCCGCATCCGTGGCCGAGGAGGGGCTGCCGGCGCGGTGCAGGACGCGCGGCAGATGTTGAACTCGCGTAAACAACAGCAGACGCCTCTTACCGCGGTACAGTCTCAGCCCGTCAAACCCCTCGCCGCAGGAATACCACACATCCATATCCAAAACACCGCTCCAATCGCCACTGCCGCTAGGAACTTTCCCACCAATCCGGGGCTGAGCTCCAGAGTCGGCGTGGCCTTGCAGCCAGGAGGCGGGATTTCAAAAGTGGTGGATGCACGTGATAGGCTGAGTTTGAAGAGAAGCGCCCCGTCAACAACCAATCAGAAGGCGGCACTTCTGAAGATCACCAAAACCATTCAGGTGAGCAGATTATTACAGACAAATCTAAACTTCTGCTTAAGATGCGTATTAAATGCTTTCCTGTAGCTCAGTGGTAAGAGCATTGTGTTAACAACACAAGGTTGTGGGCTGATCCCAGGGGATTGCACAATGCACATACCTATGTATAAATGAAGAGGATAATGCAATGTAAGTCGCTTTGGATAAAAGTGTCTGCCAAATGCATAAATGTAAGTGTGTGTGTGTTCAGCAGCAGAGGCCGGTGGGAATGACCAGCGGGATAAGAATGAATGTTCCTGCTAGAGCGTCTCAGGTGAGACTGACACGACACATTTTAATCACCGCATTTGAAAATGAGTTAAATACTTTTGTGTGATTGTTTTGGAACCAATAAAGGAGACGAATATTTCTAACAAATGAGTGGGTGTGACTTTAGTGCAGATTGTGTAGTGTTTGTGATGTTCTGTGTGTAGGAGGAGGAGGAAGATGATGATGATGCTGTGATGCCCAGCAAACAGATGAAGATCACTGCAGCCAAAAACCTGCAGACAAGAGTGAGACGCACATCATCACAACATACACACTCACACAATCATTGATTGAGGGTGTTGTGTTTATTTTGATGTTGCTTATGTGTGTGTGTGTGTGTTTAGATGGGGTCAGGCTCTCTCTCGGCTCCGATCACTAAGGTGGTGAAGAACGACTCTTACACACCAGCTTCAGTCTCTGTGCCGCCCTCTCGTCCAGCTGCCCGCCCCCCCACACAGACCCTGCAGCCCGTCTCCAGGACCACCGTTACTAAACCACCCGCCGCTGGAGACGCCAATGCTCACACCCCCGCTGCACAGGTAACACACACACACTATAAATGTGATGTATGCTCATATTGTGTTTGAAAAGATGACACTGAATGTGTCAGTCAGTCAGTCAATGTTTGTGTGTTGTTTGTAGCCTGTCTGTAGTCCACTGGAGGGCACAAAGATCACAGTGAATAACCTTCATCCCCGTGTCACAGAGGAGGACATAGTGGTGAGTAACACACACACACACACTTGTGTGTTCATCACGAGCACATTTCATCTGACTCTGTGTGTGTGCAGGAGTTATTCTGTGTGTGTGGCGCTCTGAAACGTGCACGGATGGTGAAAGTGGGCGTGGCCGAGGTTGTGTTTGTGCGTAAAGATGATGCTGTCAGCGCGTACAGGAAGTACAACAATCGCTGTCTGGACGGTAAACACAACAATCACTCAAACGCAAAACACCAGCAGCAAACAAATTCAGAAATCATCATCTCACCTGACGGGGAGAAACACAGAACTGTAGTTTACAGATGAATGTCTCTCGTCCCCCCTCTCTATCTCTCACTCTCTCTCTGCAGGTCAGCCAATGAAGTGTAACCTGCACATCCAGGGGAACATCATCACATCAGAGCAGCCCATTTTACTGTAAGATCTGCTGCTGTCTCTCTCTCACATACACGCATGTTTCTGTACACTGCTCAGTTACTGTCCTCTCTCTCTCTCTCTCTCTCTCTCAGGAGGTTGAGCGATACTCCCGGTGCTGTGAGCTCAGGGCAGAAGGAGGGCTCGTCTCGCTCCGCGTCCAGAACCTCGTCCGCCCCAGATGTGGATCCACAGACCATCCTGAAGGCTCTGTTTAAATCATCCAGTCAGCAGCCCAACCCCAGCGAGACGCCCGGATCCACGGCCTTCCGCATCAAGATTTAACACACACACACTCACACACACAAGAGGATGGCTGCTTAGATTGTGTCTGTTTTTATTGTTGGGTTTTGATGATTCACTGGTTCATATGAAACACTTTGTTGTGTCTGATGTTTTTAATACTCTGTCACAGATCAGTATGTGTGTAATTATACTGGATCGGGTCTGTGCTGGACTTGTGTCTCTCTGTTGCTCTCTTTCTCATTTGTGACTTTATTCTCTAGATATTCTCCAGTAAAGATCTCACTTTATAACCGCGTGTGTTTCTTCTGCTTTCATTGATCATTTTGCACACATATGTAAGAAGAGGCTTAAGGCTCGTCCCAGACTAAAGTGCATGTGTGATCTGTCTTAACTGAAGATAACTTGCCCAGAAATATCTTCAAATATACCAGTGTCACTGTTGTGTCTCGAGACGCACACCAGTAGTGTTTTCTTCTAAGGCATTTTTTATAAAAGCGGCAGAAATATCTTAATTCCACTAAGGCATCTGTCTGTGAAAACGGGCCTTTATTGACTTATTTTCAGCTGTTTTTATGGAGCTCGTTTGCTATCAAGCGATCACAGTGATGTCAAGATGGACCTAAGCCTGCAGATTTAACTCATATTGTCAACTTTATTTCATTATATTATCACCCTTAACATGTATTAGGAACTCGTTTAAGGATCCTATCCGAAATGCTAAAAAACATGACATTTAGAATATAACTACAGATCTATAGTATTTGTAGTCTTGAAGTAAATGAACTACAGCTTCCGTAGTTCCGGCGTCGCGTCACGGTTTCCGGTGAGGAGTGTTGGTGTGAATGAAGATGGCGGCGTCCGGCAGCGAGCACGCGACTGTTATTCCAGGAGGTTTTACAGGTATTTTTAATCTAATGTTTCCAATAATATCGCTTTTGGGTTTGGAAGGCGCCGAAATTCTTTAAAACTTAAACAGACGATGTAAATAAAAACATCGCGAAATGAGCTGATTCAGTATGTGTATGGTCTCACTGCCCTTCATACGTAAACACGACACAGACAGACAGACAGACAGACAGACAGACAGACGGTGTTCAGCTCTTTACAGAAACTCTCTCGTGGTTTGTTTTGTTTGTCAGTGTTGTCACTGAAGTTCAGAGAAGAAGATGCTGCAGCTCATCAGCTGTGTGTTAAAGAACATCGAGTCCGATCCGAGAAAAACATCAACAGACCTCAAGACAGAACACTCTTCATCCTCAACATCCCTCCATACTGCACACAGGTACACACACACACACACACACACACACACACACACACACACACACACAACAGAACACTCTTCATCCTCAACATCCCCCCATACTGCACACAGGTACACACACACACACACCACACACAACACATCCTCAACAGACAGGCACACAGGCACACAGGTACACCACACACACACACACACACACACAACAGAACACTCTTCATCCTCAACATCCCCCATACTGCACACACACACACACACACACACACACACAACAGAACACTCTTCATCCTCAACATCCCCCCATACTGCACACAGGTACACACACACACACACACACACACACACACAACAGTCTTCATCCTCAACATCCCCCATACTGCACAGGTACACACACACACACACACACACACACACACAACAGAACACTCTTCATCCTCAACATCCCCCCATACTGCACACAGGTACACACACACACACACACACACACACACACACATCTTCATCCTCAACATCCCCCCCATACTGCACCAGGTACACACACACACACACACACAGAACACTCTTCATCCTCAACATCCCCATACTGCACACAGGTACACACACACACACACACACACACAACAGAACACTCTTCATCCTCAACATCCCCCATACTGCACACAGGTACACACACACACACACACACACAACAGAACACTCTTCATCCTCAACATCCCCCCATACTGCACACAGGTACACACACACACACACACACAACAGAACACTCTTCATCCTCAACATCCCCCCATACTGCACACAGGTACACACACACACACACACCACACACCAGAACACTCTTCATCCTCAACATCCCCCCATACTGCACACAGGTATACACACACACACACAACAAAACACTCTTCATCCTCAACATCCCCCATACTGCAGGTACACACAACACACACACACAACAGAACACTCTTCATCCTCAACATCCCTCCATACTGCACACAGGTACACACACACACACACAACAGAACACTCTTCATCCTCAACATCCCCCATACTGCACACAGGTACACACACACACACAACAGAACACTCTTCATCCTCAACATCCCCCCATACTGCACACAGGTATACACACACACACACACACACAACAGAACACCTCTCATCCTCAACATCCCCCCATACTGCACACAGGTACACACACACACACACACCAGAACACTCTTCATCCTCAACATCCCCCCATACTGCACACAGGTACACACACACACACACACACACAACAGAACACTCTTCATCCTCAACATCCCCCCATACTGCACACAGGTACACACACACACACACACACAACAGAACACTCTTCATCCTCAACATCCCCCCATACTGCACACAGGTACACACACAACACACACACCAGACTCTTCATCCTCAACATCCCCCATACTGC
Organism: Triplophysa siluroides; assembly: GCA_006030095.1. NCBI lineage: Eukaryota > Metazoa > Chordata > Actinopteri > Cypriniformes > Nemacheilidae > Triplophysa > Triplophysa siluroides. The sequence goes on from VCII01000297.1 coordinate 288,492, forward strand.
ACACAGGTACACACACACACAACACACACAACAGAACACTCTTCATCCTCAACATCCCCCCATACTGCACACAGGTACACACACACACACACACACAACAGAACACTCTTCATCCTCAACATCCCCCCATACTGCACACAGGTACACACACACACAACACACAACAGAACACTCTTCATCCTCAACATCCCCCCATACTGCACACAGGTACACACACACACACACACACACACAACAGAACACTCTTCATCCTCAACATCCCCCCATACTGCACACAGGTACACACACACACACACACACACACACACACACACACACATCTTCATCCTCAACATCCCCCCATACTGCACACAGGTACACACACACACAGACATCAAAAGACATTTGTAGATGAATGCAGCGATCGGCTGATAACTTTATTTAGTCATGAGCATAATGAAATGTGTGTGTATTCTCACCTGTTGTGTTGTGTTGTGTTGTTAGAGTGTGGTCACAGATATGTTCCAGCAGTTTGGGCCGATCGAGTCTGTAGAGCTGTGTGAGAAACCAGGAGAGTGTAAATCCAGCTCCAGTAACCTGTGCAAACTCTTCAGACCTCCAGAGAAATATGTAACGCACACACACACACCAGACCACACCTCTCTGAAACCCCATTCACACTGCCCGCTGATCCCAGACATTGCCAGACTTCCCGGAGAGTTAATGTCGTTGGGCCACCTTGCGTTCTTGTGCCTTTTTTTAAATTGACGTCTTTGTCATTTGCAAAAGGCAACAATATATGCTACAGAATGATAAGCAAAAGAGAGATTATTAGGCCTATCTGGCACTAAATAAAGGATGGCAGGAACAAAAACAAAGTGCGCTATTTAGCCTCCTAAAAACACCGCAAGGAAATATCTTAAACCGTGATCAACCCTAAAAGATGCACATACAATACATTGCAGTATATTACGCCACGTGTCTTCACAGGATGTGTGTGAACGCACGTACAGATTCCAGAGAATCACTGGCAGCGTGAATGAAGAAAATCTATCCATCCCGGGACAAATTCCTGGACACATTTTCTGTGTATTTTCCAGGAGAAACTCACATTACACTGACTAATGTGTGTGTGTGTGTGTGTGTAGTGTTTCAGAGTGGGGTATGTGGTGTTTAAAAAGGCTTCCAGTGTGACAGCAGTGAAGTGTCACCCGCAGAGCAGCCCACTCATCGTCTCCACTAAAGAACGGCCCGTCAAAACCGGCATTCACAGTGAGTCACACACACACAAGTGTGTGTTTGTGTTGTGTGACATCAGATAATGATGAGTGTGTGTGTGTACCTGTAGAGTGGATCGAGCAGTATTCACAATCAGTGATTCCAGGTCAGACTCTGCAAACAGCCGTCGATGACTTCATGAACGAGTTTGACAGACAAAAGAAAGAGGTGACATCACTGACACGATAAGAAATGCTTCACTCTGATTGGTTACTGATTGACCTCGGTTGATTTGATTGCCCTTTGATCATGGATGAGGTTTGTTTGTTAGGAGGAGCGTCTGAAGGTGGCGGAGGAGGTGGAGGAGGAGGAGCAGGAGGAAGAGGAGGAGGAGGGCTGGGTCAAAGTGAAGAAGGGCATTCGTGGCATTAAGGCCCGCCCACACAGCCAGACGGCCAATGAGAAAACCCTTCGGAAAGAAAAAGCCAAGAGCGAACGGAAGGAGCTGGTGAACTTTTACTCGTGGCAGCACAGAAACACTCAGAAAGAACGTAAGCTAAAGGCCTAAAATGCTGTGCATGTCTCTCTCTCTCTCTCTCTCTCTCTCTCTGACCTGTCACTCATCCGTGTCTTTCAGATCTCGCTGAGCTGAGGAAGAAGTTTGAAGAAGACAAACAGAAAATTGCTTTACTGCGAGCGCAGAGGAAATTCAAACCCTACTAACACACAATCCCCCACACGCTAAATTGATAACATATGACATCATCTCTGTTAACACAAACTCTGAAGGCTTTCTGTTGAATTTTCTTATTTGTGTGAGTTTTTTGTACTACGGTTGTTATTGTTCAGAATTAAATTGTGCGACTTAAATACTCTCACATCTCTACTGATGTTAAGATCTGAGACATACTACACACTTACTATAAGAAAAGTATGTTTACATCACCATAGTATGTATTAATGCAGTATTTACTACGGTTTACTATAATAAATCAAATTAATCATAATAAATTCTACAAATATTTTTTTCATGTGGCTTCATGCACCATCAATGATGTCATTTTTATTGGATTTATGATCATTTCTTCATGTCTTAAAATGAACTCTACATACATTATTCATGAATATGCAAATGAGTCCCCGCCTCCATTCGGTGCATTGATTGTAGTTAGGCTGAAACACACTACAAACTTCAAATCTGGACCGATTTAAATAAAACATCCCACACTTGCAGACTTTTTGAAAGTATGCAGAGAAAACGGGGCATCAGACACTACGAGATCCAACCTGATAAAGGGCTTTCTGCAACAAGTCCAGACTGAACATCTGAGAAAAAGTCTTGTGGTGTATTTTAGCTCGAGGCTTAGCCTGACAGTGACCCTGCCCCGGAACTAGTTTCCCAGCATACGCTGCCATCGTCATTTAAAGTTTGCTTTATGAAACCGGATCGAGTTAAGGCTGAAATACACTACAAGACTTTTGCTCAGATGTTCAGTCTGGACTCGTTGCAGAAAGTCTGTGTCAGTGTGCAGATGAGATCAGTGAGTTTCTGTTTGAAACTCTTTTTTTTTATTGAACAAATATAACATCAAAAACATAGTCACAATTAAGAGCAGAAATAAACAACAATAATTCAGAAGACAAAAAGCCAGTAAAGGGAAGTAAAATAAAAGCAAGTAAAAATAAATAGACAAAATAAAAAATAAATACAAATAAAATTGAGCCAGGGGTAACAAAAACTTAAAATAAATTCAAGAGAGAGAGAAAAGCCTTGAGACCCATTTGGTTTTCATTATAAAAAAGCTGAAATATTATACTTTGTGCACATTGTAACAGACTTTAATGCTTTGGCATTGTTAGAAGAAGAGATAGTACCCAAATAACAATTAAGGTCTTTGCAAAACATTTTAAAAAGGGTTTTGACAGACAAAAACTTACACTTGTGTACAAAAAACTTGGCTAGAAAAATAAATCGATTTATAAGAAAATACTTGTCTTTTAGATTTTTGTCAGAATTATAAAATCCAAATAAGACATCCTTAAACAGCAAAGAAAAGTTGACTAATAAAGAAGCACGTACAAACAGACAAAATTTCTCCCAAAAAGTAGCTACATGAATACAGTCCCAAAAAAGATGAGGTACAGACTCGTCTTCCACTCCACAAAAGGAGCAAAGGGGATCCAACTCAGGAAACATTTTTTTGATAAAGACATTGACTGGATAAAATCGATGCAACAACTTGAATGATACCTCTTTAACCTTATTAGTGATTAAATATTTATTGGATAGAGACCACACTTTCTTCCAAGGAATATCATTAAAACAATTACTCCAATATGATATTATAGAAGGGACAGTTATAATATCATTCTGAAAAAGTTGTCTAATCTTTCTATTCCTAGAAGAGGGACAGGATAAAAAACAGATCTTCCCTATTGCAGTCTCGCATGGAGGTAGAAGAGAGTAAAGAATCAGCTGAGTTTTTTAAAAGTGCAATAGCTCCACTGGGGATGGCATCCATCACTATGGCAAAGTCTCGTGGGGTGACAGGAATACAATATTTCTTTAAGAATTCAGAATAAGAAAACAATTGACCATTTGAATTTATAAGTTGAGAAACCAAAATAATATTATTATTAAACCAATCTGAAAGAAAAAGTGTTTTATTTTTATATCGGATATCATGGTTATTCCAAATAAAATACCTGTGGGGACTAAAATTATGTTTATAAATCAAGTGCCAGGCCAGAAGCACCTGCCTGTGGAAATCTGACAATTTAGAGATATTATAATTGCATACTAATAGAAAGGGGAGAAAAATATAATTTGGAATAGCATTCCATATGGAATCAGAATCATTCAAGAACTGCCTCGACCAATTGATCTTAAACGTATTGTTCAGAGAAGCAAAATCAAGAAAGTTTTTTTTATGACAACAGATTTTTTTATGTAATGTCTCTTGTGTTTCCATAAAAAATCAAAAAGCATTCTATCAACCTCTACACAAATTGTCTTGTCCACATGTAAAGAAAGAGCAGGGTAGGTCAATCTAGAAACACCCTCCGCTTTGGCGAGGAGAGCTCTTCCTCGTAAAGACAAGTCTCTTTGGAGCCAGGAATTTAACTTTTTCTTAGCTTTAGTAATTACTGGATCAAAGTTTAACTTTCCTCTCGCATTGACATCTTTACAAATCGTAATACCCAAATAATTCACTTGAGACTTAACAGGAATATTATGCAGGAATGGAGCAGAACAAGACTTTAAGGGAAGGAGTTCACATTTATCTAAATTCAAAGATAGGCCAGAAGCTTTTGAGAACACTTTAATAAGATCAAGAGCAATGGGGATCTGTAAGTCGTTTTTTAAAAAGAGTGTCGTATCATCAGCTAATTGAGTTATAATAATGTGTTTATCTGCTATATTAATCCCTTGCAATGACCCATAGATAATAACGCAACATTAAAAACTTGTCACGACGTCACAGCACGTGGTCGGTGCGTCTCAGGAAGAGGCGGAGTCTCACGGTGCCGGAAGAGAAGTGCGCAATTGTTTTTCGAGCTCATCGCTCGTAGATTAAACACATTTAATAAACACGCTTTCTCTCACACAGACACACACACACACACACAACAGGATACACTCGACATGGCGCTGAACAGCAATCACCATCCGAACGGAGGAGTTCTGATCAACACCGGAGAAAGGTACACACACACACACACACACACACACACACATCACATGATACACACGACATCACATAACACAAACAACACAAACAGCACAAACAGCATACGATAACAAACAGCTTAACCATTAAATCATAAAATATACAACATCACACAAACTTACATAATGTACACGCACGCGCAGATCATTCCGAGACTTTATACGACGCTGGGGATTAATGTATATGATGTGATTTTGTTTGTTGTGAGAACAGTGAGTTGTCAGGATCTATTCATTGTATAAACTGTGTGTGTGTTTGTTAGTATAGTGAGTTTCAGCTCGTTAGGAATGTTACATATTGGTACAGGTGTGTGTGTGTGACTTGGTTTTTATATGTTAGTGGGGACATAAACCAACTCATGGGGACTCGTGACCAAAATTGAGGTCCCCACGGGCACAAAAGCTTATAAATTGTACACAACGTGGTGTGTGTGTGTGTGTGTGTGTGTGTGTGTGTGTGTGTGTGTTCGTGTGTGTTTGTGTGTTTCATAAGTTTGGATGTTTTTTGATGCAGAAGCGAGTGTTTGTCAATACAGTGTGACGTCACTTCCTGTCTGCTTTCCTCTCTTTCAGCATCTTACGAGACTGTAAGAACGTCGAGCTCTCCTTCAGTGATGTCACACCCAAGAACGAAGTCTTCAGAGGAACCAAGAAGGGCTCCGTCTACCTCACCTACATCATACGTCTGAATTCCCCCCCCTCATGTGTGTGTGTGTGTGTTTCAGGTGGTGTTTGTGAGCAGTCACATGAAAGAGAAGTTCTGCTCCTTCATGTTTCCTTATTACCTGATGAAGAACTGCAGTATTGAACAGCCTGTGTTTGGTGCCAACTACATCCAGGGCCTGATCAAAGCTGAGGCTGGAGGTACGCGCCTTACCCAGCATGCACCTGGCTCTGTGTATCACATCACGATCCTTCTATCCTTTCGAATGGAATACTTGGGTGTCATAAGCCGATCTGTTTGTGCAGCGCCACATTGAGTGTGTGTGTGTGTGTGTGTCAGGTGGCTGGGAAGGTCAGGCAAACTTCAAGATGTGTTTCCCGAGTGGAGGCGCCATCGAGCTGGGACAACATCTCTTTAAACTGGCCAGTAACGGTGAGACATTCAGCATCCCCTGCGTCACAAGCCGTTTACTTTCAGAACATGATTTATCATGGTGTCTTCACATGTGTGTGTGTTGTGCAGCGTCTCGGGCCCCTGTGAGTTACAACAGTAACGGAGCGTTCGGATTGGCCGGAGGGATGAATGGATATGCGAGTCCCGTCATGCCGCAGCCGTACCCGTATCCCAGCATGCCACAGCCCGGCTTCACCCACCCCGCAGGTCACCTGCTCTCAGACATCTTTTAAAGAACGCTCTGTGTCGTCAATGAGATCTCCTGTAATGTGTGTGTGTGTGTGTGCGCGTGATTGCAGGTGTGTATCCCAGCGCTCCCGTGTACATGCCCCCGCCCCCCCCGTACCCCGGACCCCCTCAGGACTGGTGTGTCCCTCCAGGTACAAACTCTTTCAGCTCAGATACACAGCACTGATTCAGAGAGCGTGCGGCTCACCGTGGTCTTGGTCTTCTCTTCTCTTTCTCTCAGTCGCTCCGGCTAACGGCAAGGCAGCAGAGGCGGCCAGCAGTGCCTTTTACAATCCCAGCAACCCTCACGGCGTCTACATGCCCACGGTGAGACACATCATCAGCTCAGTGATCATGCAGTCAAGCTTTTGTGTTGTTGTTTTCATGTTCGTTCCTCCGTGTTCTTCAGGATCAACCTCCTCCGTATTATCCGCCAGAATACCCAAACAAGAAGAACAACTGAAGCACGTCTTCATGATGTCATCTGAAGGTGTGTGTTGAATACAGACACACTTTTATATTCCCATAAACAAGACCCAGATATCATTCTTATTTCAGTGTTTGACTATTAACCCTTTCTATGATTTCTGTTTCTGCTAACTGTGCATGTCTTTCATGATGTAATCATAATAATATGATGTAATCCAGATATAATGCTTAGAGATTTTGTACACTAAAGATAAGAATGAATCATGTTCTCTCTTTGAGTTCAGAGTGCGTGTGCGTGTAAACAATGTGCATTCTTATTTCTGAGCTTGGACGGCTGTTTAATAAATCGACTTTCATATGAGTAATCTACACAGTAGCTACAACAAATGTTTTTTGCCCCGGACTGAGAGTGCTTCAGTTTTTAAGTTTGCGCTCATCTTATCTTTGCTCAGTGCTGTGAGAGAACAGAGGGACATTGACACTAAAGCCGCTCTGATCTCTATTCATTCACGAGAGAACGGCTGATGGTTAATGAATTCAGAAACAACACACTTATCTGAATGAATGAATGAATGCATCACGTCATGAGACGTCAGAAATATGAAGTGTAAGACAGAGATGACAGTGTTGTGATTACTAAGGTAGAACTTCACCGCGTGACCAACCTGAGAACATAACAATGAGGTGAAATGATTATTGACAGATCTGTGATCAACTGTGGTGTGCAGAGAAACATTGTGTAAGATCAGAAGAACACGCGTGTGTAGAACATATGAAGATGATGATCCATGTATAAAAAAACAGTTCAACCCAATAATTCATCCTGTAAATGATCCGATTTGCTACTCATCTGTTTGTTGCTCCATGAGCGCTATTTTAAATAAACAAATGTTACACAATTAAAAAAGAATTGTGCCTCGTGTGTTATTACAAGTCTTGTGAATCATAATATTGCGTAAAGAAGGGAGAATTTTTTTTATTCTTATTTATTACTTTTTTTTTTGACAGTTAATCTTCAGTGCAGTTCATCATGATCAAATATATTTGCATTGATTTCATCATGACACCGGCAGCGCTTCATTAATATAAACATGATTAACATCATTCTCGCAACACAACATCAACTATTGTCTTCATTCTAAGCAAAAACAAATGGTCCCATTTCACCCAGATTCATTGTCATATTGTTAATTTGACAGAAAAAAAATCTGTCATAATTTATTCATCCTAACGTTACGTCCGACCCGGTCAAGTTTCTCTCTTCATCAGAACACAAAGAGATATTTTGAAGAAACAAACAACACTGAACCCCATTGCATGAACACAAAACCACGGAGACATTTCTCAAAATATCTTCTTTTGTGCTCCACTGAAGAAAGACAGATTCACAAACACATCACCGGAGATGATGAATGATCAGTGAGGACAGAATTGAGATTGTCAGGTGAACCATCCCCTCCTGGAGACACTGAGAAACTGGGTTTGATTTGCATTTATTATTAACCTTCTGTTAAAACAACAACAACTCAATATCAATATTTTAAAGTGAGTTTTATTCATAGATTTTTACAAGCTTATACAACAATTCAGTCAGCACACACGTGTTCGTGTGGTGTTCACGTCTCCCAGCCCTTCCCTCCGGGTTGTGTCGGGAGTCGCAGTCCCACCAGTCCGGCCACCTGCGCGGTGTCTCGCTCTCCTCGCGCGTGATACACCTCGTGCAGCTGCAGGTGCATGCGAGTGGATGTCAGCAGACACTGATACGTACACGCGGTGTGAAGAGCGTCCATGCGCTCGCGGCAGTACTGCGCACCTGTCACCTGAAACACACACACACGTCATTTACAGCCGTATGTGTGTCGCTCAATGTGTCTTTCCACTTGAATGAATAAAGAACAGTGGCATAATAACTATGACATAAACATAACATTCACTAAACATACAAAATAAACGCTGTTGAACTCAGCAGAACTCAATAAAACATCATTTCTTGATTTGATTATTACAATAAAGTGCTATAAATACATGTAAAGTCAAATGATTCTCTGAGGAGTCATGTTGATCTCGACACACATGAATGTCACATGTTAGAGAAGCCAAACGTGTCAGTCTGTCGTCACCAGATAAACTGCATCCTACAAACTCCAGCACATTTCATAATGACTCAAAATCAACACCAATGGAAGAGTTTCTTCGATAACTTTGTTTTTAAAACCTTCCAAAACTCGTGTGTTTATTGTGTTAGTTATTATTTCTCCTATTCTGTACTCAAGGGCAGTCGTGGCCTAATGGTTAGAGAGTCGAACTCGTGACCAGAAGGTTGCCGGTTGGCTCCTCAGGGCCGGCGGGTGACTGAGGTGTCCTTGATCAAGGCATCTGACCCCTACCTGCTCCCCGGGCGCTGCCCCCTGCTCCCCGGGCGCTGCCCCCTGCTCCCCGGGCGCTGCCCCCTGCTCCGGCGTGCGTGTGTTCACTTCTCTCTGGATGGGTTAATACCGGAGGTCACATTTCAGGTATGGGTCACCATATCTGACTAATAGGTCACTGTCACTTCACCAGTCCGTTTTAGCCTGGATTTTAAGATTCTGTTTTTACATCTTTAAATGGTATTGCACCAGCATATCTTTCGGATTTATTACATCCACCCTCGCCAGCTAGATCACTTAGGTCTGCTGACCAGAATCCTTTGACTGTCCCCAGGACAAACGTAAATGATGGGGTGATCGTGCCTTTAAAGTGATGGCTCTGAGACTTTGGAACGGTTTGCTGTAAAATATCAAATCTTCTTTTAAAACTCATTTTTGTAGAGTTTATTTTATTTCTATCATGTATATGCTGGTTAGGGCATTGGTCTAACATGAAATATTTTTCTTTTTTATATTTATTTTCTTGTTTTTCCTCTCTGTTTAAAAGCTGTACAGCACATTGGTCAACTAACTGTTGTTTTTAATGGTGCTTTATAAATAAACGAATCAAAACATCCCAAATGCAGTTTGATGAACTCTTCAAAAGTTCAATCGAAACTAAAGCTGGCTGTCAACCCCCAACAACACTTCAAAATCAAATATCCCACCTGCTTTTAAAGCCACATCGCCCGAATCAAAACATCCGGTTCAGGGATCCGCTCAAAGATTATGGACATTAACAAACTGCGACAAATGACGTTTGATTTTCCAAATTATTTGTAATTTATTTGTTACATTTATTTCTATCATTTTCTTCTGACTCAGATCAAAAAGGGAAGATATAAATATCGGATTATTCGTGACAACCTTTATAACAGCTTGAACCAGCACACAGATTTATGAATTGACGCGACCGTCGGTCACGAGCTGCATGCGTGTGTACATAAACAGCCATAATAACGCGCGCGCACGCGCACGCGCACTGTTATCGCTGTATTACCTGATTTCTTCTGAACTGATCCAGCACATAGTTATAGACGAGTGTGTGTCTGTAACCGGAACCCTTCATGAGCCGAATCTCTTTCAATATACCGCGGCACGCGCGCAGTGGAGAGGTCACAGCCGCCATCACGGACAAACGGAGACAGTCAGACGGAAACAGTCAAACACCGACAAACCACTGGACAGACAGAACCAGTCGAACATAGATCAACCGAACCAAAGAGGGATTCGCGACAAGTCCTTAAATAGTCAAACAAATACTTTAAGAACCTATGACATTACAGAAAGATTTCAATAACATATCACTCTTTGATACGTTAGTTTTGAATGTGGAAAACAGCCCTTTTCCTGAAGGTTGGATGTGTTTAAGTGATTGTTTCTGTGCCATTCGGTGTTGGGTGTAACTAGTTACTAAGATATTAGTTACTGTCATTTAATTACTTTCCCTTGTAAAGGTAAAGTAAGGGATTACTCTTATTTGTTCTGTCATTTAATTACAGTTACTTTCATGTAATTAAACAAAATACTTTGTGTACTAATATATGTGTGTGCAATAATGGAAGTCTAACTTTAAAATCTGTACTTTAATGTATAATTCTCACATTTGTAATACTTTGGTCAGTAAATAAGTACTTTATGTAGTTTAACATGATTTATTTGAATGAATGAATTAAGCCGTTCCACATCCTTGAATCACTGATCAAGGTTGATATAGGATATAGAAAGTATAGTAATAACTAAATACTTTTAGAGAGAGTCATTTGTACAGTAATCTTATTACACTAATGAATATGTTATTAGTAACTAGCAATTAATCACTTTTTCAGAGTAACTTACCCAACACTGTTTATATACCATAACTGACTTGTATCTGTTCGAACTGTCTGCGCGTGCGCATGGACAACAGCACACCGACCGCGTCACCGCAAATGAAAAGACATTTGGAGAGTAGCGACGATATAAACAGCAAAAAGTTGAAGTATTAACATTCAACAACATTTAAAAATAATTTTTAGTTTAAAAATACAAAGAGCACAAACACATGAACTAGTGCGCATTTGTTGTCCAAATGTCTTAAAGGAGACTTGTGTAAGGGAGACTCGTGGCCTAGAATGTCTATCAAATCCGAGGCTATTCAATTTCTATTGCATTTTAGTCACACGTGTAGTCATCTGTACAAATCTCTTTTTTCAGTCAATGAATGACAAACATAGACACGGCCGAGCTTGTTCTGTGCTAAAATGAATGAAACAAAATGATTTGGCGCCACTTTACCGAGGCGCGAAAATCAGAAGTTTAAAGTGAACGGACCGTTAGGGGTCAGAGGATGTTCCTGTGAGGAGAAGTGAGTATTGGGTTTCATTTCTCTCTTAAAGGCAGATTTCAGCTCGCAGTTACATTCACAAACATCCACGTCATCCACACGTGTGCAAGTAACGTTAACTGAGTTGAGTTATAATCTGTCGAGTTTATTCTATATGTGTTTTGAATGAATAATATCCAGTTTTATGTGATTTCCTCGTAGCTCACGCACCTGCTAAATAAATCCACGTCAATGTCGTAGTTCGCAGTATTTTGTAACTGTTCATTACTGTCAGGTGAATGTTAACTTTGAGTTATGAATGTAAATAACCTTCAGTGATAAAACATGTTTACATTAACACATGCCCTGCAGAAACACATATTCTCATTTGTTGACATCGTTTCTTCTTCAATCTCTTAACACTGGAACATCCCCTCATCACACAAACAGTCACACAAACAGTCACACATCACACAAACAGTCACACATAAACATTGTGACTGTGACGTTTCGGTCAAGAACGAGTGTAATTGTTTCCTTTAGATCAAGTTCCAAGCAAAACACATTTGTTTTAATGGCATATTTAAATAAAAGGACAGTGCTTTGCTGTGTTTTCTGCCCTGAAGACACAGTTATTTAGAGGACATTCAGTGTATTGGATCAAGAAGATTTGATGAAATCACATAAAAACGGGATATTATTCATTCAACAGCACACTCTGAACTAGTTACTAATTACATATTCAATAGTGTAATTAGATTACTTTACAAATTACTCTGTCCAAAAAGTATTTAGTTACTTATTACTAGTTGATTAGTTAAGTGATTCAAGGATAGACATGAAACGGCTTATTTAATTCATTCAAATAAATAATATTAAACTACTTAAAGTACTCTATTAACTGACCAATGTATGACAGATGTGAGAATTATACATTTTACAAGTTAGACTTTGAATTTTGTCAATCCCACTATTGCACATATATTACACAAAGTTTAGTTTAATTACATCAAAAGTAACTGTAATTAAATTACAGAAAAAATAAGAGTAATCCCTTACTTTACTTTTTCAAGGGGAAAGTAATTAAATTACAGTAACTAATTACCTAGTTACTGTTCAACAGTTTGTGACATCATCAGAATTATTATTGATTATTATTACTCTTAAAGGCAGGGTGTCCCATTTCTCTCAAATCACCAAAACAAACACACCCCACCCCCATCCTTCGCTTCCGTCCTGTGCACTGTGCACCTTACTGCTGATTGGCTACAAGGTTGTTTTGGTGCTCGGCCCGACTTAGTTGTCTAAAGCGTATTTCGGAAATCAGTTACCGTGCCTTTAAATATTTGATCATTTCACCTTTTCATGGTCCAAACCACATGTCATTCATTGTAAAGCCAAAAACATTTTATTGTTAGAAGTAGATGTTGTGAATAATTCTCTGTTTCATCACAGTGTCGTGTCGTCCTTCACACTGAATGACAGTGAATCAAGAACAGTTCTGACATCTTTACATTATATTTCAGGTCAATTCTAAACCCTGCGGGACAACGTTTCTCTAGATTGACATTTCTACACAACATTTGAAGCACACAATCAGAGATGTGTGTTTGCTGAGCGTGTTGATGATTTGAAATGAAACGTTTTATTTAATCACTACTACAAACAATGGAAAAACGGCGGTGACTGGTGTATTAGCCACATTGTGTTCATACTAAACATATGATAATAGTGAAAAACAAAAGATCAAATGGAAGATGAATGATGAGATTATAAAAATGTAATAGATGTTGTGATGAAATTATTATTGTGAATGAAATGGTCATAATGATGGTGAAAGTCTGATATGACGACTGACACAATGTGTATTCTCTCACTTTCCTCTCATCGTCAGGTTCATCGTGACTTCAGTGTTCTGCTGGTGTGTTGTTATTCTACTGTATGTGTGATGTCATGGATGAGCTGTGTGTGTCATGAGTTTAGATTGTTTTACACATATTAATGCATTGGTGATGTTATGTGCTTGTCGTATACTGAATGTCATGTGTTTATATCTGAGGTGTTGTTGGATATGTTATGTGTTCAGAACATATGAACATCATTTTAAACAACTGTGTGTGTGTGTGTGTGTTTGTTTAACCCTGTGTGTCAGTGACAGGAGGATCAGAGGTGAAATGAGGCGAGAATCCACACAAAACCACTGCTCACAGGTGTTTATAGTAATATATGGAACACACACCTGATACATCAGCGTCTGATGACTCATGGGATCACATGTGTATCATGTCTTGACAGATGTTGGTGATCTGGAGCGAGTCTGCTCTCATCATGATGATATGACAGTGTGCGTGTACACTAGTGTGAGTATCAAACACTGAACTGATCTATGACCGTGTGTTGAGCTGCAGGCTGATTTCTGCTCATCTCATCTTTGTGCTGATGCCACATACACATCCATTTCAACATGGGGACACGCTACATATGTGCAGTGTTGGGTAAGTTACTCTGAAAAAGTAATTAGTTACTAGTTACTAATTACATATTCAATAGTGTAATTAGATTACTTTACAAATTACTCTGTCCAAAAAGTATTTAGTTACTTATTACTAATTACTTTCTATATCCTACATCAACGTTGATTAGTTAAGTGATTCAAGGATAGACATGAAACGGCTTATTTAATTCATTCAAATAAATAATATTAAACTACTTAAAGTACTCTATTAACTGACCAACGTATGACAGATGTGAGAATTATACATTTTACAAGTTAGACTTTGAATTTTGATGTCAATTCCACGCACACACATATATTACACAAAGTATTTAGTTTAATTAATCAAAAGTAACTGTAATAAATTACAGAAAAAATAAGAGTAATCCCTTACTTTACTTTTTCAAGTTGTAACTAATTACTTAGTAACTAGTTGTGTTTGTGACTCTTTGTCACATGTTTCATCACAAGACACACAAATGGAGTGTTTTTAAACTTTCCTGATCACTGCGTTACCGTGGATACAATCTCAATGTGTGTGTGTGTGTGTGTGAGAGAGAGAGAGACACTGGACGGACAGCAGAGGGAGACACAGCATTTCTCTTTATTGCCAGTTTCTCTCTCTCTCTCTCTCTCTCTCTCTCTCTCTCTCTCTCTCTCTCTCTCTCTCTCTCTCTCTCTCTCTCTCTCTCTCTCTCTCTCTCTCTCTCTCTCTCTCTCTCTCTCTCTCTCTCTCTCTCTCTCTCCCGCTATACCCCAAGCCCCCGGCAGACGAGAGAGATTTGGATGAGTCTGGTGTGTGTTCTCGTACAGGCAGCAGTGAGCGTGCGTGTGAGTGAGTGTGTGTGTGTTTTGCGCAGCGCTACAGATGCAGCGCGTGTGTCCTGACAGCGGTGTGTGAGCACGCAGGTGTCCGTGTGTATTGCGAGCAGGTGTTTTTGCGAGGCGTCAGAGGGGAGGGACGCACACACCCTCCAGACGAGCGGCGGGACGGAGGCCACCGGAGTATTCGCCTTTTTCTTTCGCTTTTTATTCTTCTTCTTCCTCATCGTGGCGGTGGGCGGCGCTTTCTCTTTTCATTTGCTCGCCCTGTCCGTCGTCTGCCTGCTCGTTTATTTCTCCATTTATCTCATCTATAATTTCTTGTGTTGATTAGCGGCCGAGGGCAGATCTGACACCAGTGAGTTTGCTCTGATGTTGTGATTGTAGGTAGGTTGATCTGTGTGTGTGTGTTTCAGCGTGTGTTCTATTGAAAGCACTCACACACATGAGCCGCACACACATGCAGACGTGTGTGTGTGTGTGCTGTATCATAAGCGTTGATTCAACATATAGATCATAATACACTCATCATCTCGCTCTTCATTCTACCTGTCCATCAACGGTTTGTGTTTGCACACATCACACACACTCCAGTGATACACATCAATCATCTCTATCCCAGTTATCTATCTATAAACATCATCACATTCTCTCTCTCTCTCTCTGTTTCTGATCTTTATCTCTCAAAACCGATGCATTTCATTCATTTCTCAACACCTCTTTCTGAAATGACGACATTATTCACACACGGGTGCTCATAATCTGTGTGTGTGTGTGTGTGTTGAGTAATGAAGAGATCTGCTGTGTGAAGGTGTGTGTGTATAGACTGAAGGCTCATCGCTCCATCATTCATGTGTTTTCTTTGAGGAGTCGTTCATGTTTTCTGGAGGTCTTACCAGATGATGAGACGTTTGGATGTAGTTTTTCTTCTGAGGACACACACTTCATTCATGTCACTGAGCTGCAACGTTTGTCCAGATGAGCAAACACACGCCGCTTTTTCTGCTCTTTTACAATCGGACTCAATGTGAAGTCACTTCACTTCTGCTGCCTTTCAAGTGAACGCTGGATTCATGAGAGGATTTTACACAGAAGATTTATACTGTTAGGATTCTATCTGCACTGCTTGGTAAGTGTGTGTGTGTGTGGTGACAGGAGGCTTTGACAATACATTGTGTGCTTGTGTGGGTCTCTTCTTGTTGAATAAAGGCATCATTTAACGCATGCAAATGTTATGTGTTCACTGTCAGCCTCCCTCTCTCTCTTGCTCTCGCTCGCTCAAGCGCTCGCTCTCTTTGTGTTATTCAGTTTTGTAAGGCGTCTCTTTCATTGAGTTAAAATGTCTCTCTGTGTGATGGGGTTTTGAGCTATAACCTGTAAGGTGTCTCACAGAAGAGGGTCTTATGTGATCAGATTGTTACCCATGAAACTGTGCTGTCACCTGGTCCTTCATTACCTATGATGCTTTTAGTGCGGGGTTCACCTGTCTGTCCATTAATGTGCCACAAACACTTCAGAAATACACTTGAACTGATTTGAAACGTGTGTGTTGTGTGTGTGTGTGTGTGTTGGCCCATATTCAGGTAGTGGAGCTCAGTCCCAGTTTAAGAAAGTGGGCCGACCCAAATGGGCCGAACACCCGCCTCTGGTCTCTTTTGTACCCCACAGAATCCTGCAGCCCACATTTAACAGAGCCAACACTGAACACACACACACACACACTGAATAACCCACTTCACACAGAGACACACAGGTGGTGTAAAGCTCAGACGTGGTGTGACATGATTTGGAGCGGGCAGGACTGAATCTGTGGGTGAGTTGGCTCCTTCTGTTGTGTTGTATGTACACAAACATGACGCCGTGTGATTTACATCTCAACAGAATCAGATTCCTGCTTGACTTGAGAGTTGTGAACTGTTGTCTGGTGTGCGTTTGTCGGCTGAAAAAATTAAGAGAGGATTTCCAGTTTTTCATTTCAAATCATCATTTTTGGATGTGTTGTGTTCATTCCAGTCCAGTGTCTGCTGAAGTTTAACAAAATTAAACCTCATAAAGTCATCAAACAGCAACGTGAAAGACTCAAAAAACTGTAAATCCAGATTATCACAGAAAAATATATCAACTTTTCCTAAATGCATGTAGAAAGATGACTGTTGTGTAAAAGTGAATCTGAACTTGTTTTCTTTTACAAGGTGTGAAACATACACAGCACACGGAGCATTTCTCCAGTTTTCATTTTCTGAAAATAAATGCAGATAGAAACAAGATTTTTGGTTGAAATTTGGGAGAAATATTGTTAGTAGTTCACAGAATGAAACAAAAATGATGGTTTTACACAAACACTATCCTATAAATAGTAAGTTTTAAAATCAGACAAATGGTTTCTAAAAAGCTCTCTTAATTTCCCCCGGCTGTAGATATTTATTACATATTGAGGACATTTGAACATTTGATTTGTGGATGTGTTACAAACTTGTAATCATTTCAGAATATCTTATTAGAATTCTAGTTTTAGAATTCCAATTTTTCATTGCTGCAAAGCTGCTTTCCATACAGTACTGTAATAAAGAGATAATGGAGGAAAATTAAAGAAGACACTGAATATCTGCTGTTATTATACATGAAATTATAGATTTTTTTCTCAAAACGTTCATTGTTTTACGTTTTTAAATAAACATCATATAGTTTGATTAATAATCAGTTTACATTGTGATGAGAGAGAGCGAGCGTACAGTCTGATGAAGCTCCGCCTCCTGCTGGCCTTCATTCGGCATCACATTCACACCTGTTTATACCTGCTGACACTCAACACAACACACAACCCAGATCTCTGTCACGACACACTGTGTATTCTGATGCAGAAATGTCTTCCCTTTTGAATGTGTTTGAAGTCAAAGTGATCTGAAGATTGAAGGTCTTTTTTTCCCTGCAGACGCTGTGAAAGCGGGACACTGAAGATCAGCAGCACAGAGGACAAACACACACAGAAGAACACACTAAGTGTCTATAGAGAGAGAGAGAGCTGCTATCAGTGACTGCAGGTACACACACAAACCTCACACATGTGATTCTGATCTTGTTTACCGTCTGGATGATGTTTTATAAACAAGCTTCTGGAGGAGCACATACAGATTATCAACTCGACTGCCTTTCGATTAGCAATCACAACAATCATTCGATCAGCCCTATAAATAGACAAGCCGCCTTTCCTCCGTTCCCACCCGACTCCACACCACCAGTCTGTTTTCACCTCAGCACGGGGGGTTATGCTCCGGGTTCAGGCACACCGGGCCCAGGGCCCTCTCCCCGGTCAAGGGGCAGGTGCTACGAGTCCGGGGTCAAATACCTGAGCTCAGAGCCCTTGCCCCGGGACAGCACGTCAATCCGTCCCACTTTATTATCTGCGAGGCAAACTCATGAATGATGAATTGATGGATTAAAGAATGGACGGATGGACTTTTTGGAGCTTCCATCCTGTATTTTAAAACCACAGGCACCGTTCACTGGCATTATAAAGCTAAGAAGAGTCGAGACATTATTTCATAATCATTTCATAACTCGGATTGTGTTTAGAAATGTATAAAATAAAGAAGCGTAGATGGCATTAAGGGGGACAAAGAGTGATGTTTGGGTGAATCCTCTTCAGATCGAATATACGTTTATATTACACACAAACACACATAAACAATACCCAACAAGTGTGCACTGTACTGTACTAATGTATGTGTGTGTGTGTGTGTGTGTGTGTGTAGGGTATGAGAGCTCTAGAGCATCATGCATTATCTGAGATGGAGGAGTGAGATTCCCGCTGCAAACACACAAGGTGAGACACACACACACACACACACAGTAATCTGTGATAATCTGAGAGAAAAGCACACTGCTCTCATCATCATGGCACACAAAACAAATCTATTAACCTAACACATGCTTAATGACATTGTATAATAACACGTGTGTGTGTGTGTGTTATGAATGTTCTCATTTCTATAATGATCTAATATCACACACACACTGTCTGGATCAGGTGTGTTAGAGCTCAACTGTGCAGAGCTGCGGTCCTCCAGGAATTGAGTTTGACGCCTATGATTTCAATGAATCAATGGAGTATTCACACAAGAACATCACGAGAAACTGTGTGTCAGCATTCTGTGCACATGTTTTCATTGACACAGATTCATCTGAGGGTCTGAATTGTAGGTGATGTGTTGCTGATGTCATCCCTGTGGGTGGAGCCGTGTTTATAATGCTGTCTTCACGTGCGCTCACGTCCTTCACCTCTGATGTCATGATCCCGAGCTGGTTGTGATCAGGTGCTTTACTGTCACAAAAGGATGCAGGACGTCAGATTCATGCTTGCGCGTGTCTTGGGAAAATCTTATCTGCTAATAATAGTTGTCAACCGTACACCCTGCTGTATAGTTGGTATAATTTTGGTGAAATACATGCGATTTTCTCAGTGTATTAAACACACAGTATGCTTCACATGGTTCTTCATATATGTAAATATGCTCTTATTTAATGACAAGACAACGAAGCTGTTGCGATAAACTAATAAATCACATCTGTCACAGCAGAAATCCTTCTCTCATCCACCATGTTGACTGTGTAAGGCCTGCCCATCTCGGGTACTCGGGTATCAAAATGATTTGCCAACATCCCAGTGGGAAACGGGCGTTCATATGCAATTTTTACCCTGAACTATATTTCTGATAGGGAAGCACCGATATGTACATTGTGGCCGATAACGTTAACTGATAATTCATGAACATTGGAAGCCGATAAGCGATATATTGGCCGATAAACACTAACTAAAGATTCATATAACATTGAGACTGAACCATCTTTCTTTCCTCTGAAAATCATGTACCAAGCCTACTTCACACTAAAGAAAGATTCCATAACTTTGAAAGTTTTCTGGTTTCTTGTTTATTTAATAAACAACTGAAAGATGTTCTTCCAGAGCAACCCAGAGAAGTGTTCTCAATAGTAACAGGTCTCCAGACAGAAATCATTCAGACAGCAGTCTGATTCAAATAATGTGCTTTTGTTCTTATCATTTATTTCATTATAATTCATTAATAAAAAATACATCTGGTATAATATATCAGCCTAATTTTTATTATTGGCCGATACGATAACGTAACGATACGATAACGTTAAAATGACCCGGTACGATAACGTTTAAATTTTAACGTTTACCGTTTAACGGCCGATACCGATAACGTTAAAAATGACCGTTTAATACCGATAACGTTAAAAATGACCGTTTAACGGCCGATACCCGTTTAACGGCCGATACCGTTAAAATGTTTAAAAATGACCGGTTACCGTTAAATAATAACGTGTGACCGTTTAACGTAATAACCCGTTTAATTAACGTTTAAAGATATGAAAATCCCGTTAACGGCCGATACGATAACGTTAAAAATGACCGTTTAACTGGCTGGTACCTATGTGCCCTATAATTTATCGTGCGTCCCTAATTTCCAATAATACCAAGAGCTTGTGAAGGCAGCATAAATGTGTTTGATGGATCAGATCAAAGTTCATTATGTGTTTGGTACTTCATGGAAACACAGCAGGCAAGATTTCACATGCACACACACACACATCCATGTGATCTGTGCTCCTGAAATAGCAGCATTACCTGGAGCTGTAATCTGTGAAAAGCATCATTCCATCAATTTCATCTCACTGATTACAGTCAGTTTTGTGTGTGTGTGTGTGTGTGGATTGAGAGGGTTTCATAAAGAGACACTCTTATGCTAATTACAGGGATGTGAGTGGCTGCTGCAGGGGGCGGGGCTTGATATATGTACAGATCTGTATGCGTGTCGGGCCATCGACTGTATTGAGAGATCTATTTTAATAGTTGCCATGGAAACTGAGTGACCGAGAGAAGTGCAGACTCACATCTCTGAACTGTGTGTCACTCTCTGCATCACAGATCTGTTTCCTGCTCTTCTGTTGTGTTCTCTAGTGCTCCTGAAGATCTTCCTCTCGCCCCTCCTCTTCACAGTCATCTTTTATTTCTCTTCCCGCATGGGTTTGTAAATGTGTATGTGAGTCTTTCTTCAGAGGGACACAAAAGAAGATATTCTGAGAAATGTCTCGGTGGTTTTGTGTTCATACAACGGAAGTCAATGGGTCGAGGGTTTTTCTTCAAAATATCTTCTTTTGTGTTCTGAAGAAGAAAGAGGCTCAGACAGGTTAGACATGAGGATGAATAAATAAAGACAGAATTCTTATTTTTGCCTGAATGATCTTTTGAAGAAACACCTTTTGTTTGCCCTTCTGATGCATTTCACAAATAAGAGCAGACGCTTTTCCCATGTTCTGAAAGATGATTTACATGATCACACACACTTCTCTCCAAATCTGAGTGATTAAAAATGAAAAGTATTCATGTATGAAATGTTTAGATGTCCTGGAGTTTGAAGTGATCATTGAGGTGTAGCAGAACTCTCTCTGTGTCAGGGGAGAGTTTATCTCCATCCATAATAAACAGCAATATCTTGCTCCAAGACGTTAGACGCAGCCATGAAATATTGATGTCACGTGTGTGTGTGGTGGCGTGTGCTGCGGATGTTTGTCATGATTCTGTGTTGATGATAATGACGCCATTAACTCTCTCTCTGTCTGTCTCGTGCAGGTCTCTGTCTTTCTCTTCTTCATCATGTCTCTCTGCGTTTACCGTGGCTCAGCTCCACCCTCTCAGGAAATGCGGGCGCGGCTTCACCCACAGGCCCCGCCCTTTCGCCGCCGGCCCCACCCCAAGTCAAACCGGCTCTTCCTCGCATGCCTGCTGCTCCTGCTGCTGCCCCTGGCCTGTCACTCACGGGGGGTCAGAGGAGGCGTGGCCCATTACATCCCGTCGTCCGTGGCGCAGTACCCCCCGCTGCCCAAGCTCCTGCAGGGCCTGAGCATCGCCGTGGTGCTGGTGGGCAACTCCAGCGAGGTGGTGCTCGCCGGGGCCCGGGACAAAGACGATTTCACCCACATGACCCTGGCGCCCAACGTGGAGATGCTCACCATGAACGAGACGGACCCCAAGAGCATCATCAAGAGCATTGTGACCTGATGACCGGGCACTGGCTGCAGGGCGTGGTGTTCGGAGACGACACCGATCAGGAGGCCATAGCGCAGATCCTGGACTTCATCTCTGCGCAGACGCACATCCCCATACTGGGCGTGAAGGGCGGCTCCTCCATGATCATGGCTGCCAAGGTAAGAGCGCCGGGTTTTCAAAAGGCCAGTGTGATGGAGAGTGGTGTGGGGTCTGTGGTGAGGATGTTGAGCTGTGTCTTGTGGTGCCATCCCAAAAAGGGAAAAACCTTCTAACGTACCTTCTCTGGATCTGTTCCACATCTGTGTAATGATCTGCTACAAGATCAGATCAGATTCTGTGGCCATCTTTGAGAAAACACATCTCTTCCGTCCGCACCTGACCCATTAGTATTGACTTTACTACTGTAAAAGTAAACAAATAACCCTATCTCTGTATATTGTGGTGGTCTGTATGAGACCAGTTTAATGGATCTTCTGCTTTTTGTTGTCCTTATGTTGTTCCAATTGCTTCCATTCTTTACCTCATCTGTAAGTTGCCTTGTTGAAAAGCGTCTGCTCAATGACTAAATGTAAATGTAGAAAACCATCCGGTGCTCACGGGAGATGCGGTGAGTCAGAGATGCGTGCCCACGCTCGGGCCGTGCGGTTTAAACGGCTGTGAGATCAGCCAGCTGCTGGAGCTGAAAAGCGCTGCTCGGCCCACGCGACGTGTCCAGAGGCAAACCACACGCAACATCAACTCAACTCTCTGTGATACTTCCCTCTTCTTTAACATCACGCCTCAAAACTGATTGAAACTACTGGATAATAATGAATTCTTTCTTAAAACAGGTTATCAACATTACACCAATCTCACCATTTAAACACTCAGAAACTCCCGTTCACCCATTCCCCTGGCACTCTTCCAGTGCACAGAATGACAAGTACAGAGAGTCTGCGGCGTGCTTGCTATATGCGGTGATTTTGGTAGTTTTACTTTATTTTGTATCATGCAGCACAAAGATCAGAGTAAATAATGAACCACGTGCATTTACAGACAAAGTGTTGAAATGCTCAAACATTCAGTAAGTGACAGATGTTTGTAAACGGTGTGCGTGAGGAGCTGCTTCTCTTCACCGCTCTCACCGCACAGAAGACGAGAGAGACGTGATCCTGCTCTGGGTCATAGTCAGACCTCACGCTCATGTGTGCCGGGGGTTTCTGTACACAACACGACACATTTCTTGACAGCATAGATCATATTTGAAGTGGCGCAGTGTGTGCCCGTCTGCTGCGCCACTGCACATATCACCACAATGACATGATGCCCACTGCACAACACCTCTGGGTAGATTCCACTGTGAGACCGGTAGTCTCTGGCTCCTCCTATCCAAACATCCACTATTCAGGGTCACCCCTAGTTAGGATCTTCAGACGGTGTGTTTAGCAGAAGAGCAGATGGTCATCATGAGTCCAGACTTTACACACATCTGGAAGTGATGACCTTCAACTGTAAGAGAGAGAGAGAGAGAGTGTCACCTGTTTCTGTCTCTCTCTCTTCTCTGCCGTCTCTGTGTTTCTGGCCTGGTTTAGATAAAGTGACAGTGTGTCATGTGTGTCCTCTTTTAAATAAACATCAAAGAACTAGGACACATATTTAGGGCTCCTGCTCTCTCTCTCACAAACTCTTTACATAGAAATGTGACAAGAAAGTGTTGCAAACCCAAAGGTGGAAACACAAGGATAATGTTCTCTCAGTCAGCTGTGTGCCGTGGTTTTGTGTGTAGTGTTGTGTTGATGACAGCGGGTGTTTTCTCATGATGTTGTGTGTCTGTTGTGAGGTTGTGTATAATTGTTGACAGGTTATGTTTTTAGGGTGTTTCTGGCATTGAGTTCAGTGCTGCCAACTATTTTCAATGGAAAGTAGCTAAAGCCTGTCCGAAAAGTCGCTAAATGTCGCCAGATGACATCACGTGCTAATTTGCATATCAGTGACGTCATCACGTAGTATCTGACAAGCTAAGCGCGTCAGGTCTGCTTCATATCTCTACTCTCTGAGCTGTCAGAATTATATTAAACACTACACCCAAATGCACAATTAATATGTTCATAATGACTTATTTCTCTGTTTTCTGTTGGCAGACAACAAAAACGATGTAATAGTGAGTGAACTCAACCACTTAAAACTGTCCGTACAGTCATCGTGTTTTAAATCAGAACTGATCAAAGAAGGTCAATAAGTGATTAGTTCTTGGAAACATGTGTATGTCAGTCATGCGTCAGTGCGCTCTGAACTGAATGTGCTGCTTCTGTCTGCTGCTCACTGATCAGAGTAGACACAGAGCTCTTTTATGAAACCAGCGCACCACACAAAACTGACCGTACGGTCATTTCCACGCAATCTTGACATTTAGCAAAATGGACGTGAGCGGTTGCTATGATCAAATCTCACGACCGGTCTCAGTTCGTGTACGCATGTTTTGAGATAGGGTTTGTGTACACTTTAACCTTTTGATTACTGAAGAGGAATAATGACAAATGGAAAGATTAGGTTTTTCTTTTTGTTTAGTATAACAAACGTAGCGATTTCTTATTTTCATTATATTAATGAAGTATTTTCCTTTCTAGCCTAATTATATCATCATTTAATTGTTTGAAATGACAAAGTTACGGGGTGCTTTGGTGTAAAAATACTGTCATGAGCTTTTAGGCTACTTCTAAGATAATTTACCACAATAAAAATGCAGAATTAAAAGTAAAACATTTAAAAACCTACATTAACCAATTACAATCACTGGGTGAGTCCACCTGTCTGCAAGATGATAGCTTCTGTGTTTGACAAAGATGCATTTGAATGGAAACAGAAAACACGCATGCTTTGATGGTTTTATATTTGTGTGATCGGAGATGATGGATGGGGTGGAAGACACGCACTGGGTCACAGCTCCAGGTTGTCAGGCTTTGTGTGGCAGGCTCCTGGCCGGTTTGTGGGGCTGAAGACCGCTGGTCCTGCCTCTGACAGATCTGAAAGAGAAGAATTAATGAAGCAAACATAAAACTGTGTGTACGTGATTCAAGCAGCCTGAAATGCAAGATTAGCACCTTTATCCTGCTTAAAAACATGCATCTGTCTCCTCCGCCACAGACCATCTTTTCTTTACCTAAATGAAAAAAAACTCTATAAAGCATTTACATATAAACATTATTCTATAATTGCGGCCCAAAAATGATCCGTAATTTATATCTACACTAGTTTATATGTTAATGAGCTAGTCAATTAAGTTTTCAAGTGTTTCAATTTAAACCAAAGCTGTCCTGTGGCTCAGTGGTCAGAGCACGGCACTAGCGATGCCAAGGTCATGGGTTTGATCCCAGAGGATTGCACATATGTGTAACACAATGCAATGTGAGTCGCTTTGGATAAAAGCATCTGCCAAATGCATACATTTAAATGCTTTATACAACCAAAGTCATTTAAAGCAACAACAATACTTTCAGTGTAAAAATAGTAGTGAAACACTAATAATAAATAGAATACTGTATCTGCGGTCATATTTACACAGCATAAATATCATAAATAAATAATAATATATACAAACCTCAGCTTTAGTTGGCTGGAGTGGGCTTCACTACACCAACACTGTTGACCACAGCGATCTCTTTCCAAACTGTTTTTATTACTTCCTTTGATTCCGCTTTTCAAGGTTAAAGTTTCAATTCTAAATCAGAAAAGTTCCTCTATTTGGCCAGATTATGTTTCTCCATGTCGCAGAATCTAGGGGCGAGGGGTCTACACCCTGAATATATGGGGCGTGATAAGTGAATTACCACCGATTTCAGCCGCTGCATTTATCAAGGTCCGATCATTTGTGCGATGAGATTGGCGGCATATGAATGTTCGATGAATATCCTGTAAACCCTGTCGTAAGATGATTTCTGCGCACGGATCTGCGCTCGTCGTTTCTACGTTAGATTGATAAATGAGGCCCAGAGAGAGGCGGTGCTGCGCTGCCTGGGAAAGCAAACACTCGCTCTCGCGGGGCAGTAGAAGTGAAGCAGAATGTTTCGCTAAATCTCCAAAGATTATTCAGAATGTAGCTAGGTTTGTCTCTGGTCGCTCTTTGAAAAATATGTCGCTAAAGGGGTCTGAAAAGTCACTAAATCTAGCGACAAAACCTCCAAGTTGGCAACACTGATTGAGTTACTATTAAAACTGAATTGTTAATGAATTTTTGTTTTGATAAAAGGAAACCTTCGATTTTCATGAAGTTAGTAGAGTTTGCACACCTCTCCTTTGGTTTGTCCTTCTTGTGTCCTGCCCTCTGTTCCTGTAGTCCACTGATCAGCAGAGAGAGAGGACTTCTGTCACTTTAACTTCTTTATGTCATTTTATGTTGTGTGTTTGTATTGACACTTTGACAATGCGGTATGTAAAAACAATTGTGCCAATTATTTAACAGTAAATTCAGAGAGAGAGAGATAGAGAGAGAAACAGAGAGAGAGAGAGAGAGATGATGATTACTCTATGTAGCAGCTGAATGAGGGTGTGTGATTTCTGCTCAGTCAATTACACAGAGATCTGTGCCAAACCGCCTGCTGTCAAGATGCCACAATCTGTTACACACACACACACACACACTGAAGAAAATGCCAAGGCTGTTAAGACAGAGGAAGTCACATGACTGTCATAGATGTACATATAACACACCGTCATCACCCAGCTCCTCACACAAGCATCACTGAAGAACACTTGAAACACATACTTACTCACACACACTCACACAAATGGAAAGTTAAATTCTGAGTAATTTGCGCGTAAAACAGACCTTCCTTAAAACTTTCCTGTGGATTCACAAATACATCGTAAACGTCAGATTGATAGTAAAAAGTGTGTGTGTTAATGAATTTCAATCACTCGTAAACAGGGCGCTCATTCACATTAGCATAATCTCCGCCTATGAATAACATCTACGCAAATTACGCATCTAGTAATGCTGGAATCATCTGGACTCTTATTTTCTGGTTTGGCACATTATATTGCACAAATGCATAAGAGACTAATAGTCTGTATGCTTACCAATAAATGAATCAATTAACTGTGTCCACCAAAGCGATTCTACCCAGCTAAAATAATAATACCTGGTGCTCTTCTGAAAACGACCAGCTGGTGGCGCTTGAGAGTGCTGTGGAGGCACCGCGTGTTATCCTGGAGATGTGTTGATCGCTGTGATTTAGAATATCCGCAACAGTTACTCTACTTGTTACTAGTATCTTATTTCAAAGAATATTACTGAATATGAAAATGCAGTAACCATTAATATTTACTTCTCTACTGTTGTGTATGATGGTTGTTCAATGAAGTGGTTGTCCCGCCTCTTCTCCACTGTGATTGGATGGCTGTGTAAAAAACTTGCCAAATGACAAGTGATTTGCTAATATAGCGCTGTTCCAAAGCCACTTTACAGGAGACAAACAGAAAAATAGACAAACACGGAAAAGGTCAAACACAGCATGGTGTTTATAGACCAAGCAAGATCATTCTAGTAAATAATATCTAATAAAAAGCAGTCTCCAGGTGAGCAAGCCAACACGGCCCTGTGGCGTTTATTTCTCATTCTCCAATGAGAAATAAATGAAGAAATAAACCTCAGGAGAAACCAGACTCAGCCAGGAGGACCAGATCTCCTCTGACACGTCACAGCTGCACTCACAGCTATAACTTCAAACTGCTGTCATGTGATGTAAATTTAGTATTAAATACCAAGTATTGTAAGTTTAGCATTAATGTGGCAAGTAGTCCGTCTTTGCTCTTGGGTGGTGATGGAATTGCCTGAGATGGAGCTGGGATGGTCAGTCAGTCCGCAGGCTCTCGCAGGAGGATGGCACGGGATGTTCAGCTGAAGCTGGCGTAATCTCTAGTTGGGGATGTGCATATGACGTTCATCTGGACCTGGTTTAATCTCTCCATACCTCGGGATGGGCAGAAAGAGAATAATTAGCGTAGCTGCTGTTCATTAACTATGCATTAGTGAAAGCTGGGCGGAAAAGATGTGTCTTTATCTAGATTTAAATTGGGAGAGTGTGACTGACCCTGGAATAATATGTGAAGGCTATTCCAGAGTTTAGGTGCTACATATGAGAAAGCTCGACCCCCTTTGCATGATTAAGTTATTCTAGGTGTTATCAAAAGTCCAGAGTTTTGAGATCTTAGAGAGCGTGATGGGTTGTAATGTGATAGAAGCTCTGTTAAGTAGGTAGGGGCTAAACCCTTTAGGGCTTTATACGTAATTAAAAGAACTTTAAAGTCAATACGATACTTCATGGGTAACCAGTGAAGGGATGATAACATTGGGGTAATGTGATGGTATTTTCTTGACCTGCTTAGAACTCTAGCAGTTGCATTCTGAACTAACTGTAGTTTGTTTATTGAAGATGCAGGACAACCACTAAGAAGAGCATTACAGTAGTCAAGTCTTGAGGTCACAAATGCATGAATAAGAGTTTCTGCGTCAGCAACACATAAAACATTTCGTAATTTGGCAACATTTCGAAGGTGGAAGAAGGCTGTTTTTGTGACATTTGAGATATGATGACAGGTTGCTGTCTAATATAACGCCTAGGTCTTTAACTGTATTTGTCTGAGTAACAGTGCAGCCTTCAATCTGCAGGTTATAATCTGAGATATTCTGTTTACGAGTCTTTGGTGCTATAAGTAATATTTCTGTTTTGTTAGAGTTTAAAAGAAGGAAATTACTAGTCATCCAATGTTTCATATCTTTGATGCACTCTGCCAGTTTGGATAGCTTGAAGGAATCATCTGGTCTTTATGAGATATATAGCTGAGTATCATCTGCATAACAGTAGAAGCTAATTCCATGTTTTCTAATAATGTTGCCCAGGGGCAGCATGTATATGGAGAAAAGCAGGGGTCCTAAAACCGATCCCTGAGGTAATCCATAGTTTACTTGCGTTAGATTTGACGATTCCCCATTTAAATGGACATATTGATATCTGTCAGATAAGTAAGATCTGAACATTTTATCTTAACACAAAGAGCTAAACAACAGTAAAAGTTTTTAGTTAAGAGTTTACACTTAAAACCTATTCACAATGAAACAGAAAGAAATCTTAAACTAAGAAAAAGGGCGGGGTTGACCTGGTTGCCATGGATGATGTCAGCACTATGACCACAGTGATTGGCTGATAGAGGATGGGTCTCTGTCAGTCATTTAATCATAGAAATATTATAGAATGAGGTCTCATGTTGACAAATTTAAATTAATATCTTTAAAAGTAACGTAGTCATCTTCAAATAAAACATTGTAATATATAATTATTGCCGTATTCAATTCAAGATGATCAAATATACACTTAAGTTACTAATTCAACAAGTGAAGAGTTAATTTACACAGATAACTCCAAAGTTTTTACTGTGCATTCGTATTAACATCAATCAAACGGTTTGTTTTTCATTGTTTTAATTAAGTAACAATAACTTAAAAAAATAAAGCTAACAAATACAATAAAACACATGAAGCACAATTATTATAATATTAAATATTTAAAAAAGGATTTATCTTTTACAAATAAACGGTATGTTCATTTAAAGTATATGTTTAGTTAATTGTTAGCATGTTGTCTGTCTCAGAAACAGTAAGCAGATAAACTCAATTTCGCTGTCTTTGTGTTTTTCTTGCCAGCTGCAGGTTATTTTAGGATTGTTGTGAGTTGGTCTCAGTGCCTCGAGTCCTCTTCACTAACGTCTCACAGGTTTAGGATCAAGTTTTAGAGCTAAAACCCTTTGTGAAATACTCTTAGCACAAACATTTAGGAGTCCTAAAATTAGGACGGACACGCCAATTATTGTTAAGAGTTTCTCCTAAATCAGCAAGTTAAGAGTTTCTTTCAGCTGGTCTACAGTATGGAACGCAGCACTGAGGTCAAGCAGGACTAGAAGTGAGATGTTACCTTAATCAGATGGTATAAGCAGGTCCTTTTTACCAGGGCAGTTTCAGTGCTATGATGCTGTCTAAAGACTATTGTCATCGATATAGGACAATGCCAGCTGTGTGTGTTTGTGTGTGTGTGAAAGTCCAGTTCATGATGCATATGAATTCATATATGATGTTGTAATGTTAGGGTTTGATAGAATAAAATGATTCTTATTGTAAGTATATTATTTCTCTTGCTCCACCTTCACCTTTGATTTGCTCATGAATATAGTGTGTGTGTGTGATGTCAGAGAAGCACAGCTGCTGAAGCAGTGTGTAGCCACAGTGTGACAGCGGAAGAGCCGTGTGTGTGTGTGTATAAATCTGTGTCTGTTCTGTATTGATGTCATCTGTCAGAAGGATGTTTTAAGAGTGGATCAGAATGTCAATCATTATGAATGTATATAAACCGAAGGTGATGTGTTTGGTCATTACAATGAGCCCAAGATGACATTAAACACGAGGTCAACTCTATCAGCATCCATGACATGAATGAGAGAGAAAGAGAGAAAGTGAGTAAGTGAGTGTGTAAATGTTCTGACCAGGCGCACGCACACACACACACAGGTGTTTATAACTGTATTGTGATGATGTAACAGTGCTGTGTTGTTGTGTGCAGGATGACAACTCCATGTTCTTTCAGTTCGGTCCGTCCATCGAGCAGCAGGCGTCTGTCATGCTCAACATCATGGAGGAATATGACTGGTACATCTTCTCCATAGTTACCACCTATTACCCTGGATACCAGGACTTTGTTACCAAGGTAACGTACACACACACATGCTAGACAGACACTGTTGTGTGTCCTCACAGAATGAATGTGTTTGAGCTATTACACACACAAGTCCTCTAGCACTGAGTGAGTGTGTGCGTGTTCCTCATGCTGATGTTTCTCTCATGTGTGTGTAGATCCGCAGCACCATCGAGAACAGCTTTGTGGGTTGGGAGCTGGAGGAGGTCCTGCTGTTGGATATGTCTGTAGACGACGGAGATGCAAAGATTCAGAATCAGCTGAAGAAGCTTCAGAGTCCCGTCATTCTGCTCTACTCCACCAAAGAAGAAGCCAACATCATCTTTGAGGTGGCACATTCTGTCGGACTCACGGGTTACGGATACACATGGATCGTACCATCTCTGGTGGCTGGTGACGCTGATCATATCCCACCTGAGTTCCCCACAGGTGACATCACACACCATCATGCTTTGAACGTGAAATATTTGTTCTGTTTGAGTCTGAGCGCTCGCTGAGATTCCGTCACATCACATCCATCTGCACTCTATTATAGACCTCACACATTCAACAGCGTTCAGTCCGATTGTTCACTGGAATGTGTGTTGTGTTGTGCAGGTATGATCTCAGTGTCTTATGATGAGTGGGATTATGGGCTGGAGGCACGAGTGAGAGACGGCATAGCGGTCATCGCTTCAGCGACATCCTCCATGATGCTGGACAGAGGTCCACACACACTGCTGAAATCTGAGTGTCACGGGTCACCTGACAAGAAGAGTCCAATCACAGGCAACCCCAATGAAGTGCTTAGGTAACACACACACACACACACACACACACACACTGTACATCACACACACGCACACATACATCCATTTCGAATCCATTTCGTTACACTGTACTTGTTATATGTGTAATGACAATAAATTGAATCCAAATCCAAATCACACACACACATACTGTACATCACACACACACACGCACACATACATCACGCACACACACATACTGTACATCACACACTCGCACACATACATCACACACACACACGCACACATACTGTACATCACACACACACGCATGCACGCACGCACACATACACACGCACACATACATCACACACACACACTCTCTAGCCCCTTAACCTAACCCGAACCATCAGAACTGAGTACCTGACCCTAACCCTCACCCTAAACCTGATTATAACCTAAAACCAGGTCTAGACCCTCAAACAGCCCTTTAAAGGGTCTCAGAAAGTGAGGACCGGACAAAATGTCCTCACTTTACTCTCTTAGTCCTCACTCTGCTGGTCTCAAACTCAAACTGGTCCTCATAAAGATACATGTACAAGTACACACACACACTCACACACACACACACACATGTCTGGTTTACCATCTCCGTGGGGACAGTCCATAGTTGTAATGTTTTTTATACCGCACAAACTGTATATTTGATCCCCTACCCCAACCCCTAAACCTAAAGATCATAAAACTTTTAGCATTTTTAACAAATATTGTTTGTACGATTGATAAGCTTTTGTGCCCATGAGGACCTCAATCATGGTCCCACAGTGACACGAGTCCCCATGTGTTGGTGTGTATTCAGGTTTAGGTCCCCACCGGGATATAAAAACATGTACACATATATCACAAATTCATCACACACACGCAAGGGCTGTGACGGTGGCCGCGGTGGTAAAGTGCCATGACGGTGGTGAGCTGCCACCGGCGGTAGTGCACGTCACTCTGACAAATATAGGTGTAATAAATATGACAGTTGCGATGACGATTGCTAATTGTAGCCTTTCAGTTGTGGATGGTTTTATTTAAAAGATTTTGCATTAACAGAAATGTTTGGCATATGTTTCCGTTGGTGCGTTCGAGCACGGGCCTGCACGGCAAAACCCGGGTTTTGCAATAGATCTTGTTGTGAAATAAACAGATACGTAAAATCAAAACTGGGTATGACCTGCTTGCTTGGTGTCGGAGCGCGCGTAGGTCTTTCCGCGGTTACCGAGAGACATCTATTCATTTGCGCTCCTGTGCACATCTGAACGTACATTTGAATCTGGACAATGACAACATGTAAATTTCTCATCAACGAGTTGGAAAAAGTAAAGTTTTTATGGCAATCTGAATAGGAAAGCCAAGGTAGGGTTAAACAGTTTGTTTCAAATGGAATTGTTAAGGACTGGAAGGGTTACGCGACTGACTGTCACTGCAACAAGAGCTTTTATATTAAATATTTAACTTTCTTATATCATTTGAGTTTTCATTATTTACTGATGTTTATGTCAATGTTTTATATGCTGTAGTGTGCCCTTTCACTGATGGAATTGCGCGTTAAACATTGACGGATGTTTCATCCTCATTTATTTCAGATATCATATTTTAAGTATTATAATAAGTTATACATTTATCATCCACTCGTCATGTGGTTGCTACACTCAAATATAATAATATAAATATTATTTATATAAATAATATATATTTCTCAACCACCGCACCGCCACAGCTGATTTGTCTATTACCACCGCGGTGGTAAAAAACTGCCACCGTCACAGCCCTAACACACACACACATGTTGGTATTGGTGGTTTACAGGGACATTCCATAGACGTAATGCATTATATAGTGTACAATCTGTATATTTTATCCCCTGACCCTAAGAATCATTCAAAAGTTTCTGCACTGTTACATTTTCCATAAAAAAAAATTCGTACACACAAACACTCTGTAGATCTGTGTGTGTGAGACACTGTTGCTCAGGTCAGAAACACAGAGAGATAAAGATGGAAAATAGAACAGCTTGTTTTACGCAGAGGTCACTCGCTCTCCCTCTCTCATGATGATGTTTCCATGGCAACACAGAGGATGAGCTTGGAAGCCGCAGTGGTTGTGGCTGCCATATCAACATGTTACATATGCCAGAAAAACACCCTCGACAACGAGGTGATGACAACATCAGTAAACACAGACGGGATCAGACAGACTGATGATGATGATGATGATGTGTCTGATGACAGGTATCTGATGAACGTCACATTTGAAGGGAGGAATCTGTCGTTCAGTGAGGACGGGTATCAGATGCATCCCAAGCTGGTGATCATACTGCTGGATAAAGAGCGTCAGTGGGATCGAGTGAGTTGTGTGTTTGTGTTGTGTGTTGTTGTGCTGTGCTGTGCTGTGTGTGTCTGGACTCTGATCTGTGTGTGTGTAGGTGGGCAAGTGGGAGAACGGCTCTCTGTCCATGAAGTATCACGTGTGGCCGAGATTCGAGCTTCACTCCGGTGCTGAGAGAAGAGATGACGATCATCTGTCCATCGTCACACTTGAGGAGGCGCCGTTTGTCATCGTAGAGGACGTGGATCCACTCAGCGGGACCTGCATGAGAAACACTGTACCCTGTAGAAAACAACTCAAATCTGTGTGAGCTACTGTACATGACCCATGAACCAAACCATCACACAAACCTTTCTGCACTTTCACAATATCAACCAAACATCACTTAACCATCAACAATAAATCAAACTCTTTCTCTGTCTGTCAGCAATCACACAGGCGATGCTGCGGTCTATATCAAGCGTTGTTGTAAAGGTTTCTGTATTGATATTCTGAAGAAGATCGCCAAGTATGTGAAGTTCACCTATGACCTTTATCTGGTCACCAACGGCAAGCACGGCAAGAAGATCAACGGCACGTGGAACGGGTTGGTGGGAGAGGTGATGATATAGAAACTACAAAAAACACCAAATCATCCCAATTCAGTATTTCATGACATCACATTTAACCATTTGAATTCTTCATATTGAAAAGATTGTGTAGACAGAAATGATGGGTCCTGTCCCAGTGTGGTCCCGTGAAGTGAACTTTAGGTGTTTAGAGCTAAAATGACCAGACAGATGACCCTCTTTCCCTTGTTCTGTTTCTCTGTCATCTATATTCGTTCTTTCCTCTCATGACGTCTGAGAACTTTACTTTAAGTCAGAAAACCCTTTCTGTTTTTTATCGTATGACGTGATAGATCATTGGTGGGTTTTCTCTCTCTCATCCTTTCTTTCTCGTGTGTTGACGTGTGTGTGTGTGTGCAGGTGGTGATGAAGAACGCTCACATGGCTGTGGGATCGCTGACCATCAATGAGGAAAGGTCAGAGGTCATCGATTTCTCCGTGCCCTTCATAGAGACGGGCATCAGTGTCATGGTTTCCCGTAGCAACGGGACGGTGTCACCCTCAGCGTTCCTCGGTGAGCGCGTGTCCTGACGTTCTGTGTGTGTGTGTGATGTCTCTTTGCTCACGTGTGTTCCTCTCTCTGTAGAGCCCTTTAGCGCTGACGTCTGGATCATGATGTTTGTCATGCTGCTGCTGGTGTCCGCCTTCGCCGTCTTCTTCTTCGAGTACTTCAGTCCTGTGGGATACAACATGTGTCTCGCCGACGGCCGAGGTGACCGGAGCCATCTGAGGATGTCTGATGAAATAAATCATTTCTGTTCTTCAGCACGTACTGTTGTGATCTCGGCACAGACGACTTTCTGTTCAAACAAACAAACCCAAACCACACACATCAGTCTATCATCATTATTTCTTGCAGCTCAGAGGTTAGAGCATGGCGCTAGGTCATGGGTTCCATCCACTGATCTATATAAATGACTGGATTGCGCCTAGAACGCTGAACCAATGGCAGGAAGTGAACCCACCCCGGAAGCGATCGCGCCGTCATCTTGGAATGCCCAACTGACAGAGAGCGCCATTGACTTACAGTCAAAATGACCCTCTAACATACCCGTTTACAGCTTATTAGGAGCGCGATACGTTTTTAGTTCACATGTGTGTTTAAATTAATTGTTACTTCTGATGATTTTTCCAATGTTTATGTTTATTGTGGGCAGAATTGCGACGTATAGCAATAAAAAAGCTGAGTGTTTATTGCACACTGTTGTAATGGCACATGTTTAGAAATTGAACATAAACAGCCTGTATTTATCTGTATTTACACTTCAGAATAAGCACGTATGTGTCAGTGGTCTCATGAGTCTGTGCGCTACTGTCATGAATGAACGTGACTCACTCTATATCTAATTAGACTTTAAATAATTAACCGTTTACATAGTCAAGACATTTGCATTGTAAGAATATACTGTGAGACTTTAGATATAAAAACAGGGATACTGTCTTATCATTAATGGGTGATAACTCCGTATTCATTTAAAAGAACATTTGGGCATACCAACATGGCGGCGCGGCAGCTTCAGTCTAATGACATCATGAGCAATCCAGCCATTTATATAGATCAGTGGTCCGATCCCAGGGACTGCACATACTCAGAGGCTAATTGTATAATGCAATGTCAGTCAAATGCATAAATGTAAGTGTCATGTGCGTCAACATGACAGAAAAATCAGTCTGGGTCTTAGTTATTTCACAGCCCTTTTTACTATTTGCATTGTATCAAAGCAGCTTTACGACAAGAAAACAAATCAAGAAAAACACGTTGAACACACAAATGGAATAAATAAAGATATAACCTTAAAAGTGATATGAACTAAAGAAAATCAAAACATACAGACACATACGCTAGCATACATATAACGTATTTATATATAAATATAGCCAGGCAGTAGACATATTATATTACTGCAAGTCTTACAGAAGATGAGCTGGAGATCACGGGTTGCACATTTGCGTTCAAATATTCTAGATTCAAGTGTTGGGGGCTGTTTGAAATCCAAGTATTGGTCTTGATGAGTCCTGTGTGTTGATGATCATTGTGTTTGTGTCCTGTCAGAGCCCGGAGGGCCGTCGTTCACTATCGGGAAGGCCATCTGGTTACTCTGGGGTTTGGTCTTCAATAATTCAGTTCCAGTGCAGAACCCCAGAGGAACCACCAGTAAGATCATGGTCAGCGTTTGGGCTTTCTTCGCCGTCATCTTCCTGGCCAGCTATACAGCTAATCTGGCGGCGTTTATGATTCAGGAAGAGTACGTGGACCAGGTGTCCGGCCTCAGCGATAAAAGGTTTTTTATCATTCACTAACCCTTGTGTCATCTCAGATCTGTATGACTTCATTTTTTCAGCTGAACACAAACGAATCCTTCTAAATTAGGCTTCTCAACATGTTGAAGCTCCAGAAGGCACAAACATCATGAAAGTAACACACAGTGGATAGTGAAAGCATACGATGGATGGGATTTATAATGGCGTCACTTTCCTCCGCTGTTTTGATGAGATTATGTGTTTGTCTGTGCTTAACTTCAGTTTCAGAGACCCAACGATTTCTCACCTCCGTTTCGTTTCGGGACCGTTCCCAACGGCAGCACAGAACGAAACATCCGCAATAACTACAGAGAGATGCACTCGTACATGATCAAATATCACCAGCGCAACGTGAACGAGGCTCTGTACAGTCTGAAAACAGGGTGAGATCATCTGAGACACCTCTTGATTGCTGTTGTTCTTTCTAAAAGAACGAGAATCATTCATACAACTATAAACAAAATGAGCTGTGTTCACAGATGTGCATTTGACACAGATATTTCTACCAAAAACGTATTTATGTAGTGTAACTGATGGCTTACGGTCATGTAGAGAGATTTGGGAGGGGGAGGAGCTGGAGCTGGGCGTTTTGAAATCCCAAATTGGTCCTCTCCAATTTTTGTGTTTTTAAAGGACAAAAAACATATGTGCTGTAATATTTATTGAAACAGTGGCGTTCATCATACATGTATTCAGTTTCAGCCACACCAAGCACACGCCTTCACACTGAACATGAAATTCTTGGTGAGGAGAGAGGGGCGTGCGAGCCCAAGAGAAGCTTCCTCGCTCTCTCAGTGGGTTTGAGGTTTGCTGTGAGTTTTCTCTCAAGCTCAGATGCGTTTCGTTTTGAATCACAGAAAGCTGGACGCCTTCATCTATGACGCTGCAGTGTTGAATTACATGGCCGGAAGAGACGAGGGCTGTAAGCTGGTCACCATCGGCTCTGGGAAAGTGTTTGCGTCCACAGGCTACGGCATCGCCATCCAGAAAGAATCCATCTGGAAGAGACAGGTGGACCTCGCCATCCTTCAGCTGTTTGGAGATGGTACGAACACACACCCGCATTCAGTCCCACTCGCGTACACACATCGTAACCTTTTCACTCTTAGTTGCTTGTTTATAAAACATTGAGTTGCATTCAGGTTTTACAACTTTCACTTACAAATGGAAACCATAATATTATATTAAAGTCTATCATTAGGACACATTCTGATGTGTGTGTGTGTCAGGTGATATGGAGGAGTTTGAGGCTCTCTGGCTCACCGGGATCTGCCACCATGAGAAGAATGAAGTGATGAGCAGTCAGCTGGATGTGGACAACATGGCGGGGGTCTTCTACATGTTAGGAGCCGCAATGGCTTTGTCACTCATCACGTTCATCGCTGAACACACGTCTTCTTCTGGCACCTGCGCTTCTGCTTCATGGGTGTGTGTTCTGGAAAACCGGGTCTCACCTTTAGCATCAGCAGGGTGAGTGTGTCACGTAAACATACACGTCAAAAACGTCATACGAGAGCTCCTAAAAGTTCTCGGGTGTACTGAAGCATCTCATTTCCTCTTTCAGGAGATTTACAGCTGCATTCACGGAGTTGAAATCGAAGACAAGAGTTCAGCGCTGAATTCACCCTCTGCCACCATGAACAACACGCACTCGAACATCCTGCGGCTGCTCCGCACCGCCAAAAACATGGCGTCTCTCTCTGGAGTCAACGGCTCCCCGCACAGCGCCCTCGACTTCATCCGCAGAGAGTCTTCTGTGTACGACATCAGCGAGCACCGCCGCAGTCTGGCCGGACACTCGGACTGCAAAGCCCCGTACCTGCTCGACGATAACATGTTCAGTGACTACATCAGCGAGGTGGAGCGCACCTTTGGCAACCTGCACCTGAAGGACAGTAACTTGTATCAAGACCACTACTTACACCACCACGGCGGTTCGACCCTGGGCCTGACTGGACCAGCCCCAAACCGTCCTCCGAGCCTGGGATCCAGCAGTTCCCTGGAGGGAGGCATGTTTGACTGTGATAGCTTAGCTGGAGGCGTGGTCCCCATCTTCTCCAGCCAGCCGCACTCTGCACTCACGCACAGAAACATGAGCAAGTTTGACCTGCTGCAGAGTCAGCCCCCTTCGACCGGGCAGGGCTTGAAACAGGGCCTGGCCGACCTGTATGGCAAGTTCTCCTTCAAAGGTGGGGCATCCAGTTCTGGATACATCCCAGGGCACGAGAGATACTGCGGCGGAGCCGATGATGGAAACATCCGTTCGGACGTGTCGGACATTTCCACGCATACGGTGACCTACGGCAATCTAGAGGGCAACGCTAAGAAACGAAAGCAATACAGAGACAGTCTTAAGAAACGTCCGGCATCTGCAAAGTCCCGCCGAGAATTCGATGAGATCGAGCTGGGCAACCGACGCCGCCAGCGTCACGGCCACCATCATCACCACCACGGCCACCGCTCTGCCTCGCCTCCTTCTGAACGCAAGAGAGGAGGTAGCACCAACTCAACCTCATATCTGTTACAGGACAAAGAAAGCATGAGGGATTTCTACCTGGACCAGTTCCGTCCCAAAGAAGGCATCCCACAGTGGGAGCATGTGGATCTTACAGATGGTCCCAGTGGCTTAGGTGGGAACTGCACTAGCCTGGTGTCTGTGGATGACTTCCTGAATAGCAAACCCAAGAAGCAGGACAGCAGCGATTGGGAATGTCGTAGCTGTCGTGCCAGCAGCGGGGGCAGCAAGCAGATCGTCCTTCACGGGGGCGGCTACGTAGGCGGGGGCACTAACTGTGTCGCGTCGGGCGGCGGAGGAGGGTTGGGGAGCAGCCGCCCCAGTTCAGCCACTTGTATGCGGTGTGATGCTTGCAAGAAATCGTGCAACCTCTACGACATCAGCGAGGACAGTAACCACTTACTGGAGCAGCTGGGGGGCAGTAGAGTGCAGACACCAGCGCAACGTCGCAGGGCCTTCGGTGCAAGGCCGCTGCGGCGACAACATTCCTACGACACCTTCGTGGACCTCCAGAGAGAAGGGACAGGGGGAGCGGCCGCGCCCCCGAGTTTCGGCGGGGCTGGAGGCATGGGTGGGGCACTGCCGCCTGGGCCGCGCAGCGTAAGCCTAAAGGAGCGGGAGCGCTGCATGGACGCCTCCAGTTCCTTCGGACACATATTCGAAAGTCAGGGAGGTTTGGAATGCGACGCCGACCTTGACCCACTGTTCTACGGAGGTCTGGAGAGGGCGAAGGGCGCAGGATCGCCGTTCGGTTTGTTCAGAGCGGGAGAGGGTGCGCCTCAACGCCGCTCACTGGGTGAGAGGGAATTGAGAGACAGGGGACTGATGGAAGGGCCAGCGCCCTTATCCAAATCCCTTTATCCTGACCGAAGCAACCACAACCCCTTTATTCCCACGTTCGGGGATGACCAGTGTCTGCTGCACGGTGCCAAGTCTTACTACGTCACCAAGCAGCAGGGCGACGTGCACGGCCCCATGGGCGTGACCTCGTTCCTGCCGGCGTCGGCCGCTTCAGGAGTCATGTCGAACTTTCCCGGCTCGCACTTTCCTGCCGAGCTGTGCGTCGGAAACCACCACACCAGCAAGCTGAGCCTCGGTCCACCTCGACCCTTCAACGGCAGCAACGGACACGTGTACGAGAAACTCTCCAGCATTGAGTCTGATGTGTGAACCAATCCTACGAGCCAGACTTTAGCAGAACACGCAGAACTTGAGAGAATGTCATATTTCCTGTCAAGTACATGTTTACAGCGACCATGAGCTGCTGTCCATCTGCTGAATGTGTCTGAGGAGAAGTGCAGTAGAGCAGATGGCCTGTTTCACCTCTCCTCTTCTCATCTGCTCTATTGTGAAGATGCGATCATGACAGTGGAACGAATTCGTTAGATTTTTTTTTTAAACAGGGTAACAATTTTACCTCAGAGACGTTGCCAGACACGGCAAGGTTTTAATGTTTCTTTGGCTGCACATATCCAGAGTAGATGTGAGCGGTAGGGACATCAGTCGGTCTCCACATCATCCTCGTGTAACCATGGCAACGGCCTCTCTCACGCTGTTCACTGCCGAGTGTTCCGGCTCCCACGCTCATTTATATTCAAGCGTCTCTACTGCCGTGATATTTCACATCAACAGCGTTACACATCATCTGTGATTCTTTAATGATTCGTGTTTGGAAGATAATATAGAGTAAGGTCAGTGTTAACTCTGTAAATACATGTTCTCTTTATATAATTAACAGACAACCTTTAATATAGCTTTTTCACATATTTAACAAATAACCAAAATGAAGATAAAAACACAACAAAAATATGCAAAGTATAGTCAAGCATTACTACTTCTGATAAGTGATAGTTTGCTTTTACGACTCAATTCTGATAGTTTACTGCCAGCTTTACTTAAGAAGACGTTGACTCCTCTTTATTCCTTTGGTTAGAATGTAACAGAGCTACGCTGTGCTGTCGTGGACATTTTTATGTTATTCGTTTACTGCTTTGATCCTCACGAAGTTTCTCTTCACACACACGCGCGTTTACCTCGCTATCTATGTGAGAACATGAAAGCGGAATATTTATGGACTATTTTTACTTTAGTTTCCAGAGGACTCTTTCTATGTTTACTGTAGTGTTAATGATTATAATGGTTAAGAACCCCCCCCCCCCAACACACACAAACACACACGCAGATCTCCAGCTTCAGTGTGTTTTAGAAACTTAAGCTCGAGTGAATGACTTTAGCGTTTATTTGATGGAGTGTCATTTGTGTTGTAAATGTAAGATACACGCTTGAATCGTTCCGCTTTGACAGTTTGTCTTTAAACTCTTTGGTTTTACTAGGTGAGGATATCAAAGTGTGCTTTCAGGTGTGTTGAAGCTGGGGGTCATAGAGCGGTAACGTTTGACTTCTTCTCACAGCAATAGTTCTGCCAGAAATCACAGTTCTGTTCACACTGTGTCTTTCTTCAGTGAATCACAAAAGAAGATATTTTGAGAAATGTTGTGGTTTTGTGTTCATACACTTCGAAGTCAATGGGGCCGAGTGTTGTTCTTCAAAATATCTTCATTTGTGTTCTGCAGAAGCAAGAAACTCAGACAGGTTTGATGATGAAAGAATTCTCTATTCTGTCAGGTTCACAAGCGTCAAATATGATTGACAGTTAGCATTCAGTTTAGATTGGCGGTATGGTTCTGCTCTGGGCAAAACTCCCTGCACATCCATGAAGAAGAGCAGGGAGCGCAGCGAGGACCCCCTCAGGGTAAACAGAACAGAACAAGCAGACGTCATGAGTTCCTGAACACATTTAAGTGTAACCCATGATTGGAATGCAGTTGAGACGTGTGAAAGGAATAACAGAAGTGGAGATTGTAAACGTGAGGTGGAGGCGAGTATTCTCTCCTGAGCAACACCATAAGCTGCTAGTAGCTGAATGAAGCTGTTGGCGTCCCATCTGTGTAGAGGAGGATCAGCTGATGGCAGAACTGAAGCGTCTCTCCCATCCCTCACTGCTGTAGCTTGAGCTCTGTGTGCTTTTCTTGTGTTCATAGAGAAACACGCCTAGTTGTAGTTAGACTTCATTCTAGTGTACTCGCAATATATAGGAAACTTTTAGCGTTCTGTTAACTACTATATTAGCATTATTATTCTAAGGTAAGTATAGCAGCTGGTTTGAAGTTTTACGATACGGTAACTGTTGTTAAACGCATCGCTAGTCACCACAATACAAAGTCCATCTTTACCTTCACAGAATGGGTGAGTTTGTCACTCGACGTGGGTGATGAACGCGTGCGCGCGCGCGCGACATACTCTCGCTGCTGTGGTATCGCTGTGCTGCTGTTGCCATGGTAACTGCAGTACCAGAGGATGCAGGCTGAATGAGTGAATTCTTTCACTATGGAATAAGAATCGCATTCACTTTGATAAGTCACAGAATTTTTACATCTCTGAATACGATTCTAAAGTGAATACTTGTACAGATTGTGTATATAATGAACAAAATTCCTTTTCTATGACGATATGAACGCAAACCTCAATGATACTTTAATATTGAGAGGATCTTTTCACGACGTAGAAGGGTGACGACACGCGCTCAGAATTCTTTCACATGCTAAATAAAGTGATTCAAAACAAGCGACGCTGCTGTCGAGTTTTTCTGTGACTGCACGCGCTTCATACTGTACAACACCATGACTGCAGTGCGTACTGTAATGTGTGACGTAAGACACACAACTACACCAGTGTGTCACAGACACTGCATACTATTTACAGATCACTTCGTGGACATCATTGGTAGCGTGCTAACACGAACAGCTAAATGCTTGCTTGCTCAACCGTGGGCAAGTTATAATCAAAACTCTGTCATCGTTAAATTCGTTAAGTCTTTTTAAGATATTTTGAGAAATGTCTCAGTGGTCACATATTTTCCTGCAGATGAACATGAACTCTCTCCCATCATTCGTCACACGTTCGCTTCTCTTATCCACTTTCCACTCAGGTAGGAGAAGGAGACGAATGAAATATTGATGGGGGGGGGGGGAGCGCGCGCATTGGGAAGTTGTGTTTAAAGGCCAGACTATCTGTTCGTATCATGAGGGAGCTCGTGCGAACTGTACTGTACCGTGCGTGCGATTTATGAAGCACTTCGCCCACCTCCCCCCCTCAACACCCCCACAATCCTTTGTGAAGCACCCGCTCGCTCTTACCAACGGTCACCTAGCAACAGAGCGGATAATAATCGGAAGT
This sequence comes from Triplophysa siluroides, assembly GCA_006030095.1. NCBI lineage: Eukaryota > Metazoa > Chordata > Actinopteri > Cypriniformes > Nemacheilidae > Triplophysa > Triplophysa siluroides. Next base: position 331,775 of record VCII01000297.1, read on the forward strand.
CCCGCCCGCTTCTCTGGCTCACTCCACCAAAGTTTCATTTCCCACCAAACACAGTTTGTCTCGGCCGGGAACGGTACACGGTCTGAAACCGTGCGGGAGAGCGATACCGAACCAGGCGGAGCGGTTGCCATGGCAGCATTGCGTAGCATCTCCGCTGCGTTGACCGATCGGCGTATGACGTAAAAGTATCGCGAGCGCGAAGCTGGAAGGCAGAAAATGATGACAGATATACATCATGTTTACTAAGTGTGTACTGTACAGCAGTCAGAATAATTGTTTTACCTTCATAAGAATTCATCAGAAGCTGCAAATATCTCCTACTAAAGTACCAGAAGCCGTATTAACTGTGTGTGAATGATCCGGATCTACCAGCGTTTCTATTAAAACATCAACGGATACATGAAGACAATCAGAAGGTCCTTTACTGCCTGTTGGATGCTGTGGTTTACAGACACCCTGCGATCTCAGTGAAATACACCATACATGACATTGACAGCACAGCACACGGGCATAGACATAATGACGTCACAGGCGATCTCGTGTCTGCAGGTCAGAGAGTTCATGAGAGGTCAGAAGATGAAGTCTTGTAGTGAAGACAGCTGGACACCACTCAGTATTATGGGCTGTCCACTACAGTATGCACAACATCTGATCTGTCTGAAACACATCCACTTCAGAATATTTTCATTCAGCCCTTTATCAGGGTTTTATTTTCTTGCAGGATGACGTCCGTTTTTTTCATGCACACACTTTCTAGATTGTGTTTCTTGTGTACGACGTGTGTCTCTGGTGTTTGTGATTGGTTCATTTGTGATGTCATTTTGCCATCCCGTGGCAAAGAGAAGAGCTACAACATGTCAGAGCAAAGGATCTACTCGACATCCTTTATTAAATCAGTTTATACTTCAGTCTTCCCGCGTGCTTTGTGAGTTTGAACGTTTCTGCGTGACCCATATAATCCCACAGCCAACGATCGTAATAAAACCAGAACATTAGGAATGTCTGTTGTTTCACTACATTGATACGTTTATTAGTTTTAGTAGAAAACAAAATACGAAACTTTATCATTTACTAATAATTATTAAATACATTGTGATAGATAAATATGGAATGCCACTCTTCTGGATTTATTGACACTCATCAGGTTATATGATGTATTGATGTCCAGCCTATCAGTGTTGTTTTATGTTTATAGCCCAATAACAGAAGGTTATGTGCACCTGTAAACTTCTATCGGGAGGTTTTCATAAAACATTTAAGACCCTTGTTCCCTTAAGTAACTGTGGACATATATTGTATTGAATCTATAAGGCGTCTTTTCGCGTTTCATTTGAACTTGTCGCACATACTTCAGTATAAAACACTTGAAACAAATGGGTTTGACTATGATTTTAAAGGGTAAGTGCGCCCCCTAGAGGACACGCGTGCCTCGTACTCAATGAAAACACTCATTTAAATGTGAAGTGGGATATAATGTAATGATATAGTGTATTTGAAATAAAGTGGGCCTACAGATCATAACTGTTGCAAAATCTGCCGTTAACAGGCAACAACACGATGAGCATGGACAAACTAACATGAGAACGTCATGTTTTCACCTCATATGTCAATATAATGTCATGAGAAAGTGAGTGTATTACTATTCCCAAGCTTTTGCTCACTGTCTGATCACGTGATGCTGCTAGTGTTGCTTAGTTACTACAGGCAGAAGTAAAAGAAAGCTTTCATTCTGCACCATTCTAACACAATATCACTATACCTCTGCCTAAAAAACAACAGAAACCATCGGAGAATCCTAATGGTTTTAATGGAACTATAGTGTGGGTCACTGCTGATAATGCGCTGGGTCTCTCTGTGTGTCTTTTGGTTGTAAATATCATTTCTACAGTCACCATCTCTTTCGGTCATAGGAATCGAGTCCAAATAAACACATGTGACGATCAACTGCAACTTATCACCTCGTGTTGTTTTCAGGTGGGTTAGGGTTGTTTCATATGGCGGAGGTGACCGTGAACACACACATGTTCGGTTGTTTACGTTTCAGTGATTTACAAGAAGACTGAGGATATGAAACAACACATCTGAGCGGATGGTTTCGTTTATTCTGATTCTCTACGCGTCGTGCGTCTTTATACTTTAGACGTTGTGCAAATATGTGCGCTGTGATTTATCCATACTAGGCCGTTGTGACTCAGTTGCTATGGTAACCATGATGGAAATAGACGTCTGTCTCTATAGGAGCTGCGGTTTAGCGCGACGCGACCGCACCGCGGCAGTGGACGATCGTAGCGCATCGCTGTCTGTCACCGACACGCCTGACTGACCAATCATCGACGAGCACATGCAGATGCGTCTTATGTGAACAATTCACACCAATATTATCAAACTGGTCCATCGATTCACTGTTAAAACACAACAGAAAAGTGCTTTCTACCGTAGCGTTCAGTAAGAACATTGTTGAAACGCAAACTCATAAAATCACGCACATTGATTCAGACCTCGAATAATTATAATGATTGACGTTCATCCACTTACATGGAGTGATTTGGTGACGAAAAGCCTACGATACATTTGAACGTCGACGCAAGCTGCGAGGATTCGAGGCGTCAGTAAAACATTACAGATGTGGCATCGCGTTATTGTCGCGTCACACGCGTGTGCGTGATGGATGCGGTGCGCGCGTGAGGGGGGCGGGAGCGCGTGGACCGCTCGAGCTCCTCTCTTTCGTTTCCTGACGTGAGTAAGACAAAAGAAAAAAAACCGGCAAGAGAGAAACGGGCTTCGTGTTTGTCGGATACTGAGGCCCGGACGGTTCCGCGAGGCGGTTGTGCGCGGCGCGTGAGCCGCGGGTCGGTGCGGGCGGAGCGGCGGGCCGCGGGACTCGAGCCCGTGGAGATCAGACAGGCCTGTCCGGTAAAAACATCGTCACATTACCAGCCGTTCGTGTTGACGTGTGAGTGTTTTCCGTCATAGTGTTTACGGTCTGTTGTTTATTTCCACACAATGTCCGGCTCTGTGTGTCGCGTTATTTGTTTCCGACGCGTTTGTAAATCCGAACCGATTTTGCTTGTGGATTCGGTTTTTCTGCACAGATGCTAAAGAGCTAAAGCTAATGTGCAGTGAAGAAAAAATAAAATGCAGAAACGATGATGGACGAGCTCAGCTCATTTCTCGATGTTTCTCGCTCGATATCGTATCGTAACTCCATTATTAATGCCAGATTGGGTTTGAATCTAACAAACAGTCACACGATCGCACTGCAACTGAGACCGACCCGGGACATTCCTTATTATTACGTTTTAGGGTTGATAACAATGAAGCTCACGTAAAATGGCCAAATAAAACTGCAGAGTGTGAAGAGCATCACTGACCTCACACAAACAAACAAACAAACACAAACTCTCTCACACACAAAGACTATAAGCCTGACTGTGACCCTTTTTGTGAAGGGCTATTTGTTAAGAAAACTGCGGCCGTAAACTCATTCTATTGTATGAGAGGTGATAGACTCGCGTGCACGCGACTAATGACACCGTTCACGTGCATGAGACCCCTGAGAAACACCATACGGTCTGATGTTGTGTTATTGTGCGCGTTTGAGATCTCGTGATGACTTGTTCAAAGTTGCTAGAAAAGAATGTGGAAAAATCAACATCATGTCAATGAGTTGGGACTGTTGTGGTGCTGAGGATTTCCCAGCATGCTTTGCCTCGGACTGGACGTGAAGAGTAAACATAGAACTAGATGGTTGTTTTCTCCGTGTTTAAAAGAAGGCATGTGGGTATCTGAAAGTGTTTGTATTGGATGTTGTGTGTGTGGTTTGTTGAAAAACACTTCACTCGAGTTTCTCTTTCTTCATCTTTTAAGGGCTTGAACAGCTTTGGCAGGTTTGAGTTGAGAAGGGTTTACTCAGTTGTGGATGTGTTGTGTGTCCGCGCGGGCTTGAAGAAAGTTCAGCCACAGATGTATTTCTCTGAGTGTACATGAGTCATGATTTTGTCCGTCTGAATTTTGTTAAAATCTTGGTGCTCCAAGTACTTCATTCATTTAAACAAATGCTTTAAAAAAGAAAAGAAAAACTGCTGTAGTGTTTTCTATAATTGCCACCGTGTGATTGTATTGATTTGTATAATAAATCGCTCGTGATATTCATTTGCTGGCTGGTTAGGTGCTAGTTACAAATATCACCTGCTTTTGTGTTCTTTCTTTTCTTCTGTGAGAATGTGCCATCTATAGACAAACTTCATTGGGCTAACATTTGACCATATCAAGATTTTCTTCCTGTATCAATGGACAACAACTCTGTGTTTATAGTGTAAAAAAAGATTCTTTCACCAGATTTTATGAGACAGTTTAGGCAAAACGACATTTATTCATCCTCATCATGTCACGTGAAACCTGTTTGAGTTTCTTTCTTCATCAGAACACAAAAGAAGATGTTTTGAAGAATGTTGATAATCAAACAACACTGAACTCCTTTGACTACCATTGTATGAACACAAAACCACTGAGACATTTCTCAGAATATCTTCTTTTGTGTACCACTGAAGAAAGACTCGCACACAGATTTACAAACTCATGAGAGTGAATAAATGATGACAGAGTTTTTGTTCTTGATTAAAGAGATATTCAGTTCTACTGTATGCTGAAATCACATTCACCGATGACTCTTATAATATGTTAGCTTTTTATTATTGTATTTTAATATTTGTTATCGCAATAGTTTAACAAATGAGCATTTGTGTGTATAAAGAGTAGAAGGGTCGGTGTTGTGTGATTGGTTTGGTTAGATCACAGTGATGTCACAGTGTCATGTAATGTGTAACATGTGGCCTATGGTCAGTATTCTGTTGCACCTCAGTTGTGATGTGACGCTCATGCGTGACCCTGTGATGTGGAACCGTTTGCTTTTAGTCCTAGAGTTTGTTGAGCTGCTCTTGATGTAAAACATTGGTTGATGTCATAGCACTTTCACTGTCACACCGTGTCTACACCGGACGCGACCGGCGCGACAAAAGACGTTAGAAACGCCTACATTCTGTCCACACTGGATGCGGCGCGGCGTGACAAACCCGTTAAGAACAAGCAGCCTGTCGCGACCGGTGTAGACACTGTGCCACACAACATACAAATGACTAGAATTAGTATTGTCATCAATCAAAATGCTGTATTGTACGGGGTTAAATGTTTCCTTCTCTTATGTGGAGCTGTTGTTATTAAAACTGCTATTTTACTAGATTTTATTTTTCAAATGTGTCTGGCTGGAGTTTGTGACTGTCTCAAGCATGGGTTAGTAAATGCCAACCTTTACCAATTAAAAGGAAAAGTATTAAATGTTAATTAATACCATATGTATCATTTTGTCTTCCTGTGTGATTTTGAATCTTACTTAAATTAGTTGAAGGGCCGTTACAGTTAGTACTACTTATATACATCCCATGCAGGGCTCCAGACTGCGACTAAAACAGTCGCATTTTATTAATTTTTTTGCAGAGATCGCCACTGGCTGGTTTTTAAAGTGTTTCCAACAGAAGTGCCAGACATACAAAAAATTCTGCAGGCGAGAGAGAGAGAGCTGTGCAGGTCTCAGGCTAGGTGCACTTCCCGACCTCAAAAGGTGCTCTAGCGGCAGACGCTCCCATGCCGGACCCACGCGGGTGACCGGTTACACCCGCAGCTGGGCTATTTCTCACACGCTCAACGCAAGCGCTCTGCTCTCCACTTTCACACTCAGCGTACCAATGCTCGATGAGGCAGCTCGGTAAAAGCGCTCGCTGATCTGCGCAGAGAATTATGTGGAATTCCCTGGATTTTAGCGCTTGCTATTGACAAGTAGACACACATAACATGAGCGTGTTACTAGTATGTGCCGTTTGCTGTGACCGATTTTAATGAGCCTGAGGATGAACATTGTGATATTTGAGATGTTTAAAATGAAAATAACCGCGGAAAAGTTCAGGGAACGTATCTGTTATAATACTTTCAAAACAAGAATGAACGACAGGCGAATTCTCTTGTTCAGTTTTTTTTGAAGTAGGGCTGTCAAATGAATAATCGCATCCAGAATAAAAGTCTGTGTTTAGATAATGTATGTCTGTGTACTGTGCATATTAATTTAGTATTTATGAACACATACATGTACACAAATATGGTTATATTTACAAAATGTTTACATATATTTGCCAATCATTTAAATGATATGTAAATGTTTATTAATATTTAATTTTTTCCTTAAATAAGTGCGTATGTTTTTATAAATACAAAATCAAATGCACAGTACACAGACATACATTATGGTAACCTAAACTTTTATTCTGGATGCGATTAATCGTGAAGAATTGTTTTACAGCCCTAATTTGAAGTTATCTTTACGTTGTGTTGTGAACATGCAGAGAAGTGTCATTATTACAAACTAAAATCCATAACTTTGCATCAATCAATAACAACACTTCTCTGTCTCTTTTTAAATAAGCAGAACCAAATCTGCTGTCATCTGCATTTAAATGCATAGACAGGCAGCATTTTAAGACTATTTGAACACATTTTCACATATTTAGATTTGTGTACAAATTTTAGCTGGGAATTTACAAGAAAGACCCTGCTTATGAGGGAAAACAACTTGAAAAACTTTATTTGTGAGAAAAACCTATGAGAGGCAGGATTTACACACAACTGGAAAAAGACTAAAAGTACGCGATTTATAGATTTAAGCTCATGTTATGTGGCTCTTAAAAAAATATTTGGCACCTGCCTTATTCCCCTGTAGGGCCAATGGCTCCTTAACTGACTTTTTTGTCTGGATCTCTGCCATGAGCAATTTGAACTACACAGCGACTACAAATAGGCTAAGTTCATACAGTCACTTTTCAGGATTGACAACCGTATTCACTTATAGGTGTGAGTCTCGAAATGCCCTGTTCACACAGCGGCTTAACTGCAGGTTGAATACTGTCTGTAGGAACGATCAACTAAACTCAAGCCCTTATTCCATCTGCACGCGCCGCCTGTAACCATAGCAACGCACGCGAATAGCATTGATTGCGCCTTCCTTGTCAAAATAATGCCATGTACTTAGCGGTATACAAAAAAAGTCAGCGCGTGTAATACTTCCCAGTGTCTACAGAATACTTTACACGGGGATTGCATATTTAAAGTTGATTTTGATCTGAAAAATGAATTAATATAACATCAGTGACGGCAGTAGCATGTTTAACCAATCCAAACCCTCGCAGTCAGTCTCGCTCAGTCCCGTTCACACAGCACAGCTTCTCCGCAAATGCGGTTGTGAGTACCGAAAATGTACAGGTGTGAGTTCGGTTATAGAATACGGTTGTCACACCCTTAAATAACCGAACTGCGTGTGAACACAACAGTATTAAGAACTCAAATACAGGACTGACAACCGTATTCTGGTGCTGTATGAACGTAGCCATAGAAGTTTACTGAATGTGGATTGTATTGAGTCAAATTTGTCCGACTTTGGACTGTTGGCGGCACTAGAAGGTTTGAGATAGAGAATCCATGTTTGCCATGGTAACACATGAGACTGTCCTTTACCTGTGTGCAAAATGTGGTGTTGTTTGTGCTGCCATAGACTTCCATGGCAGAAGAAGAAGAATAGGGAAGAACACTGACGGATCCAGTAGGGTTGACCCCTAGGGCTTGAGCCCTAATAATATCTGTTTCTACGGTCTAGGGCAGTGGTTCTCAACTCTGGCCCGCGAGATCCACTTTCCTGCAGAGTTTAGCCCCAACTCTGATAAAACACCTGAAGAGGCTAATCAGTGACTTCAGGAACAGACGCGTTGAACTTAATGTTGGTCTGCGCAGATTGTTTGGCATATATCATTAAAGTACCGCGAGAGCCATTCAAATGCGTACCGAGCAATCTGCACTAAAATCGCTATCGCGGTACTTCAATCTCATACGCTGATAGATTTGCACAGCGCCGCATTAAGTTGAAAGCATCTATTCCTAAATACGCTGATTAGCTTGTTCAGGTGTTTTATATCAGAGTTGGGGCTAAACTCTGCAGGAAAATGGATCTCGCGGGCCAGAGTTGAGAACCACCGGTCTAGGGGTATGTAAAGCAGCTTTTCAAAAGTCTAAATTTGGGAAAGTGCTATAGATCAATGAAATGTTTTCCTATGCAATTGTCGAACACCTGTGTTTCATGTAGTTCACTTGAGTTGTTATTTGAAGGATGATGGTGTTTGAATGTTACACTAAAGCGGTTAGATCTGGATTATTTATCTGCTGTGTTTTCTTTTTGTTTTCAGACCGTCTCAAAAAAAGAAACAAACAACAGTGAGAGGACACGACTGAACAAGCAACTGGATGGCATGACACTGACCACGGACAACCAACACTGACGATAATGGATAAGGGTTGGACCAGCAAAGAATCAAAATAAGAAGAAAGGGATCCTGGTGGAATGAAGAGCTAATATGGAAACGTCATATGTTTAGATACATCTGAGCGATATTTGATAACAACGATTTCAAAGAAAACATGACTGGAGAGAGCATCAAATCCTCATTACACAAGAATCATGATCATAAACTCTTGATGTTTTTTATACTATCTGCAGTTTCAGTGAATACATGTGCCAAACGTTTTATCAATGAACTGTTATAATTCCACTGCATGGCTGCTACATACATTTGCACAGTTACCAGAAGGCTAAGACTCGACTGAGTTGTGTTTTTGGTGAGGTATTTTTTTACTTTCTGTCTGGCAGAGACGTTTTGTGACAACACTAAACCAGTTTTCATTTTACAAAGCCCTTTGAAAATCGTGCCAAGCCACATAGTGGCAATTGTGACACCGTTTTGTTAATGAACGTGCTGCTGCTATATTTTTCATTGACTTGTGTCATTTAATTCTCTAATTCAAGCAGCATATCGGATCTGCTATTTTATTTTCTAAAACTCACTTTGAATTGGCATTTGCTGGTGTCTCCTGCTACAGATGTGGCTACGGTTTTGCTTTTTGTAATCTTTAGTGTAAAGTCATGTTTATATGATTTTTTTTTACCAATCTTAAGCTTCTGGAAAAGCTAAAACAAAACATTCCAATTTGCCATTTGGATTTTTTTGAAAAACAAATTGCCAGTTAAAGCTCATCCAAAACTCGGAAAATGCAGAATTTCCCCAACAGTCCAGTACCACTTCATCCAGGATTTAGCCGGGGAGGAAGTGTCGTCAGTTCTCCGTATCAGTCCCACACTTCAGACCTTCAGATTTCCCCCAGATCCTCGGAGGACTATGCTGCCATGCAGCAAGCTCAACCTAACCTGCTCAGTCATGGGCAGCACCTGCACCTGCGAAGCCAACAACATCTTTTACATGGTTCTCCTGTACATGCTTATGGATCTAGGAGGGTGACTGGAGACATGACCCAGGGAAATGCTCACAGTGGAAGCTCTTACCGTAAAGAGAGTATGGACTATTATTTTTCAGTAAGTGGAAGGGAAAGAAGCCGCAGAGGATATGGTGCAGGATTTAGGTACACAAACATGGATGGACATGCACCTCATCAGTATCAACATTTATCTGGCTCGGGGTCGTCCTCTGGAATGATTTCCCCTTACCCAATGGATTTTGGCTCCAACACTGTGTCTGGAGTTGGGGCTGCTAGTAGTAGTAGTAGTAGTAGTAGTAGTAGCGGCGGCAGTGGTGGTGCTGGTTCATTTTCTCCCTCCCAGCAATACGGTTTGACTCATAACACTCCAGTACAATCAGGTACTCCAATGCAACAACGCCAGCATGGTCAGAAATATCCCTCCCATCAAGGATTACAACATCATCGGGCATACTCTCTTTCTGGAAACCGAGTAACCTCCCAGTTTGGACACTATGCCCCCATTAATGCAACCTCAGGCTCTACTGGAATGTATAACTCCCCACCACAAAGATACGACGTGAGCAGCAGCGGCAACAGCACAGATGCCAAAATGAATAACTCACCCACTCGGTCCAATCCAAGCGCATCTGCTTTAAGCAGCGGTGAGAATGTGGGACAAAGCTACTCGTCGGCTACTCTCACGCCATATTCACCGCAGTCGCAGTCGCAGTCCCTTCACAAGCATGCCCCTCACTCTCAGCGTGCCTCCCAGAGCACCATAGCGGGTTACGACCCTTCCCTCAAAATGCAGCATCATGCCCCGGCACACCCCAAAATGTCCCATTCCTCTATCCCTTCCAGTCCAGCTTTGCCTCCACCCCCCAACCAAGACATTTCTAAATCTCCTATGCACTCCCAAAATCAACAGACTCGCATTCATCAAAACTACAGCCCCATATCCAATCCCTCCCCTGCTCCATCTGCTGTACAGTCTCCAGGCTGCAGCTCTTCTTCCTCTCCACTCATGGGCAGTTCAGAGGGAAACAGTACAGTTGCCCAGATGCAGACGTCAGCCCTGCCTTCTGCTTTAAATACTCATAGTAGCCAAAGCCATGGACGGCTTTTGCAGGCTGTGCCTCAACTGAGCCCAACTCCTAGCTCTAACAGCAGCGTCAGTAGTTGCGGTAGCAGTCTAGGAATGAAGACAGTTGGTTTTGGCCACAATGCAGGGATGGGTCAACCGGGTGCAAATCAGAACCGATCGGCCCCAGGGCCTCATAGGGGGGGTACAGGAGAAGACGGCTCGCTTTACCACGCTGACCCTGGTCTAAATAGCCTCAATGCTCTGACATCTCAAGTGGAGAATTTGCCTAACACAGTGCAACACATGCTGCTAACAGACACTGTGCTCTCCCAGAAGAAGAGCAGAGAGCAGGGATCTCAGTCAGTGCCTGCAATCCAAAATAAATGTGCAAGTTCCAGTGTCGGTGGACAGACTGCAGCAAATGAAGAAAGGTCTGAAACTAAGGGGGATCAGCGTAAAAGAATCAAACAGAATGAATCCGAGCCAGCCAGCTACCCATCATCGCAGACCCACATGCTGTTAGAACGTTGTCAGCATGGGCTAGATCTGCAAGTTAACGCAGGGGTTATTTCAGCTGTTTCAAAACTACTGGCTTCTGAATCTCAATCAAAGACACCAGAAAATCCCTCATCCCCACCTCCACAACTGTCAGTTCATCCTTCTGTAGAACTCGGCACAAAACCACCATCTACTACTAAATCTACACATCAGAAATGTGTGCCTGAAAGAAACATCGGTCATGCCGATAATGATGGAATGACAGGGCAGAAGATGATTAAAGATGAAGAAAGTGAGGTTGAAATGGGAGATCCTCCCAGTCAAAGAGAAAAATTTGAGAATAGTTTTACAAGTGCAAGGGAAGTGCACTCTGTCTCTCCCTTACAGAATGAAGCCGAGACTGATGCCCAGCAGTGTGAGGATCCAAATAAACACATCAATATTTCCGAACAACATAACGTTGGAGGTGTTGGGGTCATCGTTTCTGCACGATCTGAAATGAACGCTGAATCCAGTAAGCACTCAGCAGCCAAGTCTTCACGGTGTACCGTTTCTCAAACACGGCTCAAACACGGCTGTCCTGAAGAGCAACATGATGTCAGCCTCCTTAGAGAGACAAGAAATCACAATGGAGACAGGGAGATATGCATGGAAGCATATGTTTCACCATATGATATGTCCCCTAAAGAAGGAAGTGTCCAGAACACACCCTCAAATAATTCTCATGCCCGTTTGTATAAATACAAGAACCCTGAGGTACATTACAACACTTGCATGAGCACAAAGAATAAGGGAAAGTCTGGACCAGCGAGTGAAGCTGGCACAAATAGATACCCCAGTCATCATCAGTTACAGGCCAGCTATGGATCAATTTCCAGGAAGGAGATTAGTGTTTTTGCTGGGGAAGGTGGGAGAGGGGTTGTATCGAAAGGTCTTGAAAGCAGTTCTCCATTTCAGCCATCATTTCCCAGTCTTTTGCAAGAAGTCCTTCAAGGTCATCACTTAGATAGACGCTACGGACATCCTGATCAGACATCTAGCGTTCGTAATCGATCTCAAGGCTATCAAACTAGACTACCATACAGTACGATAGAAAATTTGAGCTTGCATGGAATGGCTGGAACGAATGTCCTGTTCAGTCAAATACCCACTGGAAAACCACAAAATTTCAGTCAAAATCAGGGACCGGATAAAGAGTTGGCGTTAGGCCCACATCATCCCACTTGGGATTCTGAAGCACAAAGACCCAACCTGACTCATGAATTGCCCTTAGAAAAAGGCAAAACCAGTCTGTCTCCCAGCCACATGCTGCAGACATCAGATCTCCCAACAGGAGCTCCCCCAAAGCACATTCATTTAGCTGACTATTCTTTGCAGCATCAGAAAGCATCCAAATATGGCACTTCTCCCTCCGCTGTGGAGCAACTGCTATTACAAGAAACTGAGCCGTTAACATGTGCAGTCGGTCCTATTAGTCAGACATCATCTTCAGGAAGGCGCTCAGTTATCTGTGACGTGTCCCCTTCACGACGAACGACACCAGAGAGAGACAGAGGTACCTCTGGCCCTTCAGTCATTCAGAAATCATTTTCATCTTCAAATGACCAAGACTGCAGCAAGGAGGATATAAAGGTAAAGAATGAGCAAAACAATGAGGACGCACCAAAGATTGATCCTGCAGGTCATAACGCTGATGGGTTCTGCAGCACACCAGCCGTTAAGCATCCTCACAAGTCCCTTCACCCCTTTGTAGATGTCGGTTCTGACTCGGAAAGGATCAGTCGTGTCAAAGGTACCTTGCCCGTCAGCAACCTGACACATTTTACTCAAATGTCCTCAAATCTGAGGCACCAGTCATATTCCCAGGCTGTTGATGCTTTCCGAACTTATGTGTTTAGTGACACCATGGACGGGCCAAAAATGACCTCCCACTCTACTCCTCATCATCCATTCCACACAGGTTCAGCATATTCTAAAACCACACCCTCGCCTAACAAGTTACAAGCTTTTTCACCGAGTGTACCTCCTCAAGACCAACCTGACTGGACTTCTGACAGATACAAGCTGAAAGATATGGACAGGCATGTTTCACAGAGACTAGCTGAACACAAGTCCCAGACTCCAAGTGGTGTTCTGCCCAGTCAGCATCACGTATCATCTCGACAGCACTCTTATTCTGCATCACACTTTGACATGAAAATGTGGGATGTTTATCCTGAACCCGCTGCAGTCCCTCGTGAGCATGTTGGTTCTCCGCCAGTCACAAATACTGTTCCTAAACTAAGAGAAGGGGACAAGATTTCTGACAAGAGTGCAGAAGAATCTGCCAAATCTTTCCACTCATTGGCTCCGGAGGGCGGTGTCAGGCCAGCTGGGCACACCAATAAGGCCACCCAAGGGAGTCAGCAGGGCCAGAGACTCACCAAATCAGGATCAGCTGAAACAAACCCCTTAATCATGAGAAGAAGAGTGAGATCCTTTATTTCTCCTATTCCAGCAAAGAGACAGCATCATGATGGTCCCGTTCAGCGACCAGCATCATCTTATCACTCTCCGTCATCTCACTCTGACTCTAGACATGTATCTTCTGGTAACACTGATACTCAACCAAAACTGGGTTCCCCAACGACACAGCAATCCAATGCTAACTCGCCTCCACAGTGCAAAACAAAGATTCTTCCCCCAAGAAAAGGTCGTGGTCTAAAACTGGAAGCCATTGTTCAGAAAATCACCCCCAACGTAAAGAAATCGACCTTCAATAATAGTCACATAGATTCTGATTACTCAGACGTATCTCTCTACGCCTCTGACGTACCTGATCCTGAGAGTGGAGCTTCATTTTCTAGTGTTGCTCAGGGAGACGAGAGCTGTTTATCATACCTTGATGATGCTCACACGTTAAATGATCTAATGCCATATCGAGCAGTTGAAGATGCGTACTCTTGTGAGTCGCAGTCTCTTAAACCGGTGGCAGCAACATCAACCTCAAGTGGTGCCCTCAGAGGTTTGCCAAAAGATTTTGACTTTGGATTAGGTGCTGCTGGATCCTCTGGCTCTTTGGTGGGTGAAAACGACAAGGATGACTTTACTTTGTTAGGACCTCTGCCACCTCCACCTCCATTGCCTTGCCCTGTACAGGGATCCCCTCCTCCATCCTCATCTGTGTTGTCTGACATACAGCAGTTCACGAACACCTACCAACAGCTGGAAACCAGGCGTGGTGAGCAGTCGGCAGCTAACCTGCTCAGGCAAAAACTGCATGAGACTGGGATGGGCTTCGATGAATATGCGGCTGGGGATTACTATGGCACCGCCGCTGGTCATAGCCCTGGGCATCACCACCTTTCCAGAGCTTCTCAGCACCAGATGGCCTCTCTCAATTTGTCAAGCCCAGAGTCCAAATCATCAGAAAGCCTTGTACCTAAAGGTTACTTTCCATCGGGCAAGAAAAAGGGACGCCCGGTAGGCAGTGTGAACAAGCAGAAACGTGCACAAGCTCCAATCCAGAATGCAGCAGCTAGCATAGCCGCTGCCCCTTGTGCCTCACCTTCGACTTCCCCTCAGTGTGATCTAGCCTCAGACTTTGCAGGTGACGTGCCACAAACATCAACACCACCTGACCAGGAACCCTCTCCATCAGTGGATCCTCCTGTTCAAATGCAGATGATGAAGGAGGACACAGAGAATGAAGAAACCCAGCCAGAGGAAGATGTAAAGCCTGCTAGACCCAAACAGAAAAAGGTAAAAGAGGGCAGTGAAGCAGTTGATTTGGGTGGCGGGCAGGGGAGGAGGAGGAGAGGAATGTCTTCCAAAGAGGAGCTGGACGTTCAGGCTAGCAGCAGGGGAAATATGGGCCTTTGTGGATTATTCTCAGATGCCAGAAATAACGTTTTCTCCCCTTACATACATGTAGAGCAAAAGATTGCAGAGATTGGGGCAGTTTGCACAATAGTCAATGGAGAGGAAGAGAAATCCAAAAGTGGAGCCAAAGCAGGTCATTTTGGGGTGGATGCTCTGTTGAATACATCGGTGTCATCTCAGCTGGTAAGAAGAGAAAAAGAAAATGAAAGGAGCAAGGATAATTGGGTATCTGAGCAGGTTGATTCTGCTTTGCAGTCAGGGAAGACACTTCCTTCATCAGGATTTGTTCTGCCAGGGCCTGTGTCAGCAGAGACCGGACACACTGGCCGTCTGTTATGCTGCCTTTGTCAGAAGTGGGCCAATTACAGAAATCTCGGGGATCTTTATGGGCCATTTTACCCTGCTGAGTATGCCGCCAAGCTTCCTAAGAATCCACCTCAAATCCGTCAAACCTTGTCCTACCACGGGCTAGCTGCCACAGGACTCAATGTGACCATTTCAAGAGACCCCACTCCACAGGATAGCTGTTTACGAGACCCTCAAAATGTCAAGTCGTCTACAGACAGCGATTGCACAGCAAGTCAAGCAACGATCCCGACATCTCCGGCCACTACCTTTGGCACCCCCTCTCCTGAGGAAGTGCCTTTCCAGAACACTAAGACCAGCAGCTATGCCTCAAAGCTTGCCACTCACAGCCGGGATCAGCAGGCAGATCAACTTGCAAGTGGTCCTGAAGCATCAAAAATGCAAGAAGTGGATAGCGTAGTTGTACTGAAGCAGCTGCAGCTAGAGGATTCACAGCAGAGGCCCCAGCACAGAAAACTCACGTCTCATCCACGCTTTAAAAGACGACACAAATCCAGCGAAGATTTACCGGGAAGAATCCCTATCAACAGCAAAGCGTCGCTGCCGTTCCAGCCTCCTCCGCCAAGCCTGGACTTCATGGGTCCCATGGCCCAGCTCGCTCAGCTCCCGCTGGTGCCCCTAGATCCTGAGGAGCTGTGGGTGCACGAGAGCTGCATCGTCTGGACCAGCGGTGTGTATCTAGTTAATGGCAGACTCTACGGCCTTCAGGAGGTGCTTGATGGTGCCAGAGATGCGGTAAGTTTGTATGATGTGACATTGGCTAGAGTAGATGTGAAGAGCTGTATTTTGAATGTTTGCTTGTTTCTCTTCCCGTTCCTCAGAGCTGCTCTCATTGTGACATGGTTGGCTCAACACTTGGCTGCTACAGCAAAGGCTGCACGCATCGGTACCACTACCTTTGTGCCATTGAGGCAGGTGAGACGTACAAGCCTTTAGTGTTTGTGACAGATTTTTGGCATTGTTTGAGTGACCCCTAATGTTCAATTGTTCTCCGTTCCTAAGATTGCTCTCTAAACGAAGACAACTTTTCTCTGAGGTGTCCAAAGCACAAGGTAAGAGAGCCCAGGCTCGCCGCTAGCACGTCCACGCCGGATTTGATTGTTTCACTCTGTGTGTGCGGTTCTGTTTCCACAGAGCAATAGACTTGCTAAACCCGGAGCTGCATATCTGGAGCAGTCGGAGAGAGGGTGAACACACAACAAACAATCGACACACACATCAGACGTGAGTACGTTCACATTCATTTTGATGAAAACCTATGAATGTTGTTGCTATTTGAAAAGAAAACCTGCAGCTGTGCTCTCACGTGTCTCAGCAGGAAGATGCCTGTGTGCCTGCCTGTGTGACACCATTGTGCTTACGGATGGAGTTGCCATGGATACGTTTTGGAATGTAAAAAAATCAAAAACACTAGGAACTATGAGAAAACTGGTATGTCGCGGTTTTCCATCGGAGAAAACGCAACAATTGAAGCAGAAGAAACGCTAACTGCCTTCAGTTCACTTTGGAATCCATTGTTTGAGTCCATCTTTGACATTTGTTTGTTCTTTCTATTGGAGTTGAGATGCGGTGTGTTGGACACAGAAGACTGAAATGAGGGACCAAGGTGGCCGCAGTGTATTTCCGTGTGTTCTGTGTCGTATTTTAATCCTGATTTCTTCGATCGTTTTCGTCAGTATTTTATCCATAGATTCAGAGTATTCTTCATATCACTGATCAGAACCTGAAGGAGGACCAGAATGTCAACCCCGTTGTGACATCATTGAACATGCTCGTGGAATGTGGTGTTCCGGTTGCCACAGAGACATTGTTGTCATGGAGACCACACATCTGTTGCCTTTGAAGGTGTGCCTGTGTGAGCGAGAGAGAGAGAGAGAGAGAGGGCGAGTGAAAGTTTTGCTGTGTGTTTGCTTGTGTCTGTTCTTTTGAAAAGTGTTCTTATCGTCACCTCCAGACATGGACCTTACGTGACATTATGAGCTGCACCGTGTCTCAGCTGGACTCCCGTCGTGACGCTATGCTAACTCTTGAGAAGGGATCCACCTGCCATTCCATTTTGACAAACATTCCTTTACCATTTCAAGAAAAATAGTCGGCATGTGTGCAAATCTCCATCTTCAGAACCATCGCTGTCATTTTTTTATTCTTTTAAAATAAAGCGCGATGAAAAGAATGACCAATATGAAAACATTGTTGTACTAGAAAGCTGTTAATATGCTTCTGACCCATGAATACAGTATTACCATGCATCCCATTGTCTCTTTGTCTTCTCATATGATCAGTGTTATTAGACAGTTTCTTTAAAGTAAATGTGCTACGTAAGGTTCCTCACACCATTTCTTACCTTCTTCTAGTCTAAAGAAGCTTTTAGCACTACAAAGAATCTCCAGAGAAACAGAGCGTGATTCTTCTGTGGTATCTTAGTTTTTTAAGAGTGTTTGTATTCTGTACCCTGAAGGTGTGTTATTTGCCAAAATGTGCATGATTATACAAGCAGAGAACGCTGTGTTGAATATTGTATCCCATGATGCAATGTGCTCATCTGGATTTGAGAAAGGTCTTGGTGTGTTCTTGATTCTTCATTACTTTCCTGTAGCTCAGTGGTAAGAGCATTGTGTTAACAACACAAGGTTGTGGGTTGGATCCCAGGGGATTGCACATACCTGTGTATAAATGTATAGGATAAAGCAATGTAAGTCGCTGTGGATAAAAGCGTCTGCCAAATGCATAAATGTAAGTGTAAATTACTTTCGAGTAAGATTATGCCACTTCACAATTACAGACCTAGTTCATCCAAAATTTAAAATTCTGCCATCATTTATTATTCTCTCTCGTGTGTTAGTAAATCTGTCTGTGAGTCTTTCTTCAGTGGAACACAAGAAGATATTTTGAGAAATGTCTCAATGGTTTTGTGTCCATTTAATGGAAGTCAATGGAGTTCAGTGTGATCAGCAACATTATTCAAAATATCTTCTTTCGTTTTCTGAAGAAGAAAGATAAATAAATGATAAAAGAATTACATTTTTTGACTGGGCATAAAATGAAGAGTCATTCTAGTGTTGGGAATGTTTGACAGGGTTGGGTTTGTTGGGGATTTTAGCTGAAATCTTTTCCTCTGTGTTCTTATGAGGCTTGTGATGCTGGAGGTTTATGTTCACAAAACATGATGTCATGTGACTCGATGGATTAATGGTGAATAATATGTGAAGATCTTTGTGGGCTTGTGCACCAAATACATGATGTTTATCTAAACAAATGGTCTCACTTCACTATAGGGGGCAGTTCTCGCTATTAATAAACCATTAACTACCACTTTTCCCCAATAACATCTTCATTTGATGCTTATTAATAGTTAATATGATTGAGTTGTTAGGTTAGGTATAGGGTTAGGGATGTAGAGTATGGTCATGCAGAATATGTGCTTTATAAGTAATGAACAGCCAATATGCCAATAATAATGGCAATAATAATAATCAGCTTTCCTGTAGCTCAGTGTTAAAGAGCATTGTGTTAACAACGCAAGGTTGTGGGTTGGATCCCAGGGGATTGCACATACCTATGTATAAATGTATAGGATAATGCAATGTAAGTCACTTTGGACATAGACATGCTAATAACAACTATAGTGAGAATCACCCCCTATAATGAAGTGTTACCAAAAAATAACATGTCTTGCTAAGGACCTGATGTGTTGTGACATGAGTTTAAACGTGTGTGTGTGAGAGAGAGAGAGAGCATGTGCAGTTACATGCAGATCTCACTATTTCAGTTCACACAAAGGTCATATATTTTCCTCATTGTCATTGCTAACCCTATTGGTGTTCTTCTATTGACTACAGAATGAGTCAAAGATCATGTGAGCAAACTCCATTCTTTAAAGTTCATGTGCTCCAGAAGGTTCCTCGCACCATTTCTTCACTTGTGACGGGCTGTGTACGAGGGGCTGCAGGCACAGCGATCTGCTACAAGTCCAGCATTTTCAACTCCGGACGCCCGGATGTTGTTCAAAACACACGAATCTGTGGACCCGGCACCTTACAGTCTAAAGAAGCTTTAACACTACACAGAATCTTTGGAGAAACAGAACGCGTCATTCTGCAGACGGAGCCGTACAGACAACAGTGATTCTTCTACCATTCTTTCTTTTTTAAGAGTGAAGAGACTTACAATCTGAAGTTCCCAGTTAATGAAGACATGGAAAGCTTTCTCATGACAGCAGATCTGATTGATACTTGGATGCTTGATCTTATTGTGTGAAATCATCTCTTGTGCTCTACAGAGTAAAGAAGCTGTGAGTGAGTGATGGGTTTCTTGTAGACTGAGATGAAGATGTATTTGTGGTAAATCTCTGTGAGATGGGGAGGAAGGATGTCAACATCATTTCTTTACTGCATCGGATGAGAGTTTTGTGGTGAAGCGACTGCAGTGTGTAACGTCTGTCTGTGTGTCATTAGACCGCAGGTGTCTCTTCTTTACATGTGTTCAAAAACTCAACGTGCAAATCATACCCTTGTGACCCAACACAGTGACTTCTACGCTAAAGGTTTTTTCTGCTTTCTGGTTTTTATTCATTTTTTACAAAGAAAGTTACAGATTGGAGCTTTAACCTGTTTCGTTTCACTTTAGTACAAAACCAATGAAGTGTAAAGGCAACTGTTTCCACACACATCTATCTTCTGTATGAGTTGAGTTGTGTGGAGAGTTTAGTGTGTCTGTGCTGTAATACCATCTGATGATGTTCTGAATCAATGTGTGTCAGTGACTGACAGGAGGATGATGAAGATGATGACGGGAGGATCATTGAATCAGTTTGTGTTAGTGAACAGATTGACAGATTAGAGCTCAGGTTAATCCTCTGTGTGTGTGTGTGTGTGTGTGTGTGTCAGATTGAAATGCTGATGTGAGACTCACACTTCTAACCGAAGTAGAAATCCATCACTCCAGAGATTTTCAGGTGAAGCAGATGCTCATGTGTACAGATCAATGTCTTCAGGTGTTTTCAGGTACCTTGACTTCACGTCTTCTTCACATTACAGCATGTCTCTTCTGTCGCATCTGCGTTCTCCGGTTTTGTCCTTCATTCAGACGTTGTTGTCGCTGCTGTTGTCGTTGGTTTCGCTGTCGTCGTCTCATTGGTTTGTGGGCAGTCAGAAAGTCCCGAAGCCCTTGTGTTCTCTGACCCGACGGCTCAGGTGCACTCCGGTCCCAGGCATGACGGACAGCTCAGCCCAGTTCTCCTGGGAAACGGGAGACGACCGCTTTATCTTCCCGACGTTCCACGCGGGGCTGTGGACCACCTGTGAAGAGAACATCTACACCGATGACTGGGGTGAGTAAAGTCTTTCTGATAAATGGGATGTCATTTTGTATTGAGATATCTGGGGATCAGTTCACCAATTTCAACTTTATTTGACAAGTTATATGAAGTCAAATTCATGGATCATTTGATGTTTTCTCTTTTTTCTCGGTTAATGAATTGCACTCAGAATATGTGATTGTAGAGAGATTGAAAGAGATTTGGGAACACACAAATGAAAGCAGTTAAACAACAGACACAGAATTATTTACAATATATTCACTTGTGTTGGCGTGAGACACAATATGTCCAATCTGTTATTAAGGTCATGGCCATTGTCAATACAGATATACTGTGACAGTGCGAGGGATCTCTTCTCTTCTCTTAAGAGGATTATTTCACATGTTGGAGTTTTTTCCTCAGCTGTGGAATGAAACAGCAGGACTGTAGACGTTTAGTCGAGCACACATTGAAAAGCATTGAAGCTGTTACTTCCTTCTTGTTACATTCATGCCGTCCAATGAAGCCGACCTGACTTACAATGACACACAACACTTTCATTCATTTAGTGATTGACTCTGTGATGGAGAAGAAGAGAAGATGACTTCTCGCAGTGTTTCTTTACATACATTTACATTTATGTATTTGGCAGATGCTTTCATCCAAAGCGACTCACATCGCATTGTGTTATACATTCGTGTTACTCATATGCAGTGTTGGGTAAGTTACTCTGAAAAAGTAATTAATTACTAGTTACTAGTTACATATTCAACAGTGTAATTAGATTACTGTACAAATTACTCTCTCCGAAAAGTATTTAACTACTTATTACTAATTACTTTCTATATCCTATATCAACCTTTATTAGTTGAGTAATCTAAGGATAGACATGAAACGGCTCTTTTAATTCATTCAAATAAATAATATAAAACTACATAAAGTATAATTATTAACTGACCAAATTATTACTAATGTGAGAATTATACATTAAAGCATGGATTTTAAAGTTTGACTTTGAATTTTTATGTCAATTCCATGTTTGCACACACAAATATTACACAAAGTATTTAGTTTAATTACATCAGAAGTAACTGTAATTAAATTACAGGAAAAAATAGAGTAATCCCTTACTTTACTTTTTCAAAGGAAAAGTAATTTAATTACAGTAACTAGTTACTTAGTAACTAGTTACACCCAACACTGCTCATATGTGCTATCTCCTGGGATCAAACCCATGACCTTGGCATCGCTAGTGCCGTGCTCTGACCACTGAGCCTCAGGACAGCACACAATTCTCCATGCATGTGTTTGTGTGTTTCAGAGGAGAAGTGCCGCAGTTTCATGGCCCTGACGCCTGCTTCTGAAAAAGGCAACAACACACACAATCAAACACACAACACAACACCACACCTCACGTGTGCACCGTCCTCTGTGTCTGAAGCACATCTGTGTGTGTGTCTGCAGGAATCCTGTGGCTGTGTGTTGGGATGGAGTTGTTGTACATTGTTCTGTTGTCTGTCAGTTCGGTTCTGTTGTTGCTGCAGTTGAGTTTGTCGCTCTGGTGTCCACTGCAGGAGCGCTGGGGTCACTTACTGAACGCATTAGCTGCCGTCTGCACTGTTCTCGGAGGTACAACACGCGCACACACACATGTTTTATGGGGACATTCCATAGACACAATGGTCTTTATACTGTACAAACTCTATATCATATTCCCTACACCTAAACCTCACAATCACACAACACTTTCTGCTCTTTTACATTTTCAGAAAAGTTCATTCTGTATGATTTATAAGCTTGTTTCCTCACAGGGACCGAAACATGTCCCCACAAGGACAAGGATTTTGGATATTGCCATCTTTGTGGGGACATTTTGTCCCAATACTGTAGGGTTCACCAGGTACACACACACATGCGATCCATGATATGAGTGCAAATTCTCTTTGACCTGTTCATATATTTAAAGTATCTCTAGCTCATCTGAAAGATTTGCAATAATACTATGAGAGTTGTAATCTATAATATAACATAGTATACAATACCTAAATATGTGTTTACCAAAGCAATGAGCCCCGCGAAGCAGTCGGTTACCGTTTATAACAGCTAAGAGGTGTTGTTAGACATGTTATCTGTTATAAATACATTTATTACACGGCTCGTTGGAATGCTTGATTCTGATTGGCCAGTCACAACATTTGCAGGTTCGTTATTCCCAGATAACAACTGCTCAAAACTAATAACACACAGTAAACCCCAGATGCAGCAAATCATTTTGACAGTTTTTTTTGACAAATTAAATATAAATATGTCTTACCTCAAAACTCAAAGTAAACGCCTTTTCCTCATGGAAGGTCTTCATTCAGTAGCCGTCTAATAAGCAGGATAATGTACAAGCAGCCGACTGTTATTGCGAAATAAGCCCCTTCACTGTGATACAAGACCCTCCGCTTCACGTCCTGATCACACTGTCGGGGATTATTTCTGTACATTATCCCTTACTTGTAACCCACTGCTTCATGGGGATTACTGCTTTTATAGAACAGGTATTTCATATGCATGGCGTGGCCAAGAAACACAGATGCAACAACAGTGGCACGCTGATACTAATCAGGTATGTTTTAAAGGCTTAGAACGCGAATCAAGAATCAAGGATGTCAAGGAATCAACGTGATCAATATCAAGGACCAGAAATACTGTGGTCTCTCGCTCACTCACTCACTCGCTCTCTCTCTCTCTCTCTCTCTCTCTCAGGGTTGGTTGGGATGGTGGCTCATATGATGTACATGCAGGTTTTTCAGGTGACCATCTCTCACGGTCCTGAAGACTTCAAACCTCACAGTTATGGATACTCTTGGGCCTTTTAGTGAGTAAAACTTTTACACATGTTCTAACCTTAACAAGATTGAATATGATTCTAGCAAAAAATTCATTCAGTTATTTAGCAGACACTTTTAATACTCTAAATGACCTACCTGAGAGGTTAGACCTGAACCATTGTAGCACCATTCCAGAGACACCCATAGCCTTGAGGGTCGACAGGAGGATGTGATGGTTAACGGTGTCAAAGGACTGAGGGACTAAATCAAGAGACAGACGTGCTAAGATAGAACCGCTGCTCCGTGTGTGTGGGGTCAGGGAAACACACGGCAGGATGAGGATGTTCTGTGGCTCATAATCTGGCCCTGGTCTCTCTGAGGAGCTACATCTCATTCAGTCGCACACTTTAGATCAGAAAGCCTCTCAATGTTCCGCAGATCAATACGTGTCCGTTTTGTCAGATGTTTTGTGTGTGTGTTGCAGTGTTGCGTGGTTGGCCTTCACCTGCTGCATGTCTTCTGGAGTTTCTACGCTCAACATCTACACCAAGACGTTTTTGATGCTTGGACGGAAACGCCAGCGTGTGTCTTACCCCTGTAAAAACTTCACTTTCCCTCCACAATATCCTCTTGTGTCTCCTCTCTCTCCGTACGTCTCGCCACCCCTTCCACCTCCTCCCCCCACCTGCCCCGCACCTCTCTCGCCCGCTCTCTCTCTCCTCCGACCCCCGTCCAGCCCCCCCGTCACACTCTTTCTGTCTCCGGTGAGCTCGGACGAGGACTTCAGTCCCCTCTGATGTCTGAATCATCTTTCATGTCGTACTCTGAGGAACACCTTTGCGTTTTCATGAGCGCTTCAAATCTCTTCACCTGCAAGATGTCATTTCAGTCTGAAGGACGTTCTCTTTACTTTCACCTGCCTTTATCTGCATCTTTTTATTTGGGCCTTTTTCATTTCAATTTATCATGAATAAAAACTCAGCAATGTGCTGTTTTGTCTCTTTTCACCTGAATGGTTTTTAGGTGGTCTCAACAAGCGCTTATTGTCATGTCTGTCAAGTCCTTTTGATGGAGTGAGTTTCATTTGGTCAAATCTTTCTCATGTTACTACATTTGACAGTTATGAAATAGCAAAATCCCTTTAATGGTCAATAACATGATCATACGAGTTTAACACAAACTGTTATCAAACTTTAAGACAGTCAAATCACTTTAACAGCTAACATGAATATGACGGATGAAAACAAACATTCAGCTCTATTCTGAAAACCAGTGACATGCTCAAAAAATAAAGATTTAGACATCAATGTGTGAGAGTTATATTCTGTTAAATTATATCATCATACATCCTAAAACATCTACAAACACGTGAAAACAACACAAGTGGTTTCTGTCTACATACATGTACACAAAATCTAATCCTAATGGAAGTTTCTTTGAGATTCTTGTGAGTGATTTATTTATGCAAACATGGCAAGTGTGTGTGTGTGTGTTCATGCTGTTTTCTTGCGCAGGATGAAGTAAGTCACACAGGAGATGAAGGTGAGACAAACAGAGATCCAGGCGAGAATAAAGGATGCTCCATACCAGCCGTCCTTCTCATCTCTATGGAAGATATCAGTGTAGATGGACGCTGCGATCATGATACACAACCCTGTAACACACACACATGTTGTTTAATGATTTCTCTTCATCTAAACCTGAGGACAGATGAGGACACAGACACACACAATCTCATTCTCTGTTTGAATCAATCATTCTGTTCATAACAAAGATGATGATTGTGTGTGTGTGCGTGCGTGCGTGTGTGTGCGTGTGTGGTGTGTGTGTGTGAGTGGATGAACTGGCATACAAATAGTCATTTGTTTCGTGTGTGCTTCATTTATTTAATAATAGTGATTATTTCTATTTTTCACTTGTCACTTGCAGTTTAATATGAATTCCCCTCACACCTTTGAACGTTCATTTATTGAATCACTGTAACCATCAAAAGAGATTGATAGATGATGTTGTGTGTCTCCAGATGCTGAATCGTCTGGAATGACTTTGATCAACACACAGAAATACAAACACTCCAATGATGGAGAAATGTCATCTGAACGTGACAGTAAGTGATGCTGCTGTACTGCTGTGTGCGTGTGTGCATGTGTGTGTGTGTGCATGTGTGTGTGTGTGTGTGTGTGCATGTGTGTGTGTGTGTGCGTGTGTGTGTGTGCGTGCGTGCGTGCGTGCGTGCGTGTGTTTGCTTACAGGCCAGTAGTTGAAAGGCTCCAGTAAACAGAAAGCGTCTTCCTTTAGGTAGTGTGTAGAGCTGTGCAACGAACACAATCAGACCCAGAATGCAGAAAATACAGGCCAGGACAGACGTCGCCTGCACAGCCTGCAGATAGTCTGAAACCCCACACACAACAAGTGTACATCATCCACAAAATCACACATTTAAACAACAAACTCTTGAAT